>CM053399.1:148964838-148988962 GCA_028644305.1 Xerus rutilus
AATGGGGAGCCTTTCTTGCACAGGGGGGTCTAGGAAGTTTTTTCAATGTGGTCAGCCATCCAGACACTCAGAGGCTACTGTAGCTAGGGTCCCTGGAGCCTTGGCTACTGCTCTAGATGGCAGCAGACCTTGGTGTCAACCACGTGGTGAGGGTTCTGCAGGAATGCAGGATGCTGGAGTTAGGGGGTCATGGAGGCTTGCACCAAGATTTCAGAGGAAGGTCTGGGAGGCCAGGCAAAGTGCAGGTGCAGCAGGGTCGGAATCTCTGTGGACATCCCCCACCCCAGAAGTTGAAATGTGGAGATGGGAGGAGGAAGCCAAAGCTGCAGTGGAGACTCCCTAGATTAAGAAATGCCAGTAATGTGGGATATCATCCCAGGAAAGCTGCAGGAATTGAGCAGAGACAAGCCAACAGAAAGCCCACTTGAGCTGCAACCAACAAGGCCACAGGGGCAGAGCTATACAAGCCCTGTGGAAAGGACATCATGCCATGTGCTCCAGATGCTGGACACAGAACTACAGGACTTGTTTGCCCAGTTGGATTTTGGTCTTGCTTTGGTCCTATCCCTTCTTTCTATGCCCCTAATTTTGTGCATGGAAATGTTTACTCTGTACCATTAGATACTGGATACTTATAAATTGCTTTTAATTTTGCAGGAGTTTACAATATGAGATTGCCTTGAGCCTCAGAGAAAACTTTGGACTTGAACTTTGAGCAATCTCGGAACTGTTGAGACTATGGGAACTCCTGGGAATGGACTAAATGTATTTTGCATTGTCAGATAAGTGTGAGCTTTTGGGGGCTGGGGGCAGAATGCTATGGCTTGAATATGAGGTGTCCTCCAAAAGTTCATGTGTGAGACAATGTAAGAAGGTTTGGAGGAGAAATGATTGGGTCATAGCCTTAACCTAAACAGTGAATTAATCCCTAATGGGTTTAACTGAGTGGTAACCGGAGGCAGGTGGGGTGTGGCTAGAGGAAGTGGTTCAATGGGGCATGGCTAAGGGGTATATATTTTGTCTCTCCTCCTCCCCCTCTCTCCCTCTCCCTGGACTTCTATTGACCACAACCTCTGTCTGAAAACATGAACCCCCCAATAAACTTTTCCTCCTCTATAATTGTGTTAGTCATATCCTATGGTCACAGCAGCGAAAAAGCTGACTAAAACAGTGTATACAGACATTAAAACAACATGTGGTAGCTCATAAATACATACAATTTTATGTACCAGTTAAAATATAAATTTAAATTAAATTTGAAAATTTAAAAATGTTAAAAGATAAAAATATAATAATCTTCAACAGTTATATGCAACATGATATAGGGAAGGGCAACATATGCATTTGAATCAAGGGAATACCTAAATTCAAATACAGACAAAATTAATGTATAGAGATAAAAGTTAGATGAGTGGCTACTGTTGGCAGGGGTCACTGGCATTGACTGCAGGGAGGGAGGAGTGCACAGGGTGTGACTGAGTCTTAGGGTGCAGGAACTGTTCTCTATCTTCATCTGGGTGCTTGTTCCCTGTGTAGACACAGATAAAAATTCATCCAGCACAAGGCATAGTGGCTGTGCCTGCAGTCCCAGCTACTCAGGAGGCTGAGTGGGAGGATTACCTGAGCCTAGGAGTTTGACACCAGCCTGAGCAACAGGGAAAGACCCTGTACACTTTTTACTGTATATATGTTTGCTTTGATGAACAAGTCAATAATTATTATTACAATTCTAATCTTTCAATTTCAGGTCAAAAGTGATACTATATATGACTGGCATTAATCTTGGCACATAATAAAAGGTGCTTAATAAGTGTTCATTTTGCTCCCTTGCTTTCATTTCCAAGGCAAATGTTTGGCAAAATGTTAACATTACAACAATGTATTCACCCTTTTCTGGTTTGCATAGATGGAATCACACTGACTCCTCTGAAAACTGATGTATCCTGAAGCACAGGCAGGGGCACAGAGTGAGCTGTCCACACGTCCTATCTTGCCTCACCTGATTGGATGCCAACACAGATTTTCAGTTGGACGTTGGGCTTGTGTGGAATCTCAAAGGTCTTGCACCCAGCCACCAAGTCCAGGGTTATGCTTGCTACCTCTCCAGTATGGAGGATGCCATTGGCCTTGGGCACCTAGATAACAACATGTCTGAAAATATATGAAACAGTAGCCACTGAATAAACTAAAGAAGATTGTAGGTTTTTTCCAAAAGCTAATGTTAGGCAAGAGCTTGCCCTCCCAAGCCTTTATCTAGACTTTCCTTTGCAGCATGGAAGGTTTATGTAGGGCAGAGGGTGCAGAAAACACTGAGGATTAAGTCTTTGGGAGCAAAAGTCACTAAAGCTCAAGGGACCTGGACATGAGTAGATCTAATAAATCTTTCTGGTCCACATGTAAACAGATTGTCTCTTGACAACTATTAGTCAATGCTTCTTATATTCAAGTAGTTTTGTTCTTTGATATTCAATTTCAAGACAAGAGAAAGAGATTAGGAGCCATCAGCCATGTTTGAGTCAATTTTTTACATTTGTCTTTCACAAAAAGGGACTCTGGACCAAAGCTACTGAAAGCCACAAAAAGTAATGCAATAATGCATTGACTATTAATTCTTTTTTTTTCAATATCTTTCTTTTATTTTTATTTTTATATGGTGCTGAGGATCGAACCCAGTGCCTCACGCATGCGAGGCAAGCGCTGTACCACTGAGCCACAATACCAGCCCCGACTATTAATTCTTTGACTTCCACAAGATTATTTAGTGCAGTGAGAGAAGTACTTAGGGGAAAGCACCCCAGAAGCTTTCATGAGTCAATGGGGCTTCCAGAGGTATGGTAAGTTCATGAAGATCAAGTAGCTCAATATGCCAAGCAAAATGAGCAAAATGGATTTCCTGGCTCAAAGCTGAATGAGATGGGAAATGACATCTTGAAGCAGCTGGCTTTCCTTAAGGAAAAAAATGTGACAAAATATCAGATGCCTACAACAACATAATTTGTAAGTGGTTCCCCAGAGTGAGGATCAAGTATAGGACCTGCAGGATCAGAACATGGTCAAGTCATAATGAGCACTGGTACAACACAAAATGAGAACTTCGATGCTTAGACACTGACCTTGACTGACTGCTATGCTGTAGTGAATATAAAAGATGATTGGGATCTTAGTTAAAAGAGTGATCCTGAAAGATGTCTTCAACCTTTTCTAGTACTGTGGTGTAAGTGGGTGGGGAGACACTCTCTGCTCAGCATACCCTCTCTATTTCTGCCTGGATGTGGAAGGCGCTCTTCCCTGCAGACATACACACACACACACACACACACACACACACACACGGTTGTCATGGCAATGGAGGCACAATCTAAATAAAAACATAGATTGAGGCTATGTCTAAAAGGAGCCAATAATTCAGACATTTTGATGAAAAAAAATTGTTTCCATAGGGATGAAATAGGGTAGATAAGCAACTTCTATCTACCCAGCAGCCACCAAAAAAAAAAAAAAAAAAAAATCTATCTATCTATCTATCTCTACAGCACATTGTCCTGCCTAAGTTCTGAATCCTGAGATTTTGGGATACTAAAATAATTAAATACTGGCATTTAAGGCATCAATTATTTTTCTACAGAGCTCTCTGGATGGGACTTTGCTAATGTCTCTAGGTTCTAACCCGCCAGGGTCATAGGAACTAGACTATTGAAAAATAACTGCCAAACCAGTATAGCACAAAGTTCTGGTTTGGAGGAAATATTTTTGGGCTTCTTGGAGGACCACAAATGTCAACTCACCAATCATTTTTACCACTTGCAAATGTTCTGAAACTCAGTTTGAATGAGATGGGAAATGACATCTTGAAGCAGCTGGCTTTCCTTAAGGAAAATAAATCACTTAGGAAGCTACATATCTAAATTGCATCCCAAGTAATCAGAAAAAGTAAGATAGAAATAATAAAGATGCTGGTTTATAATCAAAGAGAAACTCAGTTAATTCATTTCAACAACCTTACATACCAGGAAAATCATCATCATGATTAATAAGAATTATCCAAGCAATTACTTTGCAGGGGATACTTAGGCTACAAAGAGATATAAGGATCAGTGAAGTCTATCAATACAAGCCACATTGCAGTGCCATACAAGGCAAATGCCAAACTAGTAGAAAAGTAGGTGAAAAGGAAAACTTTGAGCATGTAAATTTCAGAGGGCAAGTGAGACTTGAGCCAGACTCTATAAAAAACACTTAAGCATCCTGGAAGCAAAGGAGGAAATATTTCATATGAAAAAAAAGTGCATGAAAGTTTGAGTGGTTTGGCAGGTGATGCCTTATAAAAGAACAATGAGAAATAAATTTGGGTAATAAAGAATCAACCAAAGTGATGTCCAGCCTTTGCCTCCAGCTACAAGGAGCTGGTCTCTAGGTCCCTACAATGTCCTGCCTAACAGGGGGCTTTGGCTACTAACAGTCTAACAGTGTGACTTATAATGAGGCCTTGAGGTCATTCAGTATCACTTATGACTTCTAAAGGAATTAATGGCTAATTAGCCTGACCTCCAAGAGAGGTTGGAGGCTAAAGGTCAGCCACACATCAGTATGTGATTGAGTCCCAATAAAAACTGGACACCCAGGACTTGGATGAGCTTCTGCAGTTGACAAATTTCTGTGCATTTTGTCACACACGGTGACTGGAACGAGGTCATCTGGCCATGACTCCACAGGGAGAAAATGACTGGCAGATCCATAGTTTGATTCCTCCTGAATGCTGCTTTGTTTTCTCTTCCTTTGGCTGATTTTAATTGTTCTTTTTGCTATAAAAAACTTAAATAATAAGTATAACACTCTCTTGAGTTGTATAAGTCATTCTAGTGAATTATTGAACCTAAGAGTAGTTGAGGAGCCCCCAAGCTTGTAACCAGCTGATCTGACATAAGGATGGTCCTAGGGATCACTAAATTAGCAGCTGATGTTAGCAGTGAGGCCATCTTGTGGGGACTGTTCCCTCAAACTGTACAGTGAGCTAAACTCATTGCTAAGGGGGAGGAAGTCTGTAATGTGGGGCACTGGCTGCAAGCCTGAAGAGTCTATACATGATGCTGTAGGCAATTAAGTTTCTGGTTAAGAGAACAGGATAAGCAAAGTATGGTTTCATTTCATAATAGCTTAAGAAAGCCAGACACAGTTGTGCATGACTGTAATCCCAGAAATTTGTGAGGCTGAGGCAGGAGGATAACAAGTTTAAGCTAGTCTGGGTGACTTAGTAGGAACTTATCTCAAAATAAAATATAGAAAGGGCTGGGGTAAGCTCAATGGTAGAATGTCCCTGGGTTCGGTCCCCAGTACCACAAAAAGAAAGAAAATTGTAAGTACAAGAGACAGGAAGGAAAGAAACGGGTTAGGAAACTATTTTTTGTCCAGGTGTAGGAAGATAAAAGTCAGATCCAGGAAAAGAAAAGGAAAGGTATGAATAACAGTTATAGAAAGCTTATGCCATGTCAGGTATCATGAGTGTTCTATATGCCTTTCATCTACAAAACAATCTTATATGGTCAGCAAAATTATGATTCTTATTTTGCAGATAAAAAGAACTGAAGCAGAGAGAGACTGACTAATTTGCCCAAAATCACCCAGCAGGAAATTGGCAGAGCTAAGGTTTGACCCCAGCTGGAATCTGACTATAAGAGCCTGATTCACAACCATTCTATTTTGGATATAAAAGGAAAGGGCCAGCAAGAGTAGAGGATAACTCTAGGGTTACTGGTGCTCTTACAGCCCAACTCTTCTACTCTTTATTTAAGGGAGGGTTTACCAAGGATTGAACTCAGGGGCACTCCACTACTGAGCCACATCCTCCCCAGCCCTAATTTGTATTTTATTTGGAGACAGGGTCTCACTGAGTTGCTTAGAGCCTCGCTATTGCTCAGGCTGGCTTTGAACTCACTAATCCTCCTTCCTCAGCCTCCCGAGCCACTGGGATTACAGGCATGTGCCACCACACCCAGCCCAACACTTGTATTTTACCATGACCAAAAAGGACATGAACCTGCCCAGGAGATCTTGGCTATGTGCCTAAATCTGTCACTAACAAGAGGACCTTCAAAGAGTCACTTAACTTTTCTGGGCTTCAGCCCCTCTTCAGTTGAGTAAATCTCTAAATTCCCTGCCCACCATGAGAAGTGGCAGACTGAGTGGCCAGCAACATCAATTCTTGAGTCTGATGGGTTTGGGTCTTGGTTCTGCATTCACTAGGTGTAACCTTGAGCAAGTACCTAAGCCTTGGCATTCTCATCCAGGAAACGGAGATTATAATGATATCTGGGTCATAGGAATGTTGACAGGTACTTACTATAATCAGTGATCCATGTCAAGCCCTTAACACAATGCCTGGCATGTGACTAAGCATCTGATACACAGTGATGTTAGTATTAGTTTTCCAGCTCTATCTAGCAAGCTAGGAGATAATGCAGAACTTCAGAACCCTGAAACCACCATTCCAAATAATTACACTGGCCATACTCATAGGTGAGTAATTAATTTTTCAATCCTGATTAGTAATTGTATGAAAGAAAATGGAGATTATAATGATATGAGTAGCTATATTTCTTAGCTACTCTTTTTTTTTAAATATTTATTTTTTAGTTGTAGGTGGACACAATATCTTTATTTTATTTTTATGTGGTGCTGAGGATCGAACCCAGTGCCTCCCGCGTGCTAGGCGAGCACGCTACCACTGCGCCATAACCCCAGCCCTCTTAGCTACTCTTGATGTGGATGTACCACTCTGTACTCTACTGACAGCCATTGTTGTCAAGGGCAGCAGAGATACAACCAGAAACATAAAAGTTCACACTGACACAGAACCAAATTGTGCACCAACAATAAAACAGACAACACTAAAGGATGAAGATTCAGCAGCATATCATACTTTGACCAAAACACAAGTTAATCAGTACTTTCATAAAGCATAACAAAGCAGAACCTTGATTCTAGTTGTCAATCACGTCCTAGATGCCTAAGCACTTAATCCTTTTTTTTTATCAACTCCAAACAAAATTTACTTCAGATTTCGCCAAAGGATTATTTCAGCTTTCCCTTTTTATTCCTTTTACGACCCTCACCCACATTTCTGCATAATGAGCCTACCCTGAGTGAATACAGAAAAATCCTTTAAATCTAGGGATTACTGAAAAAATTAGAATCCCTGCTTACTATGTATTTAGTGTCCTATTTACTCATTAACTGTGAGATTTGTTAAAAGTTTTCATCTTTTGCTGGGAGCACATTTGGGTCTAAACATCTGTTCAGTGGTTCTGAATTAGAGGCACAGGGAAGAAGAGCCCAAAGAAACACAAGTGAACTGTAAGGAAAATGTGGTTGTTTAATTAATTGTCCTGTATGACAGCAATCTTAATTTCATGATGCAATGTTTTCCAGTAATGAAACAAAAGGAATTATAGCAGTACAATAGTTGTATCAACATTAACCTCACAATGCGGTATTTTTCACTAACAGATAAAAGGAATTGTCTGAATTGCAGTGACTTGTGCAACAGCCTGCATGAGCAGAAGGTCCAGTAATACAGGTGAACTGGGAGAAACTCCATTCCTTCTTCAATGTGGTTATTGATCTCAGTCCTTCTATTTATTACGGCACCAGGCTGTAAGCTCCCTGAGGATAGTGCTCCTATAGTTTCAGCCTCTTAAGTTTGGGAACTCTACTGCTAACACAAGGCCTGGCACATCTGGGGTTCTCAAAAAATATGCATTGAAAAAATGAATTGTAAATATTTTCTAAATCTATTTTCAATTGGCCAGTTGGCTAATGGAACATTTTATTGTTCACTTCTCAATTTATACAATTTGGAAATTGTCATGATTATTGATACAATAATGTTATCTAATTATTGTCCCATATTCACCACCTAATCTTTCAAAATTTACCTCTTTTCCTCACTGGTCATGAGGAAAGGGAAAATAGCAATGCGAATAAATGGGGGTGTTCCTGTTGCACAATTAGTTAGCGTATAGTACTTATATCAACAAACAGGCTAGAGGAGTATTAAAGGTCATTGAGCTAATGCCTTAGAATCTGACCACAAAAATAAAATGATAAAGCCAGTTTGTTTCCCATTTTGAACACAGATGGTTCTTGGTTGTGCACACCTGTTGTCCTAGCTACTCAGGAAGCTGAGGCAGGAGGATCACTTGAGCCCATGAGTTTGAGACAACTCTGGGCAACACAGTGAGACCCTATATTAAAAAAAAAAAATGAGGCTACCACGGAGATTTGTTTTCTAGGAGCTTACAACTGAGGAAAGAGGCTTTTATGCAAATAATTAGCTTCCATTAATTTTCAGCTTTGTTCCCACTAAAATTTAATATTATTGCATGTCTAAGGGAGTTACCCCATAGTCACACACAGCTCTAATAGTCTCCACTTTGTAGATATAATGATCTATAATTTTATCAAAGGTGACATAGAGTATGTTCAGGAAGTTCCCTACCTGATGCAGTATGCTGGCCCTAGAAAACTGAGTGAACCCCACAATGTCACTGGCAGGGGGCAATGAGGTAGAAAAAAGTTAAATCAGGCAAAATAATCAGCAAGACCTAATTAAGCAAGGGTAGCTCCTTGTTCCCTGTTCAGCACAATTTTTTTTTAAGCTTTCCGAAATCTGAGCCAGAGAGACCAGAAAGTGACAGTCTAGTTAATTGCTTTAGAAAATATTCTCAGTTATTTGTGACATGGTTGGTTGAGATTTTTTTTTTCGTTTGTTTGGGTTTAGGGTTTGGAGGTTGGGGTTGGTTTTGTTTGTCACTTAGCTTCCTTTTAGATTGTATTGTTAAGGCAAAAACTAGGACAGCTTGTTTGATAAGAATTCTATCCCCTAACATCTGGACTAGACCTATTTCTGATGATCAAATGAAAAGGTTTATATAACAAGAGATTTACACAAAGTAAGACAGCTGTGCAAAGCTCATTTAGAGAAGTCCTGAGTCTAGGTTTATTTGCTTACCAGTTATCCTGATTCCCACCTACCTGCAAGATCTTCTATTTGGTTGTTCCTGCTGCTTTCATTCCTTCAGATGAATGACTTTGAGTTTATACCATTATCTGCTGGAAAGATAACATTCTACCTCCTGTACTCCAACTCACCTCCACCAAGAATCATCATCATGACATGACATGACTCTGAGCCTATCTTTAAACTCCATGCTTCGGTTTTTCCATCTGTACAACAAGGTCCCTTGGTCCCCAAGTAGGGGCTGGCTGCTTTGAGTGCCTGTAGTAAGCAACAAATCACTTGGAGTTTCAATGTCACAGCTTACAACTTCAACTTATAGGTTTTTCTCTGAACTTCCAAAACTTCCCCACAGGCAAGGCAACGTTGGTTCTGCCTCATCACAGATGCAGCCATTATATTCTTTGTTATAGAAGGAAAACTACATGGTCTTTTTGCTTCAGATTTTAAAACACATTCCCTAAGATGAAGTAAGTATACCTTTCTAAAGCAATTTCCTGCTGTTTTTGCTAAACTGGATGCCTTTTAGCTTGAAGCAATTTATTTAAGTTTTTTTTTTTTTTTAATCAAGGGGTGGGAGTGGAAAGCCTTAACTAAATCACACAGACTTTATTAACAGGTTGCCTAAGTGGTAAGCTTGCTGCTACCTCACTCAAATGCTTGCATTTTTTTCTTCAGCAGATGTTGTTTACTCTCAACCTACTGGTAGTCATGCCCAAATTCTATGATGCCCTGCACTGCTCCATCTCTATACCCTTTGAGTTGAAATCCTAACTGTGTTATGTTAAAAACATAACACCTGAAAAAGATGGACACACCATTATGTGACCTGTTAGAATTGATACTTTATTTAAATTGGTTCTGCAGTAATAGAAATGGATTTGTGTCAATCCATTTCTCCTTTCCTATTTTTCATCCCAATCAATAAAATATACTTGTGAATGGTATATTTTATATATATAAAGTAAGTAATGGTATATTTTTATATATATAAATGTAGAGTAAGAGCTCTACATTTGCCATATTATATTAGTGCACCTAGAAGAAGACAACACCCCCAAAGAATGGCACTTTGGTGTGCCAAGTAGTTTGAACTAAAGGAAGGTCTTAGAAGTAAATTCTCTCCAGAATCTATTCTCCTTCAAAGTGAGTCACAGAAAGCAGAATTCCTTTTCAACAAGGCAGGTCAAAGAAATTAGAACCCCTCTACCACAAAGAAAGCCATAAAACCTAGAAAGTTTACTCTCTCCTTTCTCTCTTGATCCCAGAAGGGTCTTATCCTATATTTATGAGGAAGAAAGTCTGCACAGAAGGATCAAGAAGAAGCTGGACAGGATTTGCTGGGTCCACCTCAGTCCATTACTAGTATATCATACCCTTTTGTCTAACCATGTTTCCATGGCTGTTCATTCTCTACTGAACCTAGGCATTAACCCTGGGTCTTGGGGGTCTTCCTTTCTGAAGCCTCCCTCCATGCATATAAAACTTCGACTGAATAAATTTGTTATGTTTTGCTCTTGTTAAAAAAATATATATAGAACTATATAAATATAAATATATATATAGGATATTATATATATATATTTATATATATATATTTATATATATATATAACTCCCTTATAGAGAGAGAGAGACACAGAGACAGACAGACAGACAGGCTCTGGTAGCTCCAAGCACAGCAAGGTCAACCTTGTCGTCAGCGACTTGTTTCAGGTGTGAGTTCAAACAGATCATTAGACAGGCAGAACCCACTCTTCATGACTGCACCTTCAGTTGTCACTTCTGTCCTCTACACACAGTCAACAGGGTATTGTTTGTATTGTTTGCCTGTCCACAATGGATTTGTACCAAGCCAAGCACATTTCCCTAACCCAGGCTCCCCTAGGGCCACTGTTAAGATGGGGTCAGGGATGTTATCAGAGGTGGAGAAACAAGGAGAGTTATTTATAGGAATGGATCTGTGATCTCTCTGGCACCAGCCTTTACTGACCAGGCACTTTGCTGGTTGAAATTGATGGTCTCCCCTAACTGGAGACACTTAGTACAGGAACTGAGGTCTCTCAGGGTGAGTTAAGCAGGCCCAGCTCCTAGCCTGCAGGAATTTGCAATTTAGTTGGTGTGAGCCCTGGCAGCATTGTTAGTTCAGAGAGCTCCTGGGCTTTGCACTTTGGGGAGTTTGTGGAGCCTTTTGTTCCCAAGAAGTGGCTATTACCTTCCTTCCTGGGAGTTTTTCCTAAACATAACATGGTGCATGAACAGTTTTAACTTGTCCTCTTCTAGTCTTGGGGATTGAAAATCTGAAGTTATCTGAATCCCTAGGCTGTTGGAAGAAGCAAATCGACTAAGATCTTCATTCTATCTACAGGGTAAAAACAATCAGAATGATTTAGTGGGCACATTTAGCGCTCATTTTGCTTGCAGGAAGCTTGGGACCCCCTAGAGGGATAAAGGATGAATATTTATTGCAGTCTAATAATAGTGAGAAATTCAGATTTTATATTTTTTTAGTGAAAGAAATAGGGTGATATTTTTATATTTCCCTCAGGAATTTCTATCTCAATAGCCACTTTTGATATACATATTCATAAACTACCCTGGTTATATGCTAAATACTTAGAAATGCAGCATAATCTAAGTAACAATATTACTGTTTCTTCTATGCATTGTTAATTGAGGAATATAAAATGTAGTCAGTTTTCCAACCAATATTTACGGAGCACCTACCATGTTCTAGGCACTCTGCTGGGGACTGGGAAACATAACTAGGATTCATTTACCCCATCCAGGAAACACTCCTGCTAGATAAACAGCAAAGCATGAAATTAATTACAAATGTGTGGTAGATGAATATAAAAGCCTGATTGCTATGGCCAGGAGAGAATGTAGAGGGTGACACAGGAAGTATTGACATGTTTCTACCCAAAAGAGGATACCTCTCATTTCAGATAGACTTGGAAAGTTACTCATCCTACCAAAAAATCGAGAGTAACTCTGAGTCTACAGGGCAAACAGGCCAAGCTCCAAAGGCTTATGAAAATGAACCACTTGGATTAGCTTGCTTCTTTATTCTTGAGCTACCTTTGAGAATATGCATGAAAACATGGACCCTCTCCCAGAAAATGCACAACAGCACCCAGTCTTGAATATAATTTTCAAGTCTTCATGGACCACCTGAAACTCATACATGGCCTATCTAGAGCACCAAATTTAGAGAAGCAACCCAAAGAACCAACAATGACAATCAGGTAAACATCAATATTTAGTGGTAAAAAAGCATTTAAGGCAATCCAGCAGAGAAGAGCCATTAAAGAAGACTGGCATTATCAGAATTGAGTTGTCTTGAAGGAGCCGGTCATCCAGGGCAGCTCTGAGGGTCATTGGTCACGACTGGTTGATAAGATATCTGTGCAAATGCAACAAGATAGGCACTCCTCTTAAAAACCAGACATCACATTCCTTTCATTCATTATCTCCCGTCTCATGCCAGCCTTTTTGAGGTTGTTTTCTTTGTTTCACAGATGAAAACACAGGGGGCTCAAAGAGATTGAGTTACGCAGCAGCAGAAACCAAATCTAAACTCAGGATGGTAGGATTCCAAAGGTTTTGAGATTCCACTTAAATAAAATGAAGGAAGAGTACATGTATCCATAAACTGAGGAGGAAGAGCCAGAACCAAAAGAAAGACTGAAGGTATAGGGTACCATGGATGGAGAAAGGCCCACCAATATTTTCCTTTCTACTGAGTCTTTCCTTTGGCTATCTCTTCTAAATTAAGTAAGAAAGCTAATGACTCCTCCAGCAACAGTCTCATCTCTCTTCCCCTTCAGTAAAAATCTCTTTGAAATGCTTCCCTATACTTGCTGTTTTCACTTCCTCCTTTCCCAGTGTCCTGTGGACACATGCCAAACAGGCTCTTTCTCCTCTACACTTGACCAAAACTATTCTTATTAAAACCACCAATAATCTCTAAATTGCTCCATCAACAGTGATTGATTTGAGAATCAACCCCATCTTACTTGCCCAGCAGCAGTATTCAACATGGTTGCTCACTCCTCTCTGCGGATGAGTTCTTACTTCTTTGGCTTCTGGGATCTCTCTCTCTTTCTCTCTCTCTCTCTCTCTCTCTCTCTCTCTCTCTCTCTCTCTCTCTCTTTCTCTTCCCCCCTTTCTCTTTTTCACCTCAACATTGGGGGACCCACAGAGCTTGATGGGCAGATCTCTTCTGCATCCATATCACTATCCAAAGGGGAGTTCATACACTCTCATGGCTTATATATACAATCCATATACTAATAACTCTCAGGGTTATATAACAAGTCTGGAACCCCTCTTTGAACTCCAAATTTTTATATCCAAATGCCTGACATCTCCCCTTGGATAGCTAATAATCTTCTTAAAATATCATGTCCTAAATCTTGATTTTTTTTTCATCTAAAAGCTACTTTTCCCCAAGTTTTTCTTAATAAGCAACTCTATTCTTGCAATGGCTCAGGCCAAAAATCTACAAGGCATCTTTGATCCCTTTCTTTCATTCACATCCCACATCCAAGAGCTAATCCAAGAGCAAATCCTATAAAATCTAATTCTAAAATAAATCCAACAGATAAGAGGAATCAATTTCAAAGAGGCCTATTGCACAATAAAGCAACTATGATGATACATTGTACTCTTGAAAAACGTAGACAGAGGATGTTATGTGCTTGCACCACAGGAATGATAACTATATGAGGTAATGCATTTGTTAATTACCTAAATTTAACCATTTCACAATGGATATTATTATAAAACATCATGTTGGATACAATAAAAACATTCTTTGTCAAATTAAATCGTGTTTTTTAAATAAGTTAAATCCATTATCAGATCACTTCTCACTATTTCATTGCTACATCCCTATTTGAAGCCATCATCACCCTCCATGTGGACTTGACCCCTGTCCTGGTCACTTGGCTTCACATTTCTTCTATGCATTGTTAATCGAGGAATATAAAAGGTAATACTGGTCACTTGGCTTCACATTTACCTCTTCTACAGTCTTTTACATGTAGAAATAGAACATTGCTTTCCAAACAGAAGTCAGAGCATGTTGTTCCTTTACTCAACCCTCCAGCTTCTCATGTCCCCTCAAAATAAAATCTAAGTCCTTACCAAGGCATCCAAAGTCATGCCTAGCTACCTCATTTACTTTATCATCTACTTCTCTGCCCCACTATCTCACTTACTGACCCCCTTTCGGTCCCTCAAAATTGCCAAACATGTTCTCACCTGTGTGCTTCCTGTCCTCTCCACCCCTACATGTCTTTTACTTCATTCAATGTTCTGACCACACTGTAGAAAACAGCAGCCCCAGTTGTTCTCTCATTGCCTATGTGGCCTTATTTTCCTTCTAGCACTTATCACCACCCGACATATCATATAGTTGTTTTTTAGTCTCAATTTTCTGTTTTCCCCCACCAGACTATGAGCTCCACAAGAACAGAGACTCATTCTTTTCTATGCACTGCTATGTTACCACCTAGTACAAATGCCTAGCATATACTAGGTAATTAATAAGTATTTGTTCAATATCCATATGAAAGGAGACGGAAGTATAGGATCCAAATGGAGAGGTTGGCCTCAGAAAGTGGAAGTCATGTCTCTTCCTCTTGCAGAATATGAAGCAATGTGGAGACAAGCCTTTATTTGGCAAGTTTCATGACAGTTGAAATCAGAATTTAGTAAGTGTCATACTTTAGAATATGTTCATTGGGAAGGAGTCATGGTGGAGCAAGGTAGTCCACTGGAAATGAGAGATGAGATTAAATGAGAGATGAGATTACAGAATGTAAAGAAAGCAATAAAGATTAGGAATGGCCATCACAGCAATTAGAGATAAATGAAAAGATTGCCACCAGATAAGCTGAGGTAGCCCATAAATAATGCAGGTCACTGGCTGGAACTACATACCTGGATTCCAACTTAGATGGAGGTTTAAAACTCCATCTTGGGAATCATGGGCATATGGATGGTGGTGGAAGCTTGGGAACTGGAGCTAAATCAGAGAGGGCTGAGAATGAGTAAAGAGCATGCTGAGAATAGACCAAGGAAACTTTCAATGTCCAAGATGTATATGAAGAATGCAGAGCTGCCAAAAAGACAGAGAGAACCAGCTGAGCAGTAGGTAAGCCAGGAGCAAAGAAGTAGAGAAATCCATGAAGGAGAGGGTTTCAAAAGGACGAAAAGAAAGCCAGCAATTTCAAATACTGGAAAGAGGTCAAAGAGAAGAACCAATCACTCCAGCTGGTCATTAAATAATTATGGTTTTGCCAAGTATTATGCTACTAAATGTTTACTAATTTCATTGCATTAAAATAATGTTTATTAGACTGTTAGTTCACAGTTTTCCTAGCTGTCTGCACATTAGAATCCACCAGTGAGTTTTTAAAATACCAATGCCTGAATCTCCTCCCTGAATAATTATAACAGAATGTCTAGAGGTGAGGCCCAGGCATTAGTTTATTATGAAAGCCCCCAGGGGATGGGAATGTGCAACTAGGATTGAGAAGTTCTGTACAAAGGAAATTTGGGCTTTCTACAATAACCACACAAGGGTAGGGGCCCAGGCCTGGAATACACTGGGCAATTCTAGCCCACCCAACAGGATTGTAAACCAGGGCAGAGGTCAGACAACTTGGGTTCTGGAGATAATGGTAACAGTTAAGGTGCTGGTGCACAGGCCTTGCCTGGGCACTAAGCCTGAGGATGTGACAGACACCCAAGTACCTGCTGCCTACTTGCTTCTCTGGTTTGGCAGAAGGTTAAAACAACAATCCTGGTCTATTCATTTATTTTAAAAAAAAAAAAATAATATCAAGTAAACTCTTCATTTGTGTAAGGCACTCACCAAGAGGTGTCACATACATTCACTCATTTACTATGAATGACACTCCCATGAAAGCTGTAGCTACAGCTTTTATCCCTATTTCATGGGATAAAGAAACAGGCTCATGAAGTGACTTGCCCAAGGGTCATAAAGCTAGAAAATGGTAGAGTTCTGACTCACTCCAGAGCCCAAGCTCTGAAACATGTCATGTCATACCTGCTTCCCTCCATTGCCAGGGCTGGAATCCTCTACCTGCCTGAGCACCTCCTGCAACCTCCAAGGAGGGCCACTTTCCCAGTTCCACCCGCCCCCCAGAGTCTGAGCACTTCCTTGGAAGACTCACACACAGCTGCCCAAGACTCATTGCTGAACCTAAATCCTTTCATTGGCATTACAGATAAAGATTTCTCTTCTACCTTCCACCTTTGATGCACAGCAACTTCTGATAAAGGGACCGAGTTGCCAAATTTCTAGTGCAAATAAGATATGACCCTTTAAAATCCATGCAATCAGAACACATTTTATTAAAAGATGTAAAATTGTCATTTCCATGGCTTCAGCAATTAGGTCTCAAAAAAAGAACATTTCAGAGAAACAAGTTAAATAGAAATGCATCAACTAAACAAATCAGCCTTTATTATGGGCACCCTATTTCAATGTGGCATTACTTTAGAGCAGGCGGTTAGCTATTTGTTGTTAATGTATTAGTTCTTGGGTTCTTTCTGCCACAAGCACTTCCAGGTGTTCCCTGTACTTCTCCATATAAGTAGTCCTTACAAAGAGAAACTACTTCATGAGAACACTGTGCTCCCTGGGTATTAATCTTTGACTCTTTGAAGCTTATAGATGGCAGAGGAATTTCTATAGAGGGCTCCTGGCCTTATAATTATCATCTCCTTGGGATCCAATAATCAAGCCAGCTGAGGGTTCCCTGTGAGAGGGTGCCCCACTGAGCCTTGCCCAGAATTCTCCAGCAAATCTATACTTGAATGAGTGTGTCTCAGTTGGCACCTGTGTGCAGTTGGTGAGGACTAGAAAGTCACTCAAGCTTACTAAAGACATCTTCATATCCACTGGACTGATTTTGTTAGGATTCATCATGTGTAAAATCTTCTTTACTACCCAAACATAGGTCTTTGAGATGGATTGTTTTCCCCGTACCTCTCAATCAACTACAGTGATCAAAGATAACAATTATACACTGATTTACTGATATTCTGAATAGAACTGCAAGAACTGAACAATTTGGAAATCATGTAGTCACAAGTTTTCTTTTTTTTTTTTTTTTGTGGTACTGGGGATTGAACTCAGGGGTACTCGACCACTGAGCCATATCCCCAGCCCTATTTTGTGTTTTATGTAGAGACAGGGTCTCACTGAGTTGCTTAGCACCTCGCCATTGCTGAGGCTGGCTTTGAACTCGCAATTCTCCTGTCTCAGCCTCCCTAAGGGCTGGGATTACAGGCTTGAGCCACCGCACCCGGCTAGGTTTTCTCTTTTTTAACCTTATCCCCACCAATCAGGAGGATTTGAATGAGCTTTATTTTCAGTAGCTTGAACTACTCAATCAATACATGTGATTGTTGTTCATGTTACAATATAGATTCATAAGAAAATCTAATCTGATGTGATCTTACAGGGGACTATCCCCAGTTCTGATGTGCTGCCTCTTGGACTCACCAATATGGTATCTTTTTTATTTTAAAGATAAATAAACTTTAAAAGAAAAAAAAACAAGGCCGAGCAGTGCTAGGATGCCAGAGTTTTAGGGACGTAACAGGGCAGTTGATGTCATGGCTGGAGCTAGATCAACAGGCTGTAACCTCACCAGCTGGTCTTTTCTGCTCTGCCAGTCTTCCATCTACTGCTTAATCATTCCAACATCAAACTCTCATTTTGTGTTTTAGTAAGTTTGTTCCCATCAACTATACCAATTATCACAAGCCTACATACATTCTAAAAGTCCAAGTATTGTGGTTCTAAAGCCACATCTGCAGATGGGGCAGGCCACACATGAACATGCCTGCTTTGTTTCATCATCACATAAGTCACTTTGTCATGTTGTTACAGTACCAGAGCTCTCTGGTGACCACTGGACTCCTGTCCCAGGATTCTGCCATGGCTCCTTTCTCTATTTGTTTTCCCTAGGTTTCATCTTCACCTATGGCTGTAACACAGGACTATAGTGGTGGCCCCCAAACTTCTACCTCCATCTGAGCCTCTTTCCCAAGCTCCTGAAAGTCACTTCCAAAAAACATAAAAAACACCAAGAAGTTGTTACTTAAAACAACAGCTTGGGCTGTGGATATAGCTCAGTTGGTAGAGTGCTTGCCTCCCATACACAAGGCCCTGGGTTCAATCCTCATCACCACACACACACACACACACACACACACACATACACACACACAAAACCAGCTTACACTTGCTGATAAATCCCTTTCGAAGAGGCAACCTTGAGCTCATGGTGAGCCCATACAATGGCTTCATAGATAGCAAATAAGTACCCTTTCCTTCCTCAGCCCCTGACCTCTGTATATTTTGAAGGGCAAGGACAGCAATTCTTGGCTTCCCTGTAAGAGGGAGGTACAAGGACTGTTCCTCAAAACAAGGATTTCCTTTTGGTGAGGAGAGGGAAGAAAAATAGAAACCATCTTGCATTAGAAATAATCAAAATGGAAGCAGGCGCCCAACCTCTCCCCAAAAGAAACATAATTTAACCCCTCTAAAAGCTACTCTCATCTTCACTGATTTGTTTATTCATCCATTCAACTAATATTTACTGAGCACCTACTATGTGCCAATCATGTTCTAGGTCCTTGGACTTCAACAAGGAACAAAAAGACAAAGTACCTGCCTTTGACAGGCTTAGAGACCAGAAGAGGGAGATAGACAGACATTAATCCATTAAGCACATACATCTGTCCGTTGGTGATATAACAACAGAAGAAGAGAGCAGAGATAAATGAGTCTGTCTCAGTGATGAACCATGAATCTGAACCAAGCAAAGAAAAGGGCATATGGGAGGGAGTGAGGGGCAGTCAGGTCAATTGGATGTCCTAGCCTCATACATTTCTGGAATTGGAAGACTAAAGGGAATTTGCTAGAAAAACAGGAGATGGAGTCCAAAGACTGAAATGTTGACATTGAGCTTGTGAAGGGGATCCAATGATGGTCACTGATGCTATCTCAGTTGTGATATGGAAATGAATAGCTAAGACAGGGTGAGGAGCAAGATCATGGGAGAAGATGAGGTCAACAAACTGGATGGACCAAGAACTGGACACATTGTCCTCCTGGGCATTGGGATCACCCAAAATTATAATGGAAGTAGTATCAAAGAAAGAAAAACAGAGAGCCCAAGGCCTTCTACCAAAAAAACTGAATGGGAGTTAAAGAATGAGCTGGAGTCATATACAGGACTATGGGTCTGAGTGGCCTCATCCAAAAATGAAATGGCACAAAAAAGTAATTGATAAGGTGACTTCAACTCATAGTTTTAGTCTTAGATGTTCCCATAGGGAAAAGGTGAAATGACTGATTCAGCACCTGTGCCACTTGTGACAGGAAGTAAAAAGAATCTATTAGCAGCTGGGGATATAGCTCAGTTGGTAGAGAGGCTTGGGTTGCATGCACAAGGCTCTGGGTTCAATCCACAACACCACAAAAAAAGGAAAGAAAGAAAGAAAGAAAGAAAGAAAGAAAGAAAGAAAGAAAGAAAGAAAGAAAGAAAGAAAGAAAGAAAGAAAGAAAGAAAGGAAAGAAAAGAAAGAAAGAAAGAAAGAAAGAAAGAAAGAAAGAAAGAAAAGAAAGAAAGAAAGAAAAGAAAATAGAATCTGTTAGCAAGTATATATCTGTTTATCTGTTAAACAGAACTTAGAAATATGCAGTGAGAAAGTCCTCACCATACAAGATCTACTCTGGAGGTTTTCCTAAATGTCTTAACTAACCACAAAGGAAAGAAAATTCAATTCTGCCACTGATACCTGTCTCCCTCTTCTTTCTGTCATGTCATTGCCATCACTCTACTATGAATGACAGGTGAAGCTGACAGTGCTCCTTTCTGATCAAAGGTGAGTTACTCAACTTGGCACCTAAAAATCTCCACCACACAGCCCCTCCTAGACATTCAGTCATTCCCATGCCCCCAGAACAAACTGATGGACTCTAAAAATGCAGGTTGGCCCCTTACTCCCCACTGCCCACCCATACAACTCCCACTCTCTCTCCCCACACACTTAGTTCAGTCCTACGGAGGACAGAACATAGTCCCCTGGACTCCAACATAGACTAGCTTCAGATATGTTGTTCCATATAGAAATGACCTCACTCATCTGCACTTGTCTGAGAGAATCCATTTTCAGAGACAGATGACAAATGGTGACTACCAGGAGCCAGTCCTCATGAAATAGTGGTAGTTTTTTGTTGCTGTTGTTGTTGTTGTTTGTTGTTCAGTTTTGTTTTTGGTTTCTGTGGGATCACACACATAAATTGCAAAGCGTTGTTGAAAATTAATTTACTTAAACATATTGAAGCTATATGTGGGGCTGGGGATGTAACTCAGAGGTAGAACATTTGCTGAGCATGTGCTAGGCCCTGGGTTCAATTCCCAGCACTAGGGCAAAAGAAAGGATGGAAAGAAGGAAGGGAGGGAGCAAGCAAGAAAGAAAATTTTAAGGTTACAAACATATATTGAAGCTAGATGGAATCAGATAATTGGGAAATGGGAATAGTGCATTAAACAAAGAGTATTGTTATTGGCATAACGTTAATTCTCCATTAGTCAAAATTTCATAATTCTGCTGATTTGAGAATTGAGGCAGATTTTATTTTATACTTTCATCTTTCCTTCTGTTCCTCTTTGCATGTATTTAAAAGCTCCAAAATCAGTAAATAATGTTGGATTTCTGCATGAGATTCCCACATCTTAGATTATCTGTTAAATGGCATTCAGAAGCACATGAAACTAATGGCTACATACATAATTCCCAATGTTTTTACATTTTAAAAAATGAAATAAAAACCAATTTCACAGAACCATGCCCCACCCTTACTTACCTCCAACTTCTCTTATATACAATTTTCTTCATTATGGTTTTGATCTATGTGGAAAATGTGTATATAGTTTCTCTGACCCATTGAAATTTATAAACCTGGAGGGAAATTTCTTAAAATAAATAAATAAAATCTGATAGTGAGAAGAATTTATCTGAGAACTCATATCCTGGGAAACAAAATCCATGCTCAACATCATTATGACTGGAATGTGGTCAAATGAAAACAAATCCCCAAAGGATCCCCATGTTCCAGATGCAGCCAGAATATTTTTAGTTTTACTCTCCTTCAATTCAATATGCCTAGATTTGGGTGGGGGGAATTCCTCCTAATACCCAGAGGACTTTATAGTCTGGGATTCTTGTTCAATGCCTGCTCAAGTCAAAAGTATATGCCATTGCAAAAATATATCTGTATAAATATCTATCTGTCTATCCTGTCTGTCTATATCCTTTTCTCTCTCAAAACTAGTGTCAGAATTCGACAAATATGTACAAATTATATTTCCTTGTTCTGAACAAGACTTGATATCACTAATATTTATCGAACACCAGTGTGCACTTTTTCTCATCTGTTCCTTGCTGCAGTTCTGGAGTTCCTTTCTATTGCATTTGTGGAAGTTTGAGGTTTAGGGGTGCCTTGAGAGGTTTAGTAACTCTCCCAGAGGCCCATCCTAAATAGCAAAGCTGAGACCCAAAGCCAAGCACGTCCACCCACAGGTACTATAAGAGGAAGTGTATGGGAATGACTGGGGCAGAGACCTGCTGCTGGAAGCTGGAGTGATACGCTTTCCACTTTGATAAAGGAACCAAAGGCAATATTTGCCTGTTGTTACACAATTAATATGCTTACTTGTTGTTTCTATATGAACAAATTTCATACAACATCGTTCTCTGGCTAGGGGAGGTCATGCTATTCACTGCTCAGCAATGGAGAAACTGATTCTCTGATGGTTCACTTGAAGATATATTTAAGAGAGTTTTTTTTAATTTATTTTTAAAACAGAAGAATGCATTTCAAGTCATAGTACATATATGGAGCACAATTTTCCATCTCTCTGGTTGCAAACAAGATAGAGTCACACCATTTGTGTCTTCATACATGTACCTAGGGTGGTGATGTCTATCTCATTCCACCATTTTTGCTACTCCCATTTCCCTTCCCCTCTCCCACCTCCCCGCTCCCGTCCCACCCAAAGTTTCTCCATTTCTCCCAAGCTCCCCACTTCCACCTCCATTATGTATCAGCATCCACTAATCAGAGAGAATATTTGGCCTTTGGTTTTTTGGGATTGGCTGACTTCACTTAGCATGATATTCTCCAGTTCCATCCATTTACCTACAAATACCATAAAAATTCTCTTTTATTGCTGAGTAATAGTCTATTGTGTATATATACCACAGTTTCTTTATCCATTCATCTATTTAAGGGCATCTAGGTTGCTTTCACAGTTCAGCAATTGTGAATTGTGCTGCTATAAACATTGAAGTGGCTGCATTACTGTAGTAGGCTGTTTTTAAGTCTTTAGGGTACAGGCCGAGGAGTGGGATAGCTGGGTCAAATGGTAGTTCCATTCCAAGTTTTTTAAGGAATCTCCATACTGCTTTCCAGATAGATTGTACCAATTTGCAGTCCCACCAGCAATGTTTGTGCCTTTTTCACCACATCCTCATCAGCACTTATTGTTGCTTGTATTTTGGATAGCTGCCATTCTGACTGGGATGAGATGAAATCTGAGAGTAGTTTTGATTTGCATTTCTCTAATTGCTAGAGATGTTGAATATTTCTTCATATATTTGTTGATCAATTGTATATCTTCTTCTGAGAAGTTTCTATTTAGCTCCTTAGCCCATTTATTGATTGGGTTGTTTGTTTTTTTGTGTGTTAAGTTTTTTGAGTTCTTTATATATCCTAGAAATCAGTGCCCTATCTGATGTGCATGTGGCAAAAATTTGCTCCCAGAATGTAGGTTGTCTGATCACCTCATTGATTGTTTCTTTTGCTGAGAAGAAGATTTTTAGTTTAAATCTATCCCATTTATTGATTCTTGCTTTTATTTCTTACACTTTAGAAATCTTATTAAGGAAGTCAGGGCCTAACCCAACATGATGAATATTTGGGCCTACTTTCTCCTCAATTAGCTGGAGGCTCTCGGGTCTAATTCCTAGGTCTTTGATCCACTTTGAGTTGAGTTTTGTGCATGGTGAGAGATAAGGGTTTAGTTTCATTTTGCTGCATATATATTTCCAGTTTTCCCAGCACCATTTGTTGAAGAGGCTATCTTTTCTCCAGTATATGTTTTTGGCAGCTTTGTCTGGTATGAAATAACTGTATTTATGTGGGTTTGTCTCTGTGTCTTCTTGTCTGTACCATTGGTCTACATGTCTATTTTGGTGCCAATACCATGCTGTTTTTGTTATTATAGCTTTGTAATATAAAGTTTGGAATTGTGATGCCTACTGCTTCACTCTTCTTGTTAAGGATTGTTTGGGCTATTCCGGGTTTCTTATTTTTCCAAATGAATTTCATGATTGCCTTTTCTATTTCTACAAAGAATAATGTTGAGATTTTAATTGAAATCACATTGAATCTGGATAGCACTTTGGGTAGTATGGCTATTTTGAAAATATCAATTCTGCCTATCCAAGAGCATGGGAGAGCTTTTCATCTTCTAAGGTCTTCCTCAATTTCTTTCTTTAGTGTCTTATAGTTTTCATTGTAAAGGTCTTTCACCTATTTTGTTAAATTAATTCCAAGTAGAGGACTTTCGGCAAGATGGCGGCGTAGAGTGAGGCACCTTCCAGTCTCGCTAAACTACAGACCAAAATTTTGCTTCAAAAACTTCTTCCAACCAACTTTTCGGCAGTGGATTACAGCCATCAGCACAGAAAATTTAACTTTAGAGTGGAAGCAGGGCGGGCGGTCCTCACCGGAGTAAGTCTCCAGCGGCAGCGGAGAAGCCGCGGCCAGGCGGCGGAAGCCGCGGCCGGACAACGGGAGCCGCGGCGGGACGGCGGAAGCCGCGGCGGGACAACGGGAGCCGCGGCGGGACGGCGTGAGACCCACGGCCCTGCAAAACGCACCACGGGTAGGAACTGCGTCAAAACGTGAAAATTGGATCCAAGGTCCAATCAAACACGCAAATTCTGGGCAAGTTCGTGTAGTCACACGTCCCCAGCCATTACACACTGG
>CM053399.1:148989462-149006177 GCA_028644305.1 Xerus rutilus
TAAACATGGTTGGGGGAGGGGGGAGGAAGGTAAGGGAAATGGGCATAGTAATGATGGTTATTTGAGATGGTCTTTACTACCCCTGACACATCTATGAAGACTCTAATGTTGAGACTTTATTTGGTTTGCAATCAGAGAAATGGGAAAACAGAGATCGGGTTATGTACTATGACTTGAAATGCATTTAAATAAAAAAAAATAAAATAAAATAAAAATAAAAAATAAAAATAAAAAAAAAAATTAATTCCAAGTATTTCATTTGGGGGGGGGCTACTGTGAATGGGGTAGTTTTTCTAATTTCTCTTTCGAGGATTCATCACTAATGTATAGAAATGTATTTGATTTATGGGTATTGATTTACTTTGCTGAATTCATTTATTAATTCTAGAAGTTTTCTGGTGGACTTTTTTGGATCTTCTAAGTAAGAATCATGTTGTTGACCAATAATGATAGTTTAACTTCTTCTTTTCCTATTCGTATCCCTTTAATTTCTTCTGTCTGTATAACTGCTCTGGCTAGTTTCAGGGACTATGTTGAATAGAAGTGGTGAAAGAAGACATCTCTATCTTGTTCCCATTTTTAGAAGAGATGCTTCCAATTTTTCCCTATTGAGGATGATGTTGGCTTTCAGTTTTGCATAGATAGCTTTTACAATGTTGAGGTATGTTCCTACTATCTCTAGTTTTTCTAGTGTTTTGAACATGAAGAGGTGCTGTACCTTGTCAAATGCTTTCTTAGCATCTATAGAGATAATCATATGATTCTTGACTTTAAGACTATTGATGTGATGAATTACATTTATTGATTTCCATATGTCAAACCAACTTTGCATACCTGAGATAAAAACCACTTGGTTGCGGCATACTATCTTTTTAATATGTTTTTGGATTTGATTTGCCAGAATTTTATTGAGAATTTTTGCATCAATGTTCATCAGGGATATTGGTCTGAAGTTTTCTTTCTTTGATGTGTCTTTGTCTGGTTTGGAATCAGGGTGATACTAGCCTCATAGAATGAGTTTGGAAGGGTTCCCTCCTTTTCTATTTCATGGAATAATTTGAGGAGTATTGGTATTAATTCTTCTTTGAAGGTCTTGTAGAACTCGGCTAAGAATCCATCTGGTCCTGGGCTCTTGTTGGTTGGTAAGCTTTTGATGGTGTCTTCTATTTCCTTGCTTGAAACTGATCTGTTTAAGTTGTATAGGTCCTCCTGATTCAGTTTGGGCAGCTCATATACCCATAGAAATTTGTTGGTGCCTTTGGGATTTTCTATTTTACTGGAGTATAGATTTTCAAAATAGTTTCTAATTATCTTCTGTATTTCAATAGTATCTGTTGTGATATTTCCCTTATCATCTCGAATTTTAATAATTTGAGTTTTCTCTTTCCTTTTAGTTAGAGTAGCTAAGCGTTTACCAATTTTATTTATTTTTTCCAAGAACCAGCTTTTTGTTTTGTCAATTTTTTTAATTGTTTCCTTTATTTCAATTTCATTGATTTCAGCCCTGATTTTAATTATTTCCTGTCTTCTACTTCTTCTGAGGTTGATTTGTTCTTCTTTCTCTAGAGCTTTGAGATATAATGTCAGGTCATTTATTTGTTGACTTTTTCTTCTTTTAATGAGTGAGCTCAATGCAATGAACTTTCCTCTTAACACAGCCTTCATAGTGTCCCAGAGATTTTGATATGTTGTACCAGAGTTCTCATTTACCTCTAAGAATTTTTTCATTTCCTCCTTGATATCTTTTGTTATCCATGCATCATTCAATAGCATATTATTTATTGTCCAGGTGATGAAGTAGCTTCTATATTTTATTTTATCATTGATTTCTAATTTCATTCCATTGTGGTCTGATAGAATATAGGGTAGTATCTCTATATTTTTGTATTTGCTAAGAGTCGCTTTGTGGCATAACATATGGTCTGTTTTAGAGAAGGATCCATGTGCTGGTGAGAAAAAAAAAGTGTATTCACTTGTTGATGGATGAAATATTCTGTGTATGTCTGTTAATTATAAATTATTGATTGTATTGTTGAGTTCAGTGGTTTCTTTGTTTAGTTTTTGTTTGGAAGATCTGTCCAGTGGTGAGAGAGGTGTGTTAAAGTCACTCAGTATTATTATGTTGTGATCTATTTGATTCTCAAAATTGAGGAGGATTTGTTTGATATACTTGGATGCTCCCTGTTGCTTGGGGCATTGATATTTATGATTGTTATGTCTTCTTGATGTATGGTTCCCTTAAACAGTATGAAATGTTCTTCTTTATTGCTTCTATTTTTGGTTTGAAGTCTACTTTATCTGGTATGAGGATGGAGATCCCTGCTTGTTTGTGCAGTCCATTTGAGTGGTATGTTTTTTTCCATCCTTTCACCCTCAGTCTGTGGATGTCTTTTTTTATGAGATGAATCTCTCAAAGACAACATATTGTTGGGTCTTGTTTTTAATCCAATATGCCAGTCTATTATTTTGATTGATGAGTTTAGGCCATTAACATTCAGAGTTATTATTGAAATATGGTTTGTATTTCCACTTATTTTGGTTTTTTGTAGTTTTTAACTTGATTTGGTTTCTCCTTTGGTTGGCTTTTCCTTTGCTGATTGTCATTGTTTTTTTCATTTCCTCCTCATGAAATATTTTGCCAAGAATGTGCTCTAGTGCAGGTTTTCTCACTGTAAATTCTTTTAACTTTTGTTTATCATGGAAAGTTTTTATTTCATCATCAAATCAGAAACTTAATTTTGCTGGATATAAGATTCTTGGTTGTCATTAAGAGAGTCTTAATGTGACTGGGTCACTTTGGGTGACAATCTCCAACTAAATGATGGCATAGCTGAAAAAAGGCACACAGACCACTTTGATGTGAGATTTCTCATCCAGAACAAACTGAAAATTCACACACCTTCCTCTGGCTCCAGGCAAGCAGAGCCACTGTTTGCAGAGTGGAGATACTGCTTCAGGTAAGCCCAGCTATACCCACATTTGTGAATTTTATGAGGTCATATTTACCTTGTAGAAAGAAAGGCAATTCATCCAAATAAATCTGATTCATTTATATGTAGGTCACATTTTTAAATAAATTTAAATGTTCATAGACTTGTCTATAACTAAAGATTTAAAGTTATTTTCATACTTACATTGCAAATATCCACTAGACTATGGATAACACCCTGAACTCTTTTATTACTTATATTCACTAAGATGTTTAAAAAAACTTCTCCCAATTATTCATTTGCCTGTCAGTTTTCATGGTGGTGTGATGTACATATACACATACATGGGCATTTTCTCCTAGTACTTCTAAAGTTTCATGCTTTAAATATTGGAAATTTTAAACTGTCCCACATTAAATTTTGGTTAAGGGTATGCACTAAGGATTTAACGTTATTTTTGCCAAATGATTAGAACATTGTCTTAAATTCCTTATATGAATAGTCTCTCCTTTCATCACTTATTTGAAATATCATTATTATCAAACACTAAATTAGCATATCTACTTTGGTCCATTTTAGGACTATCTAGTCTTTTTTTTTTTTTTAGAAAGACTGACTTTTCTATTAGAGATTATAGTTATACATAGTAGTTGGGTTCATTTTGACAAAACCATACAAGCATGAAATTTGATTAATTCCATTTCAGTCTTTTCTATTCCTCTTCCTTGTCCCTCCCCTTCTCTCTCCTCCTATTCTCCTACTCTACTGATGTTCCCTTCACTTGTTTCTTTGTTTTTTGTTTGTTTGTTTGTTTTTAATTGGTGTTTTCTACATATACATAAAGATGAAATTCCCTGTGGTATATTTATATATGCACATAGCATGATTTTGTTAAATTCATTCCACATTTCCTCTACTTTCCTATCCCTCCTCTTTCTCTCTTAATCTTCTTCTATTCCACTGATCTTACCTATATCTTTATGATATCCAACCCACACACATACTTTTCCCCTATTTTGCTCTAGCTTCTATATATCTGAGAAAACATTTGACCCTTAATTTTCTGAATATGCCTTACCTAGATTCTTATTGATTTGCTTATTCTCCATTTCCATCCATTTACCAGTAAATGCCAAAATTTCATTTTTCTTTATGGCTGAGTAAAACTCCATTGTGTATATATGCCACATTCAACCAACCACTCTGGAAAGCAGTATGGAGATTCCCAAAAAAACTTGGAATGGAATCACCATTTGACTCAGTTATCCCACTCCTCGGTATATACTCAAGTATTTAAAATCAGCATACTACAGTGATATAGCCACATTAATATTTATAGCAGCTCAATTCATAATGGCAAAGGTGCCCTTCAACAGATGAATGGATAAAGAAAGTGTTGTATATATACACAATGGAATATTACTCAGACACAAAGAAGGATGAAATTGAGGCATTTGCTGGTAAATGGATAGAACTGGCACCTATCATGCTAAGCAAAATAAACCAATCCCAAAAAACCAAAGGCCAAATGTTCTCTCTGATATGTGGATGCTAACACACAACACAGGGGGAGGGAAGAATAGAAGTTTATTGGATTAGATAAAGGGGAAGGAGGGAAGGGAAGGAGGATGGGAATAAAAAAGATAGTAGAATGAATTGGACATAACTTTCCTATGTTCATATACATAGGAATACATGACCAGTGAAACTCTACATCATGTACAACCACAAGAATGGGATCCTAATTAGAATAAGTTATACTCCACATGTATATAATATGTCAGAATATACTCTACTGTCATGCATACCTAAAAAGAACAAATAACAAAAAAAGAACTATTCTTATTCCTTTATCTTTCTTTCTACCTTCATACTGGTACTATACTAATGTACTAATTATATCAATATTTGAATGTATATTTTAAAGTGCACAAATTATAAATGTACAGCCTGGTAGATTTTTACAGACCGAGCACACCTAGGACACCAACACCCAGATCAGAAACCAAACATTTCCAGCCCCCGAGCTGCCCTTAGCCTCTCTTCCAGCCACTCTCTAGTGTCTCACCCCTACCATACACAGGTTGACCATCCTGACTTCCAACAGCTGAGGGCAGTTTTGCCCGTATTTTTTCTTTATATGAATGAAAACATGTAGCAGGATCAAACTATTTTTTTTTTTTGTACCTGGGATTGAACTCAGGGGCACTCAACCACTAAGCCACATTCTCAGCCCTATTTTGTGTTTTATGTAGAGACAGGGTCTCACTGAGTTGCTTAGTGCCTCACCATTGCTGAGGCTGGCTTTGAACTCGCAATTCTCCTGTCTCAGCCTCCCTAAGTGCTGGGATTACAGGTGTGCGCCACCAGGATCAAACTATTTTAATTATAATTTTTAGTTCTTTTCTAACCTTCTCTTGGTTATTCATGTATTTCATGATGACAATGTGACCTTGTCTGTGCCTTCCTGGAGGTTAGCAGTGGTCCTCTTCTCAGGACCTCCTGATATGGTCCCAAATCCACTCCCATCTTTTTCACTTTTTAAAAATATTTGCTTGTGTTGCTCATTTGTTCAGTTCAGATTTATGGAAAAGACAGAATGAAGGATGTAAATTAAATCAGAGTCGAATTCATTGTACAATGAGGGACAGTCCTCAGAGAGTTAGCCACCAGCCTGGGAAGTCACCCCCTCCTTGTGCTTTATGATCCTGCCATGGACACCCTCATCCACCAGTCCTCAGTGGGGCAACTGAGAAGTACTTCCCATTCTTAAATGGCTCTTCTGCTAAAGGTCTTTGTCCTTTCTTTATGAATTTTTAAAATATTTGAACAAAAGAAAATAATATATCTTAATCCACCTGCTAAGTGTTCAATGTGAACAATTATACTGATGCTACATTGTATGCACAATATTTTCTCTACCAATTGCATAAATTGTCCATGTTTCTAAGTTCCCATACCTAACATTTCCATACTCAAACCCATGGAATCACACTAAGTTTACTCATGCTGAAATTCCTCTCGTCAAAAAGACTGCAATTTCATTCTGATCATTTAATTTTTCTCTGGGGCAACAGACAAAAATGAAGATTAAACTTTTGTAACAAGAATACACATCCCAATTTTTTTGGTCTTCTACTTTTTCTTTAGTTTTGTCTAATAACCTGGGATTCTATCTCCCAAATCAAAATGGATATTACATTATAACTAACAGTTTGTGCTTGGAGGTACTGTCCTATAATCTTGGAATTGGGAAGAATAGCTTTCAGTTCTTATGCCTAACTCTTCTTATATGAAGATAAAAAGTTGATCAGCATCATACTGTTACATCTCTGAGTCCTTGCCCCAGATATTCTTTCTGCTCTGAGTGCCCAGAGCACATCAGATAGCATGACTTCAACCTGGTTTTGAATCTGTACTCTGCCACTCATCAGCTGTGCAACCCACAGATTCCTGTGAGGTTGAGAAGGAACCAGCATCCACCTTATATGGTTGCCATGGATTAAATGAGGTGATGACTTAGAGCACTTGGGAAAGTGGTTAGCAAGTGTATGCTCAATAGTTGTTAGCTGTTTACATCATAATTATGTACATTATTCCATTAGCTACCCCCACTCATCTCTAGCACCCAGAACTTGCCTTCCTCTTATCATTCACCACCCTAGTCTTAACTGGCTTACTCCTCTATTCTCAGTATTCCACAAAGGACTGATCTCATTTGATTTTTTTATTTCTAGTGCTCAAAACTGTCTTGCTCATAATAAGCATTTTCATTAAGTATAATTCCAGAAGAGAAGGGCCAGGTGTGGTGTGATCCCAGTTACTTGGAGGCTGAGGCAGGAGGATTGTAAGTTCGAGGCCAGCCTCAGTAACTTAGTGATTCCCCATCTCAAAATAAAAAATAAAAAGAGCTGTGGAATAGCCCAATGGTAAAGTGGCCCTGGGTTCAATTCCCAATACCAAAAGAAGGAGGAGGAAGAAAAAAAGGAACAAAGGAATGACCACCTATACACATCTCCTGGAGTGGCAGATTCATAATCCAACTGGAAGTGAGATTCTGGGAACAGATACATCTGTTTCAGGCACTGTTGGTATGAACCACAATACTCATTGGAATCTTATTATGATTACAAGCCAAAGTGGATCATTAAGGAAAAGAAATATGTTTTCAGTGAGGATGTACAATCTCAAAAAACTGGAAAGCATTACAATGTCATCATCATCATAACTGACCTAAATGTTACTGTGTTTAAGTCCATGTGAACTCCATGAAAAATAGAAATAGTGAACTCACCAAGTAGAGAAAGTAGAATAATAACCACCCAAGACTGAACTAAAGAAAAAATGTATGTGCCTAACTAAATTTGAATTTAAAGGGAACGTGTGAGGGAAAAGAGAAGACAATGTGAAAAAACTAAACCATTTTCACTCAAAGAGCCTTGTCCAAATCTAAGCATTAATTCACAACCTTCTGATCATCTGCACAATTGTATTTTAAGAAGATTACAGTGACAATCCCGGTCTGCCCCTTTGCCAGATTGTAGGTTCTCAATAATCAGAATGACAAGGGGGAAATCTAAACAAAGACAAAGCATTTAAGTTCTGAGGCCCAGGTGAACATTATACCTCAGTGCCACCCTAAAATCACTAGGAATTATCACTGATCTCCCACAGCTTTTCTCCCTTTCATTAGCCCTGGGTAGACAAGCCTTTGAGGAACACAGTGGTCTGGAGACAAAGAAACATACTAGTTAAGTCTTCACACATATGGCAGAATGAGCTAGAAGAATACTTCAATCCAGACACACCCTGTTCCTCCAAGTCCTCTGCCATCCATCAGACCTTCTTCTTCCCCTGGTTCTGTCACCTCTCAACCTCAAGGTTACTCCTGCTCAGTCTCACCTTGGACCTAGTCTTCATCTACATCATTCATGTCTCTTTTGTATTTACCTTCTTAATTATAAAATATTCCAAACATACATAAAAATAGATAATTTAATAAACCTCATGTATCTATCACCATCTTCAGTAGTTACCAACATCCTACCTTTTGTGTTTCATCTATATCACCCAACCAATTGCTTTGTGTTCTTTTCTTTGAGTATTTTAAACAAAATCCCAAGCATGCTATTTTGCCTGTAAATAAGTTTGGTCTGTCCACTGTGCACATTCAATGCCAAGACCACCACTGCTCAACCCAAGGGAATACCATTCAATACCCTGCACATCCCAAGTGACCATACATGGCAGTCATGTACAGCACGTACCACAGAGCAGAGGTTACAAATGTTTTATTTAAATACCAGATATTAAATATGTTCAGCTTTGTGAGACATATAGGCTCGGTAGCAGTGATTCCAATATGCTGTTATCGCATAAAAACAGCTACAGACAATAGGTAAATAAGTGAGCAGTTTTATTCTAATAAAATTTTATTTATAAAAATAGGCTACTGAAAATCAAAACCACTCTAATATTTCATCTCACTCCAGTCAGAATGGCAATTATCAAGAATACAACCAACAATGTGCTGATGATGATGCAGGGGAAAAGATACACTCATACATTGCTGGTGGAACTGCAAATTGGTGCAACCACTATGGAAAGCAGTATGGAGATTCCTCAGAAAACTCGGAATGGAGCCACCATTTGACCCAGTTATTCCACTCCTCAGTTTATACTCAAAGGACTTAAAGTCAGTATACTGCAGTGACACAGCCACATCAATGTTTATAGCAGCTCAATTCACAATAGCAAAACTATGGAACCAACCTAGGTGTCTTTCAACAGATGAATGGATAAAGAAAATGTGGTAAATATACACAATGAAATATTACTCAGCCTTAAAGAAGAATGAAATTATGGCATTTGTAGGTAAATGGATGGAGCTGGAGAATATCATGCTAAGTGAAATAAGCCAATCCCAAAAAACCAAAGGCCAAATGTTTTCTCTGATAAGCAGATGCTGATCCATAATGGGAGGAGTGGGGAGATAAAAAGACTTTGGATTGTGCAGAAGAGAGTGAGGGGAAAGGAAGGGACGTGGGGATGGGAAGGATGGTGGAATGAGATGGACATTATTACCCTATATGCATGTATGATTACTTTACCAGTGTGACTCTGCACCATATACAGCCAGAGGAATGAGAAGTTGTGCTCCATTTGTGTACAATGTGTCAAAATGCATTCTACTGTCATATATAACTAATTAGAACAAGTTAAAAAATAAAACATTTTTAAACATTTTTTAAAAAATAAAGGACATTAAAAACACTTAAAAAATAGGCTGCTGAAAAAAAGTAAGCAGGTTACACAGTCAAGTTTGTTGACACTCCCCTTCTCCCCCTAGGCTGGCACATACGAATGGTCCCATAAAAGATAGCCAATGTGAGAACTGAACAGACTGTGTCTAAAAAATTATTCTTGAATGAAATATACTCTTAGCTACAAGACAGAAAGAATTTCAAGATCTCCAGCCTAACACTGTAGAACTCAGAGGGGATTATCTCAGCTTCTAGGCCATCCTCAATTGTGTGCCCACAAAAATTCTTGCTTGACATCTGCATTGCCCTAGACACACACACACACACACACACTTTGTACCTGAGTTCATGCAATGGAGGTCCTATACCTGATCACAACTGAGAACCCAGTCTGAACCCCCAGATCCCTTAAAAGTTCTCAACCCTCATAAAGGACTGTTGTACCGACCTGTGCCCAGCCCTATTACTGCTAATGGGTACTTACTGATGCCTGCTGGCCTGGCTCAGATCTCAGTCAGTGGTTAGTACCTTAGATTACCCTGCACTAAGAGAAATCCTGAACCCTTCCTACCTGTAATCTGTACCTCTTTCTTCCTTCCTACTACTTCTTTCTTTTAAACATCTAAATGTCTCCCATATTGAAATAATCTGCCCTCAACCCTACTCTTCACAACTAAAACCCCTCTTGTCATTTCCTGTTTCCACTTCCCAATCTAATCCAAAATCTGCCCACCTTACGCCACTAAAATGGATCAAGCCTCTAACTACTTCCCTATTGTTAGACCAAACACCCACTTGTTAGTCCTTAATTTCTTCACCTTGGTGGCCCGTGACAGTGTTGGATCATTGTTATGGTTTGGACATGAGGTGTCCTCCAAAAGCTCTTGTGTTGATGCAGAAATATTTGGAGGTGAAATGAGTAGATCATCAGAGCTGTTACCTAATCAGTCCACCCTAATTTAAATAGACTTAATTGGGTAGTAACTGTGGGCAGCTGGGGTATGGCTGGAGGAGGTAACATGCTCTGAGAGGGTTCATCTTCCCTGCTGTCCTTTCTCTTTCTCTCTCTGCTTCCTGGTTGCCATGATCAGAACAGCTCTCTTCCATCAGGCCTTTCCCCATGATGTTCTGCTTCATCTCAGGCCCAGAGCAATGGAGCCATCCAGCCATAGACCAAACCTCTGGAACTTTGAGCCAAAATAAACTTTTTCTTCTCTAAGTTGCTCTTGTCAGGTATTTTGGTCACAGCAAGGAAAAGCTACTAACACAATCATTCATCTTCAGGTAGTCTTTTTTGGCCTTCTGCCAGTGCCTTGACCAATCCTTCACAATCTTTTAAATGAGCTCTCTTCTCTCTGTGCCTCGCTCCTTCTCCCACAAACAAGCCTCAAATGTGAAAACTCCCTAGAGCTCTAATTGCATTCCTCCTTTCTTCCTCTTATTCCCTCAGAAGTAATATATATTTTTGACTTCCTAAATCTCCTCCAAAAGTCATCTCAATTGTTGATTCCTCCTAAATATTCAACTCCAGCCCAGTCTTGAGTTTCAGATCAAAATACTGAACAGCTCTAAATTATTTGCTTCCAACTAAATGTCTGAAAGAACCTCAAATTCAAATGATCTCATCATCTTGCCCTCAAATATCCTCCTCTGAGTTCTCTGGTCAACATTTTTCAGACCATGTTCTACCGTACACCTCTCTCTCAAGGTGGGCCATGAAAGCATGATTCAAATAGGTTTGGAAATGCCCTCTTAAAGATTTTCAAAGAATTACACTACTCAAGACTAAAAATTAGTTACTATTGTGATTCCCAAATGCTTTTCTCCACAGAATACTTTTATATCAACAAGTCCTGGTTGTATACAATTCCGTCAGTGGCCATTCTGCAGAGCACATTGTAAAAACCCCCACCCTATCTCCCAGCTGCCCAAACCGGAACCTAGAACCCACACTTTACTCCTCCCCCTCAGTACCCAGCATCCTTGGTCCTCTTAATTTTGCCTCCTTTTGATCTCTCCAACACATTTTCCTCTTAATCTCCCAGGCCATTGCCTTACTGGCCACCATCGTTGTTGCCAGAATGACTCAGCTCATGATAACTCATCTACCTATCAACTGTGTTTCTCGCCTCAGTTGATTTTCCACATGGCAAAGTGATCTTTCTAAAGAATCTGATCACAATACCATGATATCTTAAATATGGTACTGACTGTTCAAAGTGCCCATTATGGTCTGGCTTTGCTTAACTCTCTGGTCTCATTTCTTGCTACTCTTCCCTCCCATATCTGCTCCCATCTCTAAATTCTTGCCATACTAATAAACTTACAGTCTCAGGTTGGTCCATCCTCTTCTACATCCAATATATCCTATGTTCCCTGTGTTTCAAATGACCTCTCTTCTTCCTCCTCCTGCTCTTCTACTCTTCCTCAGCTCACCTCCACTGTGAAAACTTTCATGACTCATTCCATTTCCCCAGTGTGAGCTAGATGCTACTCCCATACACCTGAAACATTTCTAGGACCTCATTACTGTTCTATAACTTTGATTATTTGTCTTCCCAAAAGACAAACAAATCTATTAAGGTAGAAAATATTTATTTTCCAACTTTTAGTGTCCAGTATAGTATTTGTTAAATAAATGAATTAGACCTAGCCAGTTCCTGTTGCTTGTGGAACTCCTTGCTATTGCCTATAACTATACAACTTAGATACCAAACAGGACATTCTGCTAGCATCTCCAGTCAGGTAATTCTCTGGGCACCAAGAGGTGAGCTTCATTCAAAATCCTGTTCTGTCTAGATATAATGACCTATCCGTGACCCAAAATATAACACAAGATATTGCATTCACTTCCAACATAATGCATTCCAAGAAAAAAATCCATTCGCAAGGCAATCAATCCTTAAGAATATTGATGGAAGAGAAGGTTGATTATAGGATTTCACTGGTTGTGTTTCCTACCACTTAAAGGCCTGGCTCTTACTGGAAACCCCCATTGAGAGGAATGTCATCATTGAGCAGAATGTCCATCAAGCTTCCCTTTGGGCAGTATTCTGTCACAGTAACATCTGGTACTTTAATACAGCCTCCAATGAATCTTCAAATGTTTGGATGATCTAATTCTCTGGGAAAATCAATACAGATCAGAAAGGATTTATCTAGGACATGATCTCCTAATTCCCACTTTAAAATTTGACCTAGTTTTCCAACCACATAAAGAAACAAATATCTCCCTGGATTTAGTGTTATGCACAAAGCTTGTAGATCCACCCATTGTGATGCAGAGCAAAGCATTTAGAAAAAACATCAACATCAACACAATTCATTCTGGGCTTGACATTTCATATCCCCTATTTGTAATCTGCACAACAACCCTGACTGGTGGCTATTATTGTCCCTTTAGTCACTTCTAAAGGTGAAGTGACTTGGCCAAAATCCTCCACAGGTAACATAATCAGCTCCTAACCCTGATTTTTCCTAATTCTGAAATTCATTTGTGCTTTTTTTTAATATTTCCATTGGTTATTCCAATATAAAATACAAATACAAAAAGAAAAATTCCTATATTGAGAAAAAAGATTGTTTTTCTCACCAATGTTGTTTCAGAAACAAAAGGAAATTTTACAAACCAAGAAGTCATAGAAATGTCATTCTCTCCACACCTCTCTTTCATGTTTGTTTCTCTTTAAGTTGGAATCCCTGCACCCCAACTCTGGGGGAAGCAGTAAGCTCTCCCTAAACCCCAGGCATGCAGCTGGCATTTCAGTGTGGTTAATTATTACATCTGCACCATCAGCACAGAGCACAGATGCTGCCTTGCATAAACCAAGGATTGACTTGCAGATTGTCCATGGGGAGTTTTCCAGTCACAATATTTTTCTCCAATCAAAAGTCAAGCATCTTTTCAGTTTAAGGCTTGTTTCCCCACTCATCAGTCCAAGGGATAACTCTACTTTTTGAAACTGAGGTTGAAGAGAGGAGGAATGTTGACATTTGTAGTGCAGTCTCAACTGGAAGATGGAGGGCTTTCTGACCAATCTCCCCTCTCCTAGGAGTATTGGACTGAATGCTTCTGGTCTCTCCTACTCTTCACTCACTCTCCACCAAGCCAAGGGCACATAAGGAAGCCCCTCCTAACCGCAGGGTGAGATGTTTGAAATACATGAAGGACTGGCATATTAAAAGAAAGATTGCTTGTGACAAGCATTATAATCTACAATATGTTTCTTCTATATTCCTCAAGTCAGTGATACCTTGGTTTGCCAAACCTGCTGAGCCATAGGGCCCTTTGCAAAGGTGAAGAAATATGTGGCTACAGATACTGCAGGCTCCTCTGCTACCTGGAAGACTTGTTTAAATATCAGGACTACTTTGCTAAACTTCAAACTGCAACCCAACTAGCCTCTCCTAACCAAGATAAACTGATGTCATCCCATCCATTCCCTACCCTTTGTTACTTAGAGAAGAGGAAAATCAAGACTTACATATTGCCACATAAGACTTTTGGAATAAAAGGAGGGAAAAGAGCGATGCTTCTGCTTCCCTTCTCACCTGCCTCTCCTGAACCTAAAGCCAATTTCATGGAGCAGGGAAGAGTAGCAGAGAGTGAAAAGAAGCTGAATCACTAGTTCTCCAAACATTTGTGATATTTTCTATCAAGTTTTAATACTTTTGGCCATCACAACAGCCTTCTAGTCCTTCATGTACTTCTATTTATCATTTGCCATGATGGATTAAATATAAAATAAAATATAATACAAATCAATGTAAAGTAAGGATATACAAATCAATGAAAAGTATTTGCGTACCAACTCTGGGAGGTGATTGCTAATCAATAACTGAAACATTGTAGTAGGAAGGATTCTGAGGTCAGCTCTAGACTCAGAGGAGGAAAGTTCTTGGATATAAGCAAAGGTATGTGTATTGTACATATTTTCCATCCTTGATTAATATAGAGTCTAATCCTTGAGTCCAAAAAGCCAATTTGCCAATACATCAGTATGGGGGTTGATGTCACAACAGTATATACGGAAAATACTACAAACTCAAGATGAGCCAGCAACATAAAGGTACCACCGGAGAGGGTGGTATGGGTGGAGGCATGCTTTCCAAAGTTAGCAAGTTGTACTCTACTCTGCCCCCTGGTGAGACCGTGGTAAGAGTACTAGGTTCCATTCCATATGTCATATTGGGAAAGAAATGTTAGAAAAAAATTTAAAAATAAAAAAAAAGAAATGTTAGTCAACAGGCTGGAGATCAGTACACTCAATAAAGGGCCTTGGAACCTGTGTTGCATAAAGCAAAAGAAGGATATTCAACCTGGTTTAGAAAAAACTTAATGAAATTCTGATACCCATCCTTCCCAGTAATCTAGCATGTCTGTTGTCTCCCAGGTGGTCCACCTGAGGTTTTTAGCAACCTCTACTTTATCTAGTTAGGTAGCCCACATGGTGTATTTACCTGCTTGCCACTTCCATAGTGTGCCTGCTGCACCCAGATTGTAAGCTGGGATCAATTAGCAAGTATAATTAAAGCCAAATGTAATTAAGCACATAACAGTGAGATGTTCTTGTTTAATTTCCTGAAGTTGGGAGACTATGACATTCCTAACAAAAGATAATCAATATAAATAAATCTCCAAGCTTCAGATTTTCATTTGAGTCACAACCAAAATAATTGTTCACCAAGCTATTTTTACCAGTTAGAAACTGACTGGCGCACATACATGTAGATTATGATCTTGTGGCCCATTTTCAAAAAACTTGGATGCCCCTGCTGTCTTAAATGCTTAAAAAATAGACAGCTGATGGTTGCACAATGAGAATGTACTTAATACCCTTGAGCTGTAGACTTCATAATGGCCAAGATGGCAAATTTTATGTCAGGTAATATTTTACAATAATATTTAAATGTTTTTTTAAAAACATGATTTAGGTTAAAAATATAGGCTTTTGAGTCAGGGAGGAGCTTAAATTCTAGCTGGGCCATTCACTGGTTCTGTGACCCCTGAATTCCAGTTTCCTCCTCCAAAATGGGAGAAATAATAACTACCTATCTAATGAGGTAAGTAGCTGCAGGTAGGAGTCGAAATGATGCATAGGAAGCACCCAGAAGTGATGTGGCAGCTGAAGACAGATTAGATTCAGCATATGAACCAATGGGTAAGAATTATAGTAAAACCTACTGGCATTCAGGAGCAGGAAGATTTGCTAATTTGGAGCTAACTAATGGACAAGGCACCTCCACAGAAAAATTGTTGCTCTGCAAAAACACAGTCCTACAAACCACAGCAATAGAGAAACAATGACCCAAGAACCAGAGTTTCACAAACAACTATTCGCGCGCCAAGATGGAGGCTCCTAATATATTCTATGGGATTAACAGCAAACTGTCATCGTGCAGCTCAGGTTTCCCATGATCCCTCACAGCCACCACCCCCATGTTTTCTGCTTACCTTACTTGCTCCACTTCCCTATGGAAGGAATGAATGGCTTTTTCTTGGTCCTTTTTATGGCTACACTCCTATTATCACTGTAATAAGAAAAGCCACGTAGACTCTCATTTGTGTGAGTCTGGACACTGTTCATCTCTCATCCATGGATAAAGCTTGACGTGTCCTCCTTGGACAAGTTGGTTTGATGGGCACAGGAATTTCGTCAAAATCATGGAACTATGTTAGTTTTAGACCTCTGAGAGGAATAAGAAAAGAGGCACAGGTGGGGATTCTTGCTAGTGCATTGTTTTGATAACTTTTTCTCAATTGTTTTTTCAGCTTCTCCAGGCCACTTTCTTGGAGCTTCTACAATTCCTTAATGCTGTTTCAGGGACTCCCTTGCTTAAGTGTTCATGACACTAGACACTTTAAGCAACCCAGAGGCAGAATCTATGTCTTTTTCTAATTTGTATTCTCAGCACCTTCTAGGAGCCAAGTACAGAGTAAGCTTTCCATGTAAGATTGTTGAATAAATTAGAAAGCTGAGGCCAAAGAGGCTGAAGAAAGACAAAGCAAGGAAGGCAAGGAACAGGGCACTGGATCCACACTTCTCTCTGTGATCTAATCCTTGTGAGGATCCAATGAGAGCAGACACTATTATTAATTTCTTTGGACATAATAAATAAGTAACTTGCCTGGAGATATCCATTAGTGAGTGAGGAGTCAAGGTTCAACCCACATCTGCCTGTTCCAAAGCCCATGCTGTTTTCTCTAAGAAAATACAACTCGGCCCACTCCCTTTCCCTAGTTCTATACTTCTAGCCTGTCTCCTTTCTACATGACTTCTTTCTACCCTTAAAGCTTCTCCAACAACCCAGAGAGTTTAGTTTTACTACAATTACAAGTCCTAAGTACCTATGCCAATTCCCCTGTGGTAGGAAATATTTAAAAGAATGAATCAATAGACATCAGCTGGGTACTACTTTCATTCTCAAAAGAGTGATGGATACCTTTGCTGTGAAAATATAGTGGGGAATAAATTACCAGTTATGCTTGTGTAAAAACAAAATGGCTCTAATGAACTAAATC
>CM053399.1:149006677-149040552 GCA_028644305.1 Xerus rutilus
TCAAAAGAGTGATGGATACCTTTGCTGTGAAAATATAGTGGGGAATAAATTACCAGTTATGCTTGTGTAAAAACAAAATGGCTCTAATGAACTAAATCCTAGCATGCTCAAGTGAAAACTGGGATAAAGATAAAATTTGGATTGGGACCCCAAACTGAAAATGTTTTATCCACATATATAAGGCTCCAAATATTTTTTTAAATTATTTCACTTTGCAGTATGTAGAGAATTCAAATGCATATTAATCTCATTCAATCTTGCCAAAAGGATCAAATGAGTTAGATATTTTCCTTTTTTACTACAGACAAACCTATCAATATTTTCTTTTCAACCTAATCCATTGTTTTTCATCTTGTAAACTCATTTCTAAAAAATTTTACCTTTCACTTTTAACAAATGGGGCTGAGGATGTAGCTCAGTGGTAAAGTGCTTGCCTACCAAGCATGAGGCTCTGGGTTCAAATCCCCAGTACTACCAAAAAAATACACACACAAACACACACACATAACTTTTAACAATGGATTGTTTAAATAGTGTAGAATTAATTTAGGAAATAGTGAGATGAAGATATAATTTGATTTCACACAGCTAATGTATTATGCCAGCAAATTTATTGAGTACGTCTTTTTTCCTTTCTTCAGATATGTGAGCTTTGTCATGAATTTATTTCAAATATATGCATTTGTTCATTAAAAACGTATCTATTCTATTCCAATGTATTTGGCAAATCTTTTTTAATAACATACTTTTAAAATTACTTTAACTTTCTGTTATTTTCTAATATCAAATAGTAAAAGTACTCCTCTTAGCACTATTATCCCCCACTCCAAAAAGTCACCAAATATTCTTATCTGGTAACTTTTCCAAAAGAAATTTAGAATCATTTTTGTTAACACAGTCCTAAGGCCTCTGTCTGATCTACAGCTTAGTTGTGCCAGAAAGGTGGAGTAGATTGTGGGAAAGCCAAAGAATGTCCAGAGACAGCCTGGGAGACATATGATTTATTGGGTAAAGCTTACAAGATCAGTGACTACTCCAAGAAGAGTTCAGTGGTGGCAGGCTGACAGCACCTCCATTCTCATGGTGCTTTGCTGAGCAGTACCTCCTCTCCCTCGTAGTGTTTTGACCAATGTCAGCTGGCTGGACAAGTGACATAGTTCCTTTTCACAGTGCACTCAGTTCCACACCAGTCCCCACTCAGAGAGAGGTTTTATATCTTAGGCTGCAGAAGCAGTGGCATTATCAGCATTAGCTCGCTTAGTTTGCTTGTGTGACCCATATCCCAAAGAGCAACTGTGCTGGTGTACATGCAAGAAAGTAGCTTTCTACAGATAACACTTGCCCTAGTTCTCAATGTGCATAGATAGTATGTATCTGGACTTCCCAGCTTGCTCTCATTGTTCCTTTAACTTGGATAGGTTTTTGGGAACAAAAAGGGAGTATTCTCAGGAACATGGTGTTTTACTGTCCTGCTTTTCTTTAGGGATGATACAGCCTCCAAGGCAGGGAATAGACCATGGGGGACAAGTTTCTCTCACCCTTTCTCAGGCAAACGTTGTTGCTCTTTTATGTGAAGTGAAGCAAGTATAGTCCACAAAGTCTTTTTCTCAAGCCAACTTTACCATTCCTAGAATTTTTGGAAATCCATATTTTCAGAAGCTTTTCTTATGTCAAGCAGAATTTAGCAAAACCTCTTCTAAGTAAACCTATGCTGAGCTTGTGCTGTAGTTTGGATCTGGAATATCTCCCAAAGGCCCATGTGCTAAAGGACTGGTCCCCAGTATGGCACCACTAGAAGATGATGAAAACTTTGAGGGTGGTTGGAGGTTTTAAGTCACTGGAGGTGTGCCCTCCAGGGGGATCACAGGACCTGAGTCTCCTCCTCAATGAGCAGCTTTTTTTCTCTGCTACAAACTCCCTACCATGATGTGCTGCCTTATGTCAGACCGCAAAGCAATAGCACCAACAAATCAGTCTGAAACCTCTGAAACTCTGAGCCAAAATAAACCTTTCCTCTTTATAAGCCAATTATCTCAGTTATTTGTTACAGTAATGGAAACTGACTAACAAGAGCTGTTAGAAAGGGATGGTGGTGCAAGCCTGTAATCCCTGCACTTTGGGAGGCTGAGACAGGAGAGTTCAAAGGCTGAGAATTGTGAGTTCAAAGTCAGCCTCAGCAATGGCAAGGCTCTAAGCAACTCAGTGAGACCCTGTCTACATAAAATACAAAATAGAGCTGAGGGTGTAGCTCAGTGGTGAGTACCCCTGAGTTCAATCCCCAGTATGAAAGAAAGAAAGAAAGAAAGGATCAATGATAACAATTCTGAGAAATAGCACAATTTAGTCACGATGCCTATGATGCTTACTTTACAAAAAAACAAACAAGCAAAGCTGACTGCCTTAACTTAGGTTAAGAGAACATTTTTAGTTAAATAGATTTTCCTCCAATAATTGTTGGAAGATTAGCCAAATAAAATAGTCTCCATAGCAAATTTAAATCACACCAAGAATTGTCTATTTAAAAATTCACCTTTTGGAGCTGGGACTCTAGCTCAGCAGTAGAGCGCTTGCCTCACATCGTGAGGCCCTGGGTTCGATCCTCAGCACCACATACAAAGCAATAAAATAAAGACATGGTGTCCATCTACAACTAAAAAAATATTTTTTAATTCATCTTTTTCTTTGTGTTTAGGTATGTTCTTGAGAAACTAGGTAGAGATATTCATGAGGAGCTATTAAACAGATAACACTTAAACCATTTTATTTTTTTTAAATATTTAATTTTTAGTTGTAAGTGGACACAATAGCTTTATTTTTATTTTTATTTTTTTATGTGGTGCTGAGGATCGAACCCAGTGCCTCCCGTGTGCTAGGCGAGCACGCTACCACTGCGCCATAACCCCAGCCCCACACTTAAACCATTTTAATTGTTATTTTAATGGGAAATTAGAAAGAAGCCTATGAGGTACACCACTAGATAATCTGTCAATGTGTAACCCAGAAATTAAATTTTCACTACTTTTAACCATTACTAGGAACAGCCTAGTGTAATAGTAAAAGAATGCTTTAGAATCTAACAGATCTGGCTGGGTTCGAATCCTAGGTCTACCACTTGGGCTATAGCATGAAGCATGAGTTTGAAGAAGATACAATCAGAGGCAGCGGGGAAACATCTAGAGGTTGTGACATAGCCCAAACTGGAGTTTGGGCTCAATATTATTTGAAACCCCTGGGAATTTTTTTAATAGCTCTGTATCTCAGTTTCCTCATATATAATGTTGGGAACCTAAAACTTATCTTGTAAGATGCAAGGATTAGATAGAATATGTATAATGAGCCTTCCACAATCGGTGGCACAAAGTAGATACCTAATAAATAGCAGTTATTGATGCCACCAATAATATAAATAGTCCATATTTCCTTGTTATTTCTAGTCTAAGAGCTCACCCAGAGAAAGTGAGAAGAAATCAACTATATTGAGTGGAGAAAAGGGATTCTAGATGATTCTCCTAGTTTATAGAGTTTCTTCCTAGAAAAGCCAAGTTCTTGCCATCTTTAGATGGCTTGAAAGACATCCAAAGGAGCCCCCTCATTGCAGCTCAAAATTAGCACAACGATGGGAACATGCCCCTTGCCCTGCACTAAACATACACTTAGGAGCCAGCCTGCTAGATCAGTGAAAAACCAAGAGCAAATACTGCTCTGGTGCCCGGCTGGCACAGGACTCCTTGGCCACTGTTGACTCGCTGCACAGGCATCCCATCATGGTCCACTGAGCCACATCTGAGTGGAAGAAACAAAGCAGCAGAAAAGTTTGTGCAGCCAACAATGGGAACAAGTAGATCAGCTAACAGTCACTGAATAAGCATCCCTGGATGTGCCTCATACCCTGCCCGGCACTTTTCATGTGTCATCTTGTTTAATTGTCACAACAACCCTGTGAGATAAGTATTGGTATCATCATTTTACAATAGAGAAAAAGAGGCTCAGAGAAATTCAAAGTAATTGTGTAATATCCCTCAGCTAGTAAGAGTCAGAGATAGGATCCCAACCCAGATCTGTCTGACTCTGAAGTTCAAACTCATTCTATCATACCATGCTGACTCTCTGAAAGTCCACATAAAGAATTCAGTTGTTCTCTGCATGAGATTCAAAACCTGACTTAAAGTCTCGGAGCTGGGAGGAAGTTTAGGGATGATTTTGGTTATTAAGCTGTTGTCTCTCAGCACCAACCTCACCCTGCACAGCCCGTTTCTCCTCTCTCAGCAACTCTCTTGAGGCATTCCCAACGGGATTAGGAAATCAGAATACCACAGGGAGACTAAAGGAGGGAAAAGCGACCAGCTACTTCCTGCCTGCCTCCTATTTAGGTCAGCATGGTCCCAACAGTGTCTCTTCTTGAGCCTGTCCAAAAGGAGTTTATTACTTTAGTACAGTGATTCTGTTCGCAGTTTTCTCAGCACCAGCCACACTGTTCCACCTTCCTTGTCCTTCCCCAGGACCCACTGATGCCATGAGGTGTGGGTCCCCTTCTTCAGGCTTCTCAGTCATAACAGCCTCAACTTCTTCTCTTGTTCCTTCATCCCTTGGAGCGGTAGCTGCTGTCTGCATCCCTTGTTGCCTCCGTGGTTCCTTTGTGTTCTCTCAGAGCTTTTCTAGTTCTCTAACACCTGGTTAAGAATTACTTATATTACCATCTCTGTAAAATAACTGCATAGTTTCTGTCTCCTAATAGAACCCTGAATAACATAAAGAATCTTCCACTCTGATGCCTCTCAAATGAGGAAACTGAGGCCCAGAGAAGTTATGTGACTTGCTTTGGTTTACACACTTAGTTGGTATTGGAATTTTAAATAATGTCACTACCAAATGGTGAGGCATATACCACCTTCCTTCCATAAAACAGATATGGAAAGGAGGCTCAAAAGTTATAATGTTACCACCCTTTACCCATTTTAGAATGTGTTACAACTCACAGAGGCACATGCCATCATCTCTGTAAAACAAATGTGGAAATCAAGGATCAAAAGTTACCTGACTTCCCTTATGTCCCCCACTTAATGAGTAACAGAGATACAAGTTGAAATGAATTAGTCCAACAGCAAAACCAGGGCTCTTACTCACTATTCCATACTCAGGTCTTGTCTCCCCACCCACTCACCCTATAGATTGGAAAACTATTTCTGCATCTTCACAGTTGGGTGGAATTTTAGCTGCAGTCTCTCATTCTTCTCTTAAGACTGCTCACTCATAAAGCCAGTAATCTTTTCTTTGCACTTCTGGCATGGAATAAAATTCTAAATATTGTTCCATCTACCAACATTTCTTTAACCAAGTTTCTTAACCTGAAAGAGAAGAAAGCAGCTATCTTTTACATCATATTATTTGTCTCCCAAGCTATACAGGAATCTTCAGAATGACTAAAGCCCCTCTCGTGGCCAATAACTATGACTGAGTTCTAGATGATTCCCAGACAAAACAGAGGACACTCAGCAGTTAGGAAGGAGTAAAATCACAGTTATGAAAGCTATAAATACCTTTCATATGCCTCCTATAGACTGGGCTGCAAAATGAGAAAGCTCCAGTATGTTATTTACTAGCTATCAAAAAGTACAAAGTCGCACTTTAAAAATATCAGTAAGTCTTTCTCTATTACCTCTTGACAGGTGCAGCCCAATTAGGAGCTTCCAAGGCACTGGGGTTTAGAGTACAGCCACTCCCTGCCTGGGTGCTCAGCTGATCACAGCTAGGCTGCAGTCAGTTAATCACTGGATGGCTCCAGAGACACTGCAGAGCCATGGTGGGAGGAGGAGCTGCTTGTTGTCTGCTAATGACTCAACCTGGATGCCCTGCAGGCTCCTGCTGGGCTCAATGCCCTTGTTTGCAGGCAGCATCCTCAGAGGGATTCATCTCAGTTCAAGGCAAGATAGAGGTTAAGTCAGCAGTCATCCAAGTATGTAGGAGGCCTGGCCACCATCTGAGGGTTGAGCCTAGCTATGAATCTAGGAGCCATGGGCCTTTTCATTCATCTTGAGCCTTGGTGCACAGCTCCCTTGAAACCCTTGAAGGTTGTGTAGCTTTTATCGTAAACTATTTATAAACCACTAACGAGGTACCAGATGAGTGCTTTTCCAAAGAGAAAGGACCTGTGCCTGAAAGAGGTGGTGTGTGACTTTCTGTTCATCTCAGAACCCTAGTTTTCCTAAGTTTTTCTCAATATCCCATAGCAGGAGGCAGTCCAATTTCCTAGAAAGAGTACTAGCCCAGGAGCCAGAAGTGCTAAATCTGGGCTCTGTCACTTACCTTCTGTACAATGTAGGCAGGTCACTTAGTCACCCCACCTCCATTTTCTTGTGTGCCAAAGGGAGTCTGACAAGTTAAGATCCAAGGAGACAAATCTAAAGATGATTATTACTGAAATTTGGGGGGAAATAAAAAATGTAGTTTAGTCCTATTTAATTTAGTCATTATAATAGACGAATGTAATTCCCTGAGAATGGCATGGGGAAAATTTATACACAAAAGCAGCTCCAGTAAGAAAACATCTATAGGGCTGGGGCTGTAGCTCAGTGGTAGAGCACTTGTCTCGCAAGTATGAGGCACTAAGTTCGATCCTCAGCACCACATAAAAATACATAAATAAAGCTATTGTGTCATCTACAACCAAAAAAATATTTAAAAAAAAAAAGAAAACATCTATATGTAAAGAATGAAACTAGATCCTTATCACACCCTGAACAAAACTCAACTCAAAGTGGATGAAAGACCTAGGAATTTGACCACAAACTTTGCAACTGCCAAAAAAAACAACACCCCAACACATAGGCACAGGCAATGACTTCCTCAATAGGACTCTTAAAATTCAGGAAATAATACCAAGAATTAATAAATGGGATAACATAGAATTAAAAAGGAAATAAAAGCATGAAGAAAGAGCCTATAGAATGGGAGAAAATATTCACCAGCTACTCTTCTGAAAGAAAATTAATATCCAAAATCCATAAAGAACTCAAAACTTAATGCTATGGCTGGGGTTGTGCCTCAGTGGTAGTGAGCTTGACTTGCATGTGTGGGGCACACTGGGTTCGATCCTCAGCACCACATAAATAAATAAAAATAAAGGTATCATGTCCTACAACTAAAAAAATTTTTTTAAAAAACTAACAACACCAAAAATACAAATAACTCAACCAATAAATGGGCAAATGAACTGAACAGGCATTTCTCAAAAGAAGAAATACAAATGGCCAACAAATATATGAAAAAAAAATGTTCAACATCTTTAGCAATCAGAGAATACAAATCAAAACTACACTGAGATTTCATCTCACTCCGATTAGAATGACAGACCTCAAGAATATAAACAATAATAAATGCTGGTGAGGATGTAGTAGAAAAGGAACACTTACACACTTTTGGTGGGTCTCCTTATGTTCTTACGCAGCGAGAGAGCAGTTAACAAAAGGAGGTTGTGAGCCAGCTAAGAAAATAAAAGTCTGAAATAATAATAAGAAATAAAGACAAAAGACACAAAAAATTGTTTAATAGCAGGGGCCCAGTGGGTGGATTAGACCTGATGGGTCCGGTCCCTAACAAAGGGAAAAAACCTGTGAACCTTTATTTTATAGGAGAACACACCAATGGGATTTATTGTGAGAAAAAGTTCTTCAAAGTAAACAAAAAGTAAAGTTGAGCAGGAATAAGCTAATTGGAGCTTATGTACTTGTGCAATATCTCCTCTAGGGTCTGGACAGCTGTCACCTCAAGGCTATTGAGCGAGCTCATATTTCTTTCACACCAGGGCAACAGGAATATGAATTCAAAGCTATAGAACCCATAAATTCCACACCAGGCATGAAATCTACCCCATTAACAGCAAACACCTGCAAATGGGCATTCCTTCAGTACCATCACATGGCAAGATTCCCAGATGCAGTAGTCTCACTATCCAAGGCTAAGGAGTTCAAAGCAATGATTTATTTGCAGCTCCCGACAGAAAAAGTATAAATTAGTCCAAAAACTATAGAAATCAGTATGGCACTTCCTCACAAGTTGAGGAATGGAACCACCCCATGTCCCAGCTATACCATTCCTCGGTATTTATTCAAAAAAATAGTGATACATGCATTCCCATGTTTATAGCAGCACAATTCACAATAGCCAAACTATGGAACCAGCTTAGGTGTTCATCAACAGATGAATGGACAAAGAAGATGTAGTATATATACACAATGGAGTTTTACTCAGTCGTAAAGAAAAGTAAAATTACGTCATTTACAGGAAAATGGATGGAACTGGAGAACATCATATTAAGTGAAATAAACCAGACTCAGATAGTCAGAGGTCATATTTTTTCTCTCATATGTGGAAGATAAAGAGAAAAAAAAGATATATCATGAAAATAGAAAGGAGATCAATAGAGTAGAGGATAGGGATCAGGGGAGGAAGGAGGGAAGAAAATGGAAAAATACTGGGGAATGAAATTGATCAAAGTATGTGCTTACATGAGTATATCATAATAAATCCCATTATTAGATACTATTATAAGATACCAATCAAAAATCAGCCCTTTCTGATATCACATAAAAAAAAATCAGCCCTAAGAAAATGTGACCACAGATGGCTGTTCTACCTTAATTTTTTAGTGCCTAAACGGAAAATGTAGAATAGCCCCACCTAGCCCCTTCAGATTCACTGAATCATAGTATGGAATGGCCTCTGAGCACATCTCATCCTGTCCCCTGCTACCATAGGACTCTAATCTTCAACATCCTGGTAGAGGCCTTCCAGTCTGCTTGAACACATTCAAGGGTGAGGTGCTCATTTGTCAATAAAACACTCTATGCCTGCTCAACTCTGATGAATAGAAAACATGGACTCCAAGCCTTTCTCTGTATCTACCTCCCACTTGTCCTAGTACAATGCTGCTGAAGCTATCTGCGTTCACCTGAACCCCCTTCTCCAGCCCAGCCCCTCATTCTCCTTGCCTTCCTCAGAACTCCTATCAGCTGCTTTGGGGTTTACAAAGCATTTGCCTTATGGATCATTAGCAAAATGATATCCCAAAGGGAGGGAAAAGTCCACACCCTAACATTGTTCGGGTCCTATTAAGAGAAATGAGTTCTTCACCCTGTTTATTCAGAAGTTGACATTAGGCAGGAAAATAGGCATGACCTTTCCAGCCAGACCCTAGAGAGGAGATACTAAAAATATATGTATGTCCTCAGGCACCATGGCCAGGGCTGACACTACAAATAACTCTCAGTGCTTCCTAGAGACTTAGACAAGCAACACAAAGGGACCTATAGACCAATTTGTATGTGGGGTGCAAGCTGAGACATCAGCCAGGGCCAGCCATTGTCCTCCATGATATGAGGCACGGTCCAGTACAATAGAGGGTTTGTGCATTCCTGAGCCATGAGAAGGAAATGAGATTTGACCATATTTAATCATAATAATTTCTCTCAATATTTGAGAATTATAATCAAGAACTTGGACTCAAACTATGATTATATTCAAATAATATTATAGTATTGTTAATTAAAATAAAATTCAGTCAGCTTTCTCTATAGCCATGAGCTCTACAATTGAGGATTCAACTAACCACAGGTTGAAAAAATTCAAGAAAATAAAATTGTGTCTGTACTGAACATACACAAACTTTATTTTCTTATCACTATTCCCTAAACAATGCAGTACAACTAGTTGTAAAGCATTTATATTATATTAGATATTATAAGTCATCTAGAGATGGTTTAAAGCATATAGAAGGACATGCATAGATTATATGAGATTACCGCATTATTTTATGTAAGGGACTTGAAACAGATTTGATAACCACAGGAGGTTCTGGAACAAATTCCCAATAGATACCAAAGGACAACTGTATCTGGCAAACCCTTCCACTGGTAGTTAATCTAAGTATTATCAATTAATAACAAGAATATATAATATTTATTGAGCTAGTTACTGGTTTACTATCTCATTTAATCCCCACAATCACCCAATGAGGTTACTATTATATTCCCATTTTACAGATGAAGAAATGGAAGCCAATAGGAAGTAACTAATGTGCCTAGAGTCACACAAGTAATAAATAAGTATCCCCCTAACATATACTCTTCCCCCAAAAAGAAGAAAAGGACAAGCTTCTGACAAATGTGGAGTCTCTGGGGCTTCTTATCCTGGGAGCTCTTCACCTGCAGTCTAGGCTGCACCTCAGCTACCCTGTTCACATGATTTCCTGACTGAGCAAAGGCACATCTTCCTCCAAGCCTGTGCTACGTCCCTAGACCCTTAAATCCAGGAAGTCCACTTTGTCCCAGACATCTATCAGTCCCATGCTTTTTGGAATATCTGTAAACCACTGTTATCGACTTCAGGTGATATTTCTGTAATAAATAGCTTACAGAAGCTCCTCCCCCTTTCACTTCATATGGTTTCGGGTACCCACAATCAACTACAATAAAAAATTCTGAGCAATTTTAAGTATTTATGAAAACCTTAAATGAAAATTCCAGAAATAAACGCTGTAGATTTTAAATTGCCTGGTATTCTGAACAGCATGATAAAATCTCTCCCTGTCCTGCCTCATCCTGCTGGGGACATAAATTACCCCTCTGACCAGCATATATGCTTCATATATGCCACCCACTCTTTAGTCATTCAGTGGCCACATCAGTTATCAGATCTATTGTCATGGCATCACTGTGCTTGAGTTCAAGTAACATTTATTTTACTTAATGATAGCCCCAAAGTGTAAGAATAGAATGCTGGCAATTTTATTACAGTATATTGTTACAAGTGTTCTGTTTTATTACTAGTTGTTATTCATCTCTTATTCTGCCTATTTTATAAATTAATCTTTATTATAGGTATGTATGCCTAGGAAAAACATAGTGTGTATAGAGTTCAGTACTATCCAAGGTTTCAGGCATCTACTGTGGGTCTTGGAACATATCCTCTGTGGATAAGGCAGAGGACTACTTTATTTACTGTTATTTAGCTATGTCTAAACAGTTATGTCTGTGAAATCACATGCTGAAATACTGACTGATTTTTTCTAATATGCATTAAAATACACAACTATTAAAGTTTTGTTTGTTTTATTTGGTTTTTTGTTTGTTTGTTTTTGTACTGGGGATTGAACCCGGGAGACTTAAACACGGAGCCACATCCCTAGCCCTTTTCATTTTTATTTTGAGACAGGGTCTCCCTAAATTGCTTGGGGCCTCACTAAGTTGCTGAGGCTGGCCTTGAACTTGCCATCCTCCTACCTCAGCTTCCCCAGTCACTGGGATTGCAGGCGTGTGCCACTACACTTCGCTGAAGTTATTTTTTTTAATTTCCCATTGGTAATATATAAACCACTGCTGGCGCACACTGCCTTATCAGATGCACAGGTCTCTCCTATAACACCATAAACGTGATCAATCAACATTTTCTCAATAACTCTAGTGAGGGGCTCACCACTTTCTAATTGTTACCTCAAGATTTTCATTCCGGCTACATGGTCAGACAGCTTTGGAAGGGGACTAGGCAGTACCAAAGAAACCAGTGGGATAATCTGCCATTTTTGCATTTTTTCCAAAAGCACCTCAAGAGAAAGAATGGAATTTCAGTGCCACTACTTGTTTTAAGCCCCTGAGCAGGTGACTATTTCTCTGAGCTTCCTTTTTTTTTTTTTTTTCCTTTCTCCAAGGGCAATATTATACCTACTTGACAGTGAAATCACATACATAAAACATCCAGCACAGCTCTTGACCCAGAGTGTTCATCAAATAAATATAAATTCCTTTCCTTTTCCACAAGAATGGTGGGTTAAATGACCTGAAAACATTGGCCAATGGCATTCCTTGGTAAGAACTTGCCGATTTCTCTCTTAGGAGTGTTCCAATTGTTTACTGCTCTGCATATAAACTTGGGATAGTATTTTTCTTCAGACTTGGGTGGAAGTCTGATTATCTTTCCGAGCCATAACTGACTAAAATGGCAAAGACCTGGTCATTGTTTTTCTAAGGACAACAGGGTTCCATGATTCCAAGGGAAATGCAGCCCTGCCTTAAGGGGGCATGTTGAAGGTCAGGGAAGGCTCTAACCTGAGGAGGGACCAGTCCTGCATCCAGGTGGATGCTTAAGTTGCAAAATTTTGGCAGAAATCATCAACTGTTACTGTCAACGCACTGAAGTCTTTGAACAGAAGCCATGTGGCTAGCAGAGCTGGAGCACAGACAATCCTAATGAGGTGGGGTGGAAGTCAAAGCTTTATTTGCATCCATTTCCACTCAATTATGTGGCATTAAGGAAATATTCTGCAGAGCAGAGTGACCTTGACATGTAATTTCTTGTGCTCTTCTGGGTATATGCAGAGCATTATAAGAAGTAATGATTCCCAAAGAGCCCATCTAATCTGACAATTTTCATCAGCCTCCAAAGGAAGATTTTACCCTTTGTCCATTTCTCCAGGTTTTTTTTTCAATGTTGCTATAAAAAAGAGACAGACAGAACAAGATCTATAACCTCCAACAGTGTCCTTGCAAAAGTTAGAGGTGTGACAGAAATGTTGTCTTTCACTCATCTTCGCCACCAGTCAGCATTTCTCAGCAGGTGAATTAGACCAAACTCTCCTCTCTCTCAATCTTGGAGGTGTTCTCCAGGCACCTCATGTGTTTGCCTGAGAACCATGGGTACTAGACTTCAGGACCAAATGCCAAGAACCTAGGCTATTGAATCCTTACTCCTCTAGTCTCAGCCAATTTTGAATCTACATTTGGGAACATGGGTTGTAAAGGACCTGGCAATAAACTGTTGATTTTGCTCATTTACAGATTTGTTTGATGTGAGTGAAATCTATTATGCAACTTTGATCCCCAAACTTCTTTTGTTTCTGATGCTAATATCACTTTTAAAAAGAAAGAAAAATGAAGATTAAAATATAATTTAAGGGGCTGGGGCTGTAGTTCAGTGGTAGAGCACTTGCCTCACAAGTGTGAGGCTCTGGGTTCGATCCTCAGCACCACATAAAAATACATAAATAAAACTATTGTGTCCATCTACAACTAAAAAAAAATTAAAATATAAAATATAATTTAAATGTTGTATATCAAATATTAATTAAAACAATAGCATTCAGCACAAAATCAGTAATTACTCATCATTAGCAATAGTAAGATTACCCATACAATTATGGTACTCAATCAAATCCATTGTCATTGGTTTAATAAGGATCTCAGTTTAAAAGTAATATACATAAGCTGGGCGTGGTGACACACACCTGTAATCCCAGTGGCTCAGGAGGCTGAGGCAGGAGAATACCAAGTTCAAAATCAGCCTCAGCAATTTAGTGAGCCCCTAAGCAACTCAGCAAGACCCCATCTCTAAGTAAAATACAAAAAAAGGCTGGGGATTTGGCTTGGTGGCTAAGTGCCCCTGGGTTCAATCCCTAGTACCAAAAAAAAGAAAAAAGAAATATAGATAAAGAGATTGGGAAGGATATGGAAGAGAAGACAGATAAAGGGAGGTTGAATTTGATCAGTATATGCTACATGCATGTATGGAAATATCACCCTGAACCCCACTAATACATACAATTAATACATACTAATCAAAAATTTTAAAATATAACATAAATGAATTATAAAAGTCCTCTAAGTCAGAAATCAAATATTTGAAAATATAACTCTTAAAACATCACCTAACTATTCCAGGTTTATCAAAATCCTAATTTTTGATACACTGAAGATTTCAGCTTCAAAATAAAGACATACGCTTTGTTTTCTAGCCCTTAGATAGATATTGCTATGATTCCTCTCACCTTGACCCTATTTCTCTGGAATCATTTTTCTCAATCTTGTGAACTCCTCTCTATTCTTTTATTAAAGTCTCCAAAGAACTATTGCCCTCTCCTTCCCTCCCTCCCTTTCTCCTCCTCCTCCTCCTCCTTCTTGTTTCAGAATATACCATGTAACTTTTGGAGGATAGCTGGGTCTTTCTAATGATAGTTTCTGGAATGTTTAGATGCACTTTGCCAGTTTTCCAGATATATGCCAAGTGATGAGGAGCAGATCCCACACATCAGAACATAAACTGGGAAGAATTTGAGATTTTCAATCTGCCACAGTGTAGATACACCTCAAATTAGTCTGATAAGGAACAGAAAATAAAATGCCTGAGTAGTCCCAATCACTTCCCCCAACCACTCCCTTACCTCCATCTAAGGAAGAAGAAACATTTCAAAACGCAGGACAGACAGAAATGGTCAAGCTTAGTGTAGACTTTTCCAAATCCAGGACAGGCCCTATACATCTCTCCAGTCGAAGTCTCCAGCCGAAGGGAAATCAGAGCCTGAGGCTGTCTTTTCTGATCAAGGCAGAAATATGGTGAGAAGACACTGGAGTCCAGAGAACTGAATTCAACCCATGTCCTCTCAACTTCTTTGCAAGAAGCAACACAGGGTTGGGAGGTTGTGCAAAGAAATGGATTTTCGAACTAGAGGGAATTGGGTTCAAATCTCAGCTCCCTCACCTACTATTCTTGTAACCTCGGGCAAAGCACTTCGGGTTTTTTGTGTCTCATTTTCCTTATCTGTAAAAAGAGAGAATCATATGTATTTATGAGAGTTTGTTGTAAGAGTTAAATGAGACATATGTAGGCACTCAATGGCTGCTGTACAGCCTTGAGCAAATCACTTAGCATCTCTGAACCTCAGTTTTCTCATTTGTAAAGTACAGGATAGATTACTTAATGTTAAAGATTCTCAATAACAGAAAACTCTGAAAAGATGTCAGATCCTGACAGAGGATAATAAATATAAGGAATAAATAACTGAGGAAAACCCAACTTGAGATGTTGGTTAAATCTTACCAAAATAGTAATTAAGGTGGAGGCAAAAGGAGACCAAACATAGCGGAAAGTCATCGTCACCCAGGTGTCTACTGGAAGTGCACCTACCCCCAGTCAGCTGGGCATATGGAACAGCTCCCAGTCCCCCTCACAAAGACCATTCCCACAGACTAAACCAGTGGAAAGAAAGAAAAAGAATACTATACCAAAAAATATTTTTAAGAGCAAAAGAAATAGATTCAATTTACAAAAATTGAGAGTTGAAAGGCCAGGAATGTGCCTTAGTGGTAGAGTGCTTGCCTAGCATGTGTGAGACCCTGGGTTCAATTCCCAGGAGTAAAAAAAACAAAAACAAAAACAAAATTCTTTATAATGAAGCAAAAAGCAAACTGGTCTAAAACTGGGTTCTGATATCATTAGCTTGGTTTTCAATTTTGCTTTGGCTACCAGGAAGCTCACAGACTAATTTATTCCTCATTTTTAAAAACCATGTAAGTCTGTGGCCTATATATTCTCATTGCAATTCTACTTCCCCTTTCAACTGGCAATTATACTTTAACTTGTTTTCCATTGTGATAATTAATTTTAGGTGTCAACTTGACTAGATTAAGGAATACCTAGTGTTATGATTTAGATATTATGTGTCCCCCAAAAGCACATATGTGAGATAATGCAAGAAAGTTTAGAGGTGAAATGATAGGTTATATAGGCATTAATTCAATCAGGGAACTAATCCCCTAATAGCGGTTAACTGAGTGGTGGCTACAGACAAGTAGGGTGTGGCTGGAGGAGGTAGGTCACTAGAGGCATGCCTTTGGGGTATATATTTTGTGAGCTGAACTTAGTCACTCTCTGCTTCCTGGTGATGTCCTGAGCCACCTTCCTCCACCACGCTCTTACACCATGATGTTCTTCCTCACTGCAGGCCCCAAGGAATGGAGTCAGCCAGCTATGGACTGAGACCTTTAAAACTGTGAGCCCCAAAGAAAAATAAACTTTTCTTTCTTAAAATTTTTCTTGTCAGGTCTTTTGGTTATAGCAGCAAAATAGCTGACTAAAACACCTAGAAAACTGATAAAACATTATTTCTGGGTGTGTCTATGTGAGTCTCCAGAGGAGTGTAGCATGTGAATAGGAAAAATCCACCCTCAATGTGGGCAGGCAACATTCAGTCCACTACATACTGGAAAGGACAAGGAGGCAAAGAAAAGAATTTTTCTTTTTCCTGGAACTGAAATACACTACTCTTCTTCTGCCCTTGGTTATCAGAAGTCCAGACTTTCTAGCATTTAGACTCCAAAACTTATAATATTGGCCCCTCAGGTTCTCAGGCCTCTGGCCTAAACTGAAAATTACACCAACAGCTTCCTGGTTTTAAAGCTTTGTACTCAGACTGAGCCAGAGTAGCCGCACTCCACTCCAGGGCCTAGAAGTCAGCATATCATGGAACTTCTCAGTCTCTACAATTGCATGAGCCAATTTCCCCATCTCCTATTGGTTCTGTCTCTCTGGAGAACCCTGACTAATACGCCATAATCACAACTTTGCTTTTCTTTTAGATTCTCTTATTTCATTGTATCTGTTCTTATAATCCACCTGAATTCCTTTATGAAACAAGGCAGAGTATAAATACATAGATCATCTTATAAATCATTCAATTATTTTACATGTCATTTTCCATGTATACAATAAGAATTTAGGACTTAAGATCAATATCCCTTTCAGCCCTAACCCTCTTAATTCTAGTCTTTGATTTCTATAGCTCAAAGACCATATTAGGTTTATATAGTCCTTACTTAGTAAATGTAGGCAGCACTGAATTTCTTGATATGTTTTAAGTTTTCCTTTTACTTTTATGGGGAGACATTTATGCTCTGGAGGATTACTGTCAGTATTACAAGTGAATTTTAAATTATTCATTTTGCAGATCCTCTCCATCTTAATACTCTCAGATGCTCCATTAGTATCCTTAGAATTGGAGATAGAACTTTAACATTTGGAAAGGACTTAATACTTAGAATCTAATCAGCTCAACTAAAAGTTTGAAATTATGCCCACTGTGATCGCTAGTGATAACTGACATAGGGTACATCCCCATCTTATAGATGAGGAAAACATAATACAAGGAGATTAAGTGATTTGTTCAAAGTCACACAATTCATGCTTGGCACAAGGACTTGAACTCTGATCCTCTTATTTTAAAGCCTTCTCCAACTCTCAGCCTCTATAAAAGATCCTTCCACCTCTCATGAACACTTCCAGGCCATGCATCTCCTGGGACAGCCTCACTGATATGTTGCTGTGGGCACTTATCTGCTCCACTCTAGAGAAGTAGCTCAGAATTGGTCTTATGCCTCTTTGACTTTCAAGACTTCCAATATTTGAAAACACCAATTCTGTACACTATAAGTCTTTTGTTCCTGAGCTAAACATTAGAATCTAATTCCTTCAGAGCTATTTTATCTGTTAGGCACAAGAATCTCAATGCCTGGGAACCATCAACTTTCCAGAGGTCTATGGAGAAAAAATGAATTGGCTCCATGTTACAGACAGCAAAACCAAAATTGATAGCCATTTAATTAAGTGCCTAAAAAAAATAACATGTCAACTTCATTGTTAAATTATTATTCATTACATGTAAGAACAATTTGTGGATTCAATTCTCTTATTTTCCAAGAATCCCTGAGTAGGCTTAGTGATTGATTAGAAGACACAGCCAATTGTATTGAATAAGGCATTTATGGGTAAATCATTTCAAAGGTAAAACTATAAAAGATCCTCAATATTTTTAGGGAAAGTTTACATTTAATTCAAAATGTGGATGTGTTTTAATATGTTTAGGCTCAGTGACAAAACTTCCACAAGAGTGTACAGAAAGTTTAAAATGGTTCTGAGCCTTCCATTGCCTGAATTTCTCCTTGCAAGCTGAGATACCTTTTAGTAAAATTGCTCCCTGTGGCCTCACAGTTTATATAGTTTTTTTCAAGTTGCTGAATTTGGCCAGGAAATTGAACTACATTTGTTTGGAAGAAAATGAAGTTGCTGGGGAGCACTTTGGGGCCTGCCAAGATATTGCCAAAATGGCCTATACTGTGCCAGGGATTGTAGATAACCAGGAATTCAAAAGGAAGCTTCCTCGGTCCACTCAAGGCAAATTTAATCTCTTCTAGATATGATGAGAAAGTGCTCTTAAAAAAAAAAAAAACCCTCAAATTCTGGCAAAAGAACCATTGAAGTCAACCATGTTGCCAAGGGCATAGTTTTAATTGCCTCAAGGAGCCTTCGGGTGCACTGGCAAATCCTAAGAATATTATAGGTTAAAAATCATCTTGCTTCAAGACACAGAGACTGCTGTTAAAGCTGTTAAACTTCTTGTATTCAAGTTGATACGCTTGGCATCAAAAATGGGCAGTTCTTTAAAGGCTCAATGGCTCTGAAGAGCCGCCTTCACAGAGCCTAAGGTGAGACCATCTGGTGCAAAGTCTTTAACCCTGGAGCCCACAGAAGTCACCAAGAAGAGAAGCTATAAGGATCAGCTTGTGCATCCTGAGGGCTGGTAATGATGACAAACCTACTTCCTGGAGGGCTGAGCCTGACTCTTGGCTTTAATCCCAGGCCTTCAGGGAGTCCTGGGGAGCTGGATTACTGAGACAACAATATTGATGGTTCCTGCTGAAGCCACAGCCAATTCTAGAACTTGCTTCCCTGCTTGGAAAATGAACTTATTTGGGTTCTAAGTCCTTCCCAAGGAAAGAAATAAGACAAACTCTTGAGACAGGTGCAGTAGGGGTAAAGAGTCCTGCATCAGGAGCTCTGTAGGAAAAGTTTCTACCCAAAGAAACTCTATGTCCTTAAGGCCCAGCATCCTGCGCAAGAATGAATTTGCCTCCTAAAAGTCCCCTGTCTCCATCCAGCATTTCAGGAACATGTCTGTTATGGTTTGGATATGAGGTGTCCCCTAAAAGGTCACGAGTGAGACAATGCAAGAAGTTTCAGAGGAGAAATGATTGGGTTGTAAGACTTTTAACCCAATCAGTGATTTAATCCCTTGATTGGGATTAACTGAGTGGTAACTGAAGTGGTAGGCTGGAGGGTGTGGGAATTGGGTGTAGCTTTGGGTATATATTTGTATCTGGCGAGTAGAGTTTCTCTCTGCTTTCTGATCCTCATGTGAGCTACTTCCCTCTGCCATACTCTTCTGCCATGATATTCTGCCTCTCCTCAAGCCACAAGGAATGGAACCAGCCTTCTATGGACTAAGACCTCTGAAATTGTGAGCCCCCAAATCAACTGTTCCTTCTCTGCAGTTGTTCTGGTTGGATCTCTAAGTTACAGGTGTAAAAGAAAAAGCTGACTAAAACACCGTCCAAGATTGCCTCTTACTCTGTCTTCCAAGTCTGCTTATGCCATCTCTGTACCTCAAATCTGAGTTTGTTTCTCTGTCTGAGCCCTTCAAATTAATACTCAGATTCGTTTGGTTCTAGACTCTGGTTTCCCCAGTGCTGTTGGCAGAGTTTCCTTGTCTATGTTCCCAAAGATAATCCTGATTCCAGAAGCCAGTCTGGACTACAGAGCCCCCGCCTCTGATTGTCTAGGCAAAAGTTCTGGGTGCTCTAATGTTTTAGATCTCTAGAGCTTCTATGTAGTCTCAGCCGTGACCCATGAGGAAAGGGACAAGTTTGAGCATGGAATACTAAGTCACCTTTAGAAATATGATAGTCCAAGCCAGGTGCAGTGGCACACATCTGTAATCCCAGGGACTTTGGAGGTTAAAGCAGGAGGATCACAAGTTTGAGGCCAGACTAGGCAACTTATCAACACCCTGTCTCAAAATAAAAAATAAAAAGGGATATGGAATTAGTTCAATGGTAGAGAGCTTACCTAGCATATGTGAGGCCTTAAGTTAAATCCCCAGTATCACAAAAAAGGAAAGGAAGGGAAGGGAGGGGAGAGGAGGTAGAAAAGAAAGAGGAAAGAAAGGGAGAGTAGCACTTAGAAAGGAGTGAGTAGCACTTACTGAGTCCCTGTGTTATGCAGGAACTATTGAGGCACAGTGGGTAAAACAAGGAACCAGGTGCACCTGCGCCCTGTTCTCACAGAACTAGAGTCACCTTCCAACTTGCTGAACAGAGATTCTACTTCCTTGCCCACACAGTAACACAGTAGTTTTGGCTTCCAAAACAGCTTGCACCTTTCTGATTCTGATATGAGCAAAAAAGAGGTCACTTGCATGTAGACCGATACCACCAGGAATAGCAATAAAGCAATGAATTTGTGCAGCCCAGGTTCATCCCACCCCCTCTAGCTGATTCTCTTTCTCATTCATGCATTGTCGCTCTGGGAGCCCCATGATCTATGGGTACCTCCAGCACAGATCCATCAGTCCCTTCAAGTTGCAGCTGTAGAGCAAAGGAAGAAACCACAACAAACAAAAAAACACCCTATGGCTACTCAGTGTTATAAATGTTGAGCCTGGTCTTTCCACTGGAATAAGAAGTAATTTACCTCATTGGAGAATCCAGGATGACAAAAAATGTAGCTTATGAAACCATACTTATTTTCCATCTTACTCGATCTTATGAACAAGATCCCTCATCCAAATTAAAATATTCAAAAACTAAGATTCATAGACACCTGTAGGACATATGACTTGATTAAAGATAACCATCCCTGAATCATGAGGCTGATTTCTTGAAGGGTACTGCAGGGAGGCAAATTGTCTGCTCTCTCATTATACAGCCTAGGACAAGGCTTCTTTCTCCCAGCCATGACTGCAGATAACTGCAGTCTCTGAATTTTCAAAGCTTGTGACAGCTAACCTAAATCCCTCCAAAATACCACTTAATCCTTACTCTTTTACTACTCTGATTAATATATTAAATTCTGAAGATCAAATAAATATCACTTAGGTAATGTACCTTAAAAACAAGAATTCATTTAATGCTTTTCAATTGTAAAATTAGATTTAAATTGGATATTTCATGGTCTTCTCTATATTTGTGATAATCAGGTATGCCTCACTTTGTGGAATAAATGCATCCCACTAGAATCACCCTTTAACGTGACTCTTCCACTTCTGAGAATCATATGAAACCAATCCCAAGACAAAATACAGTCACCTTTGATGATACAGAATATTTTTTTAACTCACACATTTAAAGGAGAAAATTTTTTATATAATAATAATACTCATATGAAGACTAAAGTTTCTTTTGTTTGGCAGAATCATTTCTAGAGTTAAAAGAAAAACAGCAATTATAGCTGAAGAACAGAACATCCTAGACTAAAAATTCATTCAGCTTTTATCCCATCTCTTCACCATCATTTTACCAGAAAATAACAGGAAACTCTCTTTGGGTGCGCAGACTTTGTTTCCTAGCAATCTGTGGAGGTTTATTCTTAGGAATAAGCAATTGAGCTAAGGCTGGAGCAGAGTGGAGACCAAGGTTCCAAATGCCACAGGAAGCAGACCAAAGAGGCAATTATGAAGAAGGGGGGTCTCCCTCTATGTGTCAGCGTTACCTGCTACCCAAATTAAAGTTGAGCTGATGACATCTCATAGTCGTCCCTTTAATCAACCAGAAACCCTATGTTCCATGAAGGTTGAGAAGGAGGGATAGAACAGGTAATAAAAAAGTAAGAAAAGGGAACCAAAATGTAGAATGTTGTAAATCAGGCTGTTGAGCAGCCAGCTCAGTGGCAGATCCTAAGACACCAGTTAGAATATATGTGTATTTGTGTGTGTTCATGCATGCACACAAAAATAATGACATCATAATAGCTTTACAACTTTGCTAATCATTGGTACAGGATAATAGAGAAGAAAAGATAAGGGGGGAAACATAATTCAGATCTAAACATACAGCATATTTTCAATTATATAAAAGTGAAGAAAATTTACTAACCTTTGTGGTTATTTCTTTGTGGATAATTATGGATGGTTTTTCTTTGCACATTATTTCCCTAATTTCTACAGTGAACATGTACCTTTGGCTTCCATGTATAATGAGGAAATGTTTTGTTTAAAAAAAGAAAGAAAAGATTTGAGATCAAGGAACAGAAGCAAAGAGAAATTCCTCTGAGAAGAGAAAATCAATAGAAGGAAGACTCGATCAAGAAGTTATGGATGGCATTAGTGGAGAAAATGTTAAAATCCACCTGAGACTGCACCTAAAGAGAGGTCAGGGTTGGGCTTAAAGACAGGCTCTGGGGGTGAAATAAACAGGAGCTATTAAAGTAATGGATTTATTAACTCTAATTTACCCACCTCTGTGTACCAGTGCCCCAAATTACTTCACAAGTAATAAAATAGACTTAGGATCTAAATTACCAACTGAATGTGTGAAGTTGAGACCTACTCCAGAAGAGAGCACAGGAGTGGAAGTGAAAGATAGCCATCCCAAAAGATTCCATCTGGACAGGACACTCCCTGATGCCAATGGAAAGAGGCCATGACAAACATCCCAGGAGCAGATTGGTGGTGACCCAGAGTCAGTTACTGAAGCACGTGGCCCAGAGCAACACTCTCAACCCAGATACCACCAGGAGCAATGGCATGCTGAAGGCAGATCTCTTACCTCCTCATGGGGAGGAGGAGATTACAGAGTCCCCTGTGTGAGAGCTTCCATCCAAACCATTGCCAGTGATGGCAGTACAATTCAAGAAATGATGGCCTGAGTCTTTGAGAGAGGTACATGATAAAAGAGAAAGGGTTCATGTATGTTAGTTGTCCAGCCTTTCTAGTCCTCCCATGCTTACGAAAATTCTGTCTTGACCCTCCTCACCCAGTTCTGGATGGTCCTGAACTAAGTCCTGTGGGACCTTGTGAGAGGAAAGGGGCTGGTGAAAAGGGTAAGAGGCACAGAAGCTAAAGATGATGGGGTATGGAGAAAGTTTTGTTAGAGAAGGGCTGCAGTGAGTGAGATAGGGAAGCAATTTCAGTGTGAGGGAAATGGATGGAAGAGAAAAGGGGGTGTTCAAAAGAGGTGCCGTGGTTTCCGTATCTCCCCTTTCAAAATTTGAGACAGAGAAGGAAAAGGCTAAATACTTCAGAAATTTCTTTTGAAAGTTGGACTGCATTGTTTTAAACAGTGCTGCAAGATCATCTCATGATCACACAGGTAAAGTTTACACATTGAGGAGGCACCCCTCATTCCTTTAGGCACCTTGAGGTTCAGAGATAATGTTTTCCAGAGTCCAGCAAACAGCTTTCCTTCCTAATGTTCTCATTTGTAATAGCTAAAATAAGGGTCTTTAGTCCTTCCTGTTTCCCCTGGGTTGTTCTTTTTGGGTTTTTTTTTTTTTCCAAATTGAATTATTCCTTGAGCTCCTAACTCTGAAAGCTGCTCCAATTTCTGTGACACTACAGAAAGTATTTAAAAGCACATAGTGTTGGAAGTGACAGGGGAAAAATTAAATCTTCCCTAAGCTTGAACTGTACAGAAATATCTACTCTGTATGTTTTTAAAAGATGTATGATCAAAAAAATCTGTAATATTCTTTGTGTCAAAGTATAACTTAATAATTTCATATGTTGGTGCTCTCTAAATGAAAGCCCTCCAATGAAATCAATTGTATTTAGCCTAATCAGTAAGAAAAACGAGCCACTCCAGATACACTGAGGTAGTGCTGCTAATCTTATATAAATAATCTTAATCATATATAGTACATAAGGTGCATATTGGTACCTGCCAGGAGGCTTGAAGAACTCAGTAGTAGTAAACCCACAGTCTTGGTGAACAGTCAAAAGCTAAATGAAAATAAATGACTTCCCTGATGTGATGGAGGCATACTCACCACCTGGCACAATCTAGCACAAAGACAGGAGGAATGTAGCATACAAACATATTCCATCTTACATTCCGTAACCCTGATACACATCATTAATCAATTGATACAATCTTTCCTGCTGAGCCAGCACAGTCCCAGAAACTTTCTCCTTCCAGTCCCTCAGGCAGTTACTCTCAATGGATCAAAACTGGCATGTGAGATGAAATCTATTTTCCATTCCTATTCTGTGGGATGATTAAACCCAAAATGTCAATTTGAGGATGAGTGTCCAAAGATCTCACCCCAGGGACACAAAGAGGTATTAGAGAAGAAGGTACAGAACCAAACTGTGACAGGAGAGCTGGCCTTCTGCAAAGGACCTAGACAGGGCATCCCTCATTATCCTCTCCCATTTCATTTCTTGGCTTTAAGTACTGAGGGCTGCCATTCAAACAAAGGCATTTTCAGGAAAGAATAACCTTTTGAGCTGTTGTCTTTTACAAACACTTTGGCTCAAATTAATCTTTTGTATCAATAAACTAGATCTCCAGAAAAACTCTAAAGATTTAGGGTTCAAGATGGACCTGATTCTAAGAGGCAAATGATCAGGAATTAGTCAAAGAAGGTGGCAAGGCCAGGGTGCAGAATACCACTTCCCACCCACAGCTCTTGGAGGGTCGACCTAGAATAAGGCTATTCTCCTGTGGGAAGCTGGGCATCAGATGCTCAAATAGAGAACAAGATTCCATAGTAAAGAGCTGAGGAAAAAAATTGATTAGGACTTTATCTTTAGTAAGTGAAATTAAAATGTAAGTGAATAAGTTTACCTTAGTTTTAAAATTAGGTTACAATTGGGCACAGCAATAGTACTAAGTCTGAATAACTCAAATATTTGTGCCAGAGGGGATATAACTTTTCCAACAAAAAGAGCAGAATGGTATAATATCCTTTGCCTCATGCTCGATTTTGCAGCACAAACATAAAGAAGATCACTTTATGTCAAATATAGTCAAAGGATTATTAATTTAACAATATCAATATTCTTTGGCATTCAGATCATTTACTTCGAAGACTATTGTGTCATAATCCTTCCTGGCCATCTCTTCTTCAGTTGGTCATTTTTCTGACTTTCCTAAGCCTCATTTGTGTGTGATTTGAGCAAGACTCCAACATCATTTTCTTCGACTTTGTAAAATCCTAAAATTGTTGCAGACAATTTCATTTCATAACCAATTTATATTGAGTTTGCATTTATATTACCGGATGTACAATAACCATTGGTGAAACTTCCTGGGTAAATATGCTGACAGGTAAAGAGAGGCAGGTGCTACCACTAAACAAGGGCAATAACTGAGGGAAGACAAATTCTGCAAGTTGACGAGTGATTATTTTTATGTGATGAGTAATTTGGTTTCTCTGTGAAACCACGTAATTGTCATAACTGGAGTAATGAACACTCAGATATAGAGGGTGCTTGCATTAAGCACCCCTCCCCACCAGGACACAGCTGATTGGATCAGAGGTGGGTGCCCAGCCCAAATGAAACAGTCATTTTCCATTTCCAGAAATTTGAGATTGAGACACAGTTACATATACAGAACAGTGATCTCAACATTTTGGTTTGGTTTGGTTTGGTTTGGTTCTAGGGAATTGAACACAGGGCCTTGCATACACTAAGCACATGCTTTACAACTGAGTGAACCTGAACCAGAACAATCTCTCAATTTTTTTTTTGTACTAAGGATTGAATCCAGGGCACTCTACCACTGAGATACATTCCTACCCCTTTTTATTTTTTATTTTGAGACAATGTCTCACTAATTTTCCCAGGCTGGCCTCAAACTGATCCTCCTGCTTCAGCCTCCCCAATCACTAGAATTACAGGTGTGTGCCACTACACCCAGCAATCTCTGAATTTTTTATTGTATCTCTCATCAGTAAAAATATTACATGAATATAACTTCTAATATTTTTGGAAATTTAAAAGATTAATGAAAATATGTTGAAGATTTTTACTTTATAAATAATATTTTAAAACTTATTTTCTATAACAAAAATTATCAATACAATATTCTAATTTTATTATTCATTTATTATTCACTGTTTTAAAGGATTTCATTCAATTCTGTGGCATAAAAATTCACATTTGATGCTATGGTTAGTTTATCTAATAGTTGGTTTCAAAGGATTCAGAGCTGAAAATCTAATTTAAAATGACAAATAGGTCCAAACAGAAGAAAACATATATCATTGGCCACATTTTGAAATCATGATTTTTTTAAATCCCAACTGCCTGCTATACGTAGGCTTTTGTTGAAATTTGGCCCATATAGTTCTACTTTCTGTGATGTCAATCAGTCTGCAAAAACTAATCAAGAAAATTAGTACAACCACTTTGGAAAGCAGTATGGAGATTCTTCAAAAGAATAGGAATAGAATCACTATATGATCCAGCTATCCCATTCCTTAGTATTTATCCAAAATAACTAAAATCAGCTGGGTCTTGCGGCACACACTTGTAATCCCAACTGCTCAGGAAGCTGAGGCAGAAGGATAGGAAGTTCAAAGCCAGCCTCAGCAACTTAGCAAGACTCTGTCTCAAAAATAAAAAATAAAAAGGGCTGGGAGCCGGGCGCAGTGGCTCAAGCCTGTAATCCCAGCACTTAGGGAGGCTGAGACAGGAGAATCGCGAGTTCAAAGCCAGCCTCAGCAACGGCGAGGCACTAAGCAACTCAGTGAGACCCTGTCTCTACATAAAACACAAAAATAGGGCTGGGGATGTGGCTCAGTGGTCGAGTACCTGAGTTCAATCCCTGGTACCAAAAAAAATAAAAAATAAAAAAATAAAAAAAAAAAAGGGCTGGGGATATGGCTCAGTGGTTAAGTGCCCCTGGGTTCAATCCCTGGTACCAAAAAAAAAAAAAAAATCTCAGTGTACTCTATATTGATACAGGCACATTAATTGCTTATAGCAGCACAACTCACAATAGCCAAGATATAGAACCAGCCCAGATGCCCATCAATAGATGAATGGATTAAGAAAATGCAATATGTATACACAATGTAGTTTTACTCAGTCACAAAGAAGAATAAAATTATGTCATTTGCCAGTAAATGAATGGAAATAGAGAACATCACACTAAGTGACATAAGCTAGACTCAGAAAGTCAACGGTTGAATGTTTTCTTTCTCGTGCAAAAGTCAGAGCAAATAAAGGGAAAAAAAGGAGGCAGGAACAGTTCTCATAAAGACAGTGGGAAGACCAGTCAAATAGAAGGAGATGTAGGGCAAGGAGGAAGGATGGGAAAGAGGAAGATATGTACAGTGAATTTGACAAAATTGCCCTATGTACACGTATAAATACACCACAGTGAATTCCAACTTTTATGTATACCTATAAAGAACCAATTTTTAAAAATAAATAAATATAAGGAAGACCAGTAGAGCAGAAGCAGGGGAATGGGAGAGGGAGAAGGGAAGGGAAAGAGGAGACATTGAGGACTTAAATGGAACAGAATAAATTCCATGCATATATGATTATGTCAATATGAACTCAGCTATTATGTATAACCATAATGTGCTACTGAAAGCATTAAACCAATCAAACCCACTGACTTCCTTTTCTGGAAACTTTTATACAAGTCATAAAATTCTGATTTTTGAAGTGCCTAACTTTTGAGGTTCTTATGGATGAACACTTTATTTTCAACCGTAAAAGGACTTAAGGATAGAAACATCGCCAAACATCTATTTTCAAGATTTTATTTCCATAGCAAGAATTTATTTAAAAAGCAGATACCTTCTCTCTCACTAACAAAATGTCATCTTTATCTTGAAGATGAAGTTTACCTTGAATAAACTTCTTTTTAATAGCCACTGGTATCACAGAAAAGGTCTGTGAATTTGGAATACTTGGGAAAAAAACATATAACTCATCTTTTTTTAAAATATTTTTTAGTTGTCAATAGACCTTTATTTTATTTATATGTGGTGCTGAGAATCGAACCCAGTGCCTCACACATGCTAAGCAAGTGCTCTACCACTGAGCCACAACACCAGCCCCCATATAACTCATCTTTAAGAAAGACCATTTTTTTGCCACAAGATGATGAGAACACATATTGTGACTCAAAAGACTTTAGCCAGGCACAGTGGCGCACACCTGTAATCCCAGAACTCTGGGAGACTGAGACAGGAGAATCACAAGTTCAAAGCCAACCTTAGCAACAGCAAGGCTCTAAGCAACCCAGTGAGACCCTGACTCTAAATAAAATACAAAACAGGCCTAGGAATGAGGCTTAGTGGTCGAGTGCCCCCGAGTTCAATCCCCAATACAAAAAAAAAAAAAGACTTTTACATCAGTCCCTTTCCTTTCCAAGTATTAGGATAATTCTGCTATTGAGTCCTTGCTTTTATAAAATTAAAAACATCGATGACATCCTGTGGCACTTTGTACCCTTTGGACTTCAATTTTTATCTATGCTAGATTGTCTATGAATAATAGTGAATGGATTTCACATACAAAGGTAATGCTCTTGCTCCAGAATTATTTTTTATCCCAACCGTCTATGGTTACACAAAGGCATAATATATTATTTTCTAAAGAGTTCATTTCCTGGGTGACTATAGCTGACAGTTGCATGCACATTGACCTGGGCAGCACAGATGCCTCCTCACACCTTGGATGTCCAGTTTTACTGGATCATTTTGCCAGCAGCGACAGGATGTGAGTGAATATCTGCCTAACAGCAGGAATCCAGGGACCACAGATCTCACCTTTCCCCTTGACCAAAAGAAATAAGTTATTTTATTAACAATAGAGACAGGTAAGAAAACATCAGTTATACTGACAAGAAAGTGCAGAGCAAAAAGCAAGTGAGAGGAAAATGATCATCCATAGGAATATTTAAACCAGTTCTCCTGATCATGGCTACTCAGCAAATGTCCTGTAGTCATGCTGAGGAGCTCTGAGAACAAGTTATACAGTTCCCTAACCTCAGGACCTAGTGTAACTAGATGGAATTCACCTTTAAAAAAGAATTATTTTCTATGTCATTTGTTCTCAAGGAACATCACAGTAATGAGATGGATATCCAAAGTACAGTTATTACTTTTAAAGGCTTAAATGGCTCAGCCTACCTATACTCTCAAAATTATTTTAGTCACTGGAAGGTATTAAGAAAACACACTAGAGTGTTAGAAGGGATTTTCAAAGGAATCACATTTTTTGTCTCAAATCTAGAGACTCTTGGTCTGCCTTAGAAATAAGCTTTGAGTCTTATCCTTACCTCATAAGAAATATTTTTGCAAGTTTATCACTATTATAAAGATTTGAAAATTAATCTGAAATAGCTAAATAGAAATTACATTTACCAAATTAAAATTAAGCATAATCTTCATGACAATTTTTTTACAAATACTTTTAATCTTAAAATGAACAAAGCCCCTCTGACAGTAAATGGAACTTGAATAAGTGTCATCTGAGCCTTAGACATCTTTCTTTGGCCCCATCTTTATCTTTAATTTCATCAGACCAATCCCACAAACGTGCTAGGCAAAATGCTAGGTAGAACTAGATAGATGGTTTCCCCCAAAGACAACAGTAGTGCTTCCAAGCCAGGGGGGATCTTGGCATGGGTGAAGAATGGCCCCTGATACAAATTCTCTTTAACAGACCTTCTGCCAATAGTAAGACAAACTATACCCTGCACAAAAATGAGCATGGCCCTTGAGAGTAATTCAGCTGGGGGGAATGTGTCTTAAGGAAGAAATGTAAAATAGAAGGGAAAAAAACTCTACATCAAACATGTCCATTCTATTTATAAAAATGAAGGACTAAAAACAACCTAACTATTCAATAATTGACAAACTGATAAGTAAACTACTACATCCACTCAGTACCATATTATATATCACTAAAACAATGTTTAAGAAACTTGTATCATATAACTAACAAGGTTCATGACACAATACTGTCTGGGGAAAAAAAAAAACTTGTGCATATGTTAGAATGACAATTTTGGGGGAGAAATTCCTGTGCATGGGATTAAAATGTCAAAAGGAAAGTCAACCAAATGCTAACAATTACCTTAGGATGATACAATCCTGGATGTTGTGAGGTTTTTTTTTTAAGTTGTTGATGGACCTTTATTTTATTTATTTATTTATTTATTTATTTATATGTGGTACTGAGAAACGAACCCAGTGCCTCATACATGGTAGGCATGCACTCTGCCACTGAGCCACAACCCCAGCCCCCTGGATGGTTTTTGAAATCTATTTTCTAAATTTTCTTTTACTGTGGCTCTATTAGTTATATCAATATATGTAAACAAAAGCTTCTGAGCTAACTTAAAACTTATAAATGTATTGAACAATTCTTTAAATTGTAGAGATACGCACAGATAGCAAAAAGATCATGAGAAGCCTGCGTCCAAGAGGATAGAGAATAATATCCTGGAATCACTTGAAATAGGGAAGAGGAGCAGGAAGACTCAAAGCAAATAGGAAGTCCTACGGTATTAGATAGAGGCAAAAATATATACTGCTTGTTCTACTGTTTCAAACTTATTTTTACCTAAACATTGATGAAGGCGGTTCAGACGACAGAGACTTATTTCCTCAAAGTTATGGAGGCTAGAAGTTCAAGATCAAGATGTAAGTAGGGTTGGCTTCAATTCTGAGACCACTTTCCTTGGCTTTTAGATGACCATCTTCTCCCTGTGTCTTCTCCTCTTCAAGTTTATGTCCTAGTATTTTCTTCTCATAAGAACACATATAATATTTGATTTAGCACCCATCCCTATGACTTCATTTTACTGTAATTGCCTCTTTAAAGTCTCTATTTCCAAATATAGTCACATTCTGAGGTACTGGTTGTTAGAACTTCAACATATGAATTTTGAGACAAAATGAAAAGGAAACTATCCCTGAATTCCAACTAGTGAGGACGTGCCAGCCTGGCCACAAGCATGTCTCAGAAAGAAGTCCCCATTAGGTTTTATGTATTTCTCTCCATGGGACAGGTTGCTTTTTTCCAAGTCTCATTGCCTTATCTTTTTTTTAATTAATTTATTTATTCTATTTAGGCTTACATGATGGTAGAGTCACTGCGTATCTTTTTAAATACTACTTCTTTGGGCTCTAAAAGTTTGCTACTAATGCATAGCTATCATGTTTAAAGCAATATTTGAAGTACAGATTTAAACAGAAGACTTTCTTCCTGCAAACTATGCATTATCAAAAGCATCATCAAAAAGACATCTGAATCTGTCACTCCATTAAAAAGATCCACAGGAGAAACCTCAGAACAAGTTTCCTCCTTCTCCTCCCAATCCATTATCATGCCTCTCTCCCTGCCCCCAAAAATCAATTTACAGAAATAAATCTACATGGAAATCAAAGTATGCCTGCAGTTTTTCATGTCAATCAATAAAGCAACAAGCATTTGTTAAATGCTTCCTATGTGCCTAGCTGAAATTTTAAGTGTTTAGGGGTACAATGAACCACATGGAATCTCTCTGGATCCATTTGAAAAAACCTATTGTGTTAACATGAAAATGTATCAAAGATTTCAAAGAAAAAAGAGAGACAGAACCTCTTCAGGAAACTTTTTCCTTTGTGAGCCTTTGAAGCTTATGTTAAATACCATAGAAGAGTTTTCAAAACTTAGGTTCTTAAAGGAGGGAAGAAAAAACAGGTTGGCCTGAAGTTTGAAACACAGGTTGTAACAGCCACCAGGAGACATTCTCCAGGGAAAATAATGCTTTCGATGCTTGTGTGTTATTCATTCAGAAATCAGGGTCTAGCTGGCTGACACTGCCGGTGCCAAGGCAAAACTTTGATCCTGGTGAGTAAGTGAGAGCTATGAAACCAGGTGTGGCTGCCATGTATTTTTGGAGGGCAATTTTAAAATCACAAGAACATCGAAAAAGAGTATGAGAGCTAGAGGTAGAGAAGTCTTTTGCTGTTTGTCCATGTTTGTTCAGAGGAAGAGCTGCTCAAAGACTCATTAGCAGAAGGAGACAAGGAAGAGGAAATCACAGAGGCCAAAGCTGCTGCCATAATTTCTAAACTCAAAGGTTAGAACAGTACTGCCTCAAGATTCCAGTGCAAATAAAATACTCAGAATTCGCTTGAGATCTAAGACAATTAAGCAGATGATCATAGTGACAGAATGTTTTTGGATATTCTTATTATGTTTAAAGAAAAGTTATTTATTTCAATATATTACAGGGATCCACCCTTTGCAGGGTTCTAATATGTACAAATTTTAGATACCATGGTTTAGTTGATGAAAACACAAAACAGTTCAAACTGCTGTTACCACTGTATATTAATTGTGAATAGTCACATAAAGTATAATTTTTGGTACTATCCTTCGGATCACAAAGTATAAATGACACGAGCATCACTGGTCAGGCACCAATCACATCACTTTTTTTCAGTCTGTTGAGGAGTGGTCACTGTAAATCTATTATTCAGTATAGGCACAGACAGTAAACCATACAGTTGTGTTGCCTTCTTGTCTTCAGGCACAGTAGTTCCCTGTTCTCCCATCCATGGCTTCACTTTCCACAGTTTCACTTACACATAGTCAACCACAGTCCAAAAATATTAAATGGGAAATTCCAGAAATAATCCATAAGTTTTAAATAACATTAAGTATAGCATGTCATTATAAATGTTCTGTTTTACTATTAGTCTCTGACTGTGTCTAATTTTTATATTCAACTTTATCATAGGTACGTATGTATAGGAAAAAACTGTATAGTCATGGGCCAGATGATGATGTTTCAGTCAACAATTGACCACACACATAATGGTAGTCCCAAAAGATTATAATGGAGCTGAAAAACTCCCATCACCTACTGAACACATAGTTAAAGAAGCAGCAAGAGGGTGGACCGACAGGAGCCGCAGAGGGCCCAGACCCGCCCTCAGGAACCTCCATGGTTGTCCAGCCAACAGGAGACCAGGGACTGCTAACCGCTAGCCACTGGGGAGCCCAAATTCAGGGAGCCACAGAGGGCCCAGATCCACCCTCAGGAAACTATAGGGGTGTCCAGCCAATGGGAGACCAGGCACTGCTAGCCACTAGCCACTGGGGAGCCCAAACTCAGGGTAAGAGTCCCCACAGAGACCCTAGCATGAGGCAGCTCCGCCCAAGGGCAGCCTGGGCCCACCCCAGTTTCGCTCCAGAGTTCCTGTGGACCAGCAGGAGCCTCAGAGGGCCCTGATCCGCCCTCAAGAATCTCCACGGCTGTCCAGCCAAAGGGAGACCAGGGACTGCTACCTCTAGCCACTGGGGAGCCCAAATTCAGAGCAAGAGTCGCTCCACCAGTGCAAGCAAACCCCGCCCAAGGGCGGTCTGGGTCCGCCCCAGTTCCACTCCAGAGTTCCTGTGGACCAGCAGAAGCTGCAGAGGGACCAGATCTGCCCTCAGGAAACTCCACGGATGTCCAGCCAATGGGAGACCAGGGACTGCTAGCCGCTAGCCACAGAGGAAGGCACACCCAGGGTAAGAGTGGCCTGCAGAGATCCCAGCTTGAAGAGGCCCCACCGAAGTGCGCTCTGGGCCAGCCTCAGTTCTGCTCCAGAGTTCCTGTGGTCAGGCGAGACAGAAGACCCAAAACCACCCTTAGGGAATGCCAGGGGTGCTCAGTTGAAGGTAGACCAGAGCCTCCTAGCCTCCAGCCCCAGGGGAACTCACACTCACTGTAAGGGTCGCACACAGACTCCTGCTTGTGACCCTGCCTAAGTGAGACCTGGGCCCGCCTCCAGGTCCGCTCCAGAGTTCCTGTTTACCAGCAGGAGTGCAAGAGAAGGGCAAAATAGCCCTCAGGAGCTGCCTCAGGAGCCCAGCCAAAGCCACTCCCACTGCCCTCTAGAGATACGTCCACTACCTCCGCCACCAACTTTAGTGGCAGTAGTGTGCATCTGGGGACACTGGGGGAACAAAAGTAGCTCCAAGGTGAGACACAGGTAATCTGGAGTGTCAGTCAATACAAGATTATAGGATAGAAGCCGCAATACCTCAGATTGGTATTTCAAGAAAGGAAGATATAAAATTAACATGAAAAAACAAGGGAAGAAAGTGCCCCAAATAAACCTGGATACCACTGTAACAGAATCCATTGACAGCACAGTTGTTGAAATGTCAGAGAAAGAATTCAGAATGTACATAATTAAAATGATCAGCGAACTAAAGAATGATATAAGTGAACAATTACAGGCAAAAATTGATCAATCCAACAAAGAAATAG
>CM053399.1:149041052-149053232 GCA_028644305.1 Xerus rutilus
ATGGGAACAATGATGGAACTCTGTTCACAGGGGTGTAAGGGGAGAGGGGGCATGGGGACAGTAAAGGTGGTGAAATATGATGGTCATCATAGCACTAACTTTATGTATGACTGTATATATGTTGTGATTCTATACAACTTACAACTAGAGAATTGATATGTTATCCTCTATCTATGTACAATGAGTCAAACTGTGCTCTGTTATCATGTAAGCCTAAATAGAACAAATAAATAAATTAAATATGAAAAAAAGAGATGTTTAATCTGGGAAATAAACCATCTCCAAGCTGTAAGAAAACTGAACAATGTATTTATTCAAGTTTATCATAACTATTGAAATAAAGGAGAAGCAGAAATATTACACTTAAAATAAATATTAATGATCACTAAAAAAAAATAAAGAAGAAGCAGCAGCAGCAGCAAGGGAAAAGAAATCTGCAGGAGAAGAAAAAACCTTCCAAGAAAACTCATCATAAGGGGTCAAACAGAAGCTTTTGCAGACCTCAATGATCTCCTTAAAGAGTTTGAACGCAAACCTCAATATCATTATTACAGAAGAATGTTCAGGTGCATTATCTGCTTAGAAGCAAATCTATGATGAAAAAGAATGCAAACCACAATGGACATATTTCTGAAAATAGTGATACCTCTTCAAGAAAAGCCTCAGGCAGGTCTTTCAAGAGGCATTCCAGAGAAGGCATTGTCACCATAGATGACAGCTCCATGCTGACCTGAAGACCTTCCAGTGGGTCAAGATGTGATAGAAGACAGTGAAGTTGATGATCCTGACCCTGTATAGGCCCACCTGATATATGCGTTTGTCTTCATTTTTAAAAAAGTTAATTAAAAATTGAAAAAAATATAGAATAAACTGATAGAATAAGCATAAAAAGAAAGAAAATAAATTTGTACAGCTGTACAATGTGTGTTTAAAGCTGTATTATTACAAAAGAGTTTAAAAGTTTTTGAAAAATTATGAATTTAAAAAGTTATAGTAAGCTAAGGTTAATTCATGGTTGAAGAAAAATTTCTATAAATTTAGTATGGCCTAAGTACATTGTATTTATAGTGTACAGAACTGTCCTCGACTCTTATACTCACTCACTCACTCACTTAGGGCAACTGCCAGTCCTGCAAGTTCTATTCACAGTATATGTGCCCTATACAGATAGACCATTTTTTAAATTTAATACCATATTTTACTGTACCTTTCCTATGTTTGGATATATTTAGATGTGCAAATACTTACCATTGTTATAAATGCCTACAGTGTTCAGTATAGTAACGTACTGTACAGATTTGCACCCTATAAACAAAAAAGCTATGTACCCTCTATACCTTCTTGGTTTGCATATATAATTATCTGATGTTCACACAACAATAAAATCACCTAAGAACACATTTCTCAGAATGTATCACTCTCATTAAGTGACACATGACTTTATGTATAAGGTTATGTACTGTCCATGGTTTCAGGAATCCACTAGGGGTCTTGGAATGTATCCTCTTAAAATAAGGGTAGACTACTACTATAAAATCTTACAATGAAGATTAAAATGTAGCAAAGAAATGAAAAGTGACAATAATGGAAATGAAACTGGATGTGATAAGAAGATTTGAATGGCAGTATCGAAGCAAAAATGTAGAATGAGAATTAGCCCTTCATAAGGCTAGAGTATTAAATACATCTATGAAGTTTAAAGACTTTTAAAAAAACAATGTAAAGTTGCTTCAACATATTTTAGCTTAAACTGCAGTAGGAACAGAAAGCCACATATGATTGAAATGGAATGCTTATTTGTACTTTGGTTGAAGGCTGCAGTAAAAAATAATCTCGGTTGGGCATGGTGGTGCATGCTTATAATCCCACCTACTGAGGCAGGAGGACCACAAATTCAAGGTCAGCCTTCAGAGTTAAGTGAGACTGTCTTGAAAAAAAAAAAATCCCAATCAGTCTGGCTCACCTTCAGGCCACACTGTTGAAGTGAGTTGCCCCATTAAAAGATGCCAGTAATTCCAAGTAGACTGAAGAAACTTTTGCTGCCAGAAAAAGATGGTTTCATCATGTGAGATGTCAGCATGAACCAATGAACGTTAAGCTATCTGATAAAGTGGCTGGTGGAAATAAGAATGCTGCTATGAAATTTAAAACCTAAACCTAGGGACTAGTTAAGACAGGCAGTTCTGCTCTCAAATATGGAAGTGGCCAGACCAAAGCATGAAGATGTCTTAGAGGAAGGGACACTGCCATGAAAGCTCAGGTTAAAGGGACTCTCGGAGATATTTCACAACATTGAAAGTGCAAAGGATAAAACTCTTGAAAGCTGATCCAGATTTTGAGAGGATTGTAACAATCTGCAGAGGCATAAAAAGGAATGACATACTGACACCTGCTACAACACAGGTGAACCTTCAAACATGATGCTATTTAAAAGAAGCCAGTCACAAAAGACCACAAATTATCTGATTCCTTTTATATAAAATGTCCCAAGGAGGCCAATCTATAGACATAGAAAGTAGAGCCGGGCATGGTGGCGCACACCTGTAATCCCAGCACTCTGGGAGGCTGAGACAGGAGAATCGCAAGTTCAAAGCCAGCCTCAGCAACGGCGAGGCGCTAAGCAACTCAGTGAGACCCTGTCTCTACATAAAACACAAAATAGGGCTGGGGATGTGGCTCAGTGGTCGAGTGCCCCTGAGTTCAATCCCCAGTACCAAAAAAAGGAAAGGAAAGTAGAAATGATTGCCTAGGACTGAGGAGGAAGAATGAAAGATAGTAACTAAATGGCATGAGGTTTAAAAGATGTATTTCCAGTTATCATGGGGCTAATAAAATCTTTAGGATTTAAAAGGCCAAGATTCCAAAGAAATGAGAAGATCTCTAGGCAAGTCCATTTCGTGAACCTCTTTTCCCCTGGAGGCACTAATGACTCTTAAGATGGTAGGGGCTGAGCAGGGATCAGGGAAGCCAGGCAGAGTAGATGCTATGAGGCAGAGGAGCCAGAAGGAAAATAGGAGCTGGAGCTTGCCCAGATTCCTGAAGAGATGAGGCCTAGGGAAGATAGCCTGATACTTAATCCTCTAGCAAGAGTATAGAAAAGAGAGAAACACAAGTTACAAATAATACAAGTAAAAATGTAGACCTCACTATGGAGCCTACGAACATCAAAGAGTTACTAATGGGATATAAAAACAATTTTATACCAACATTTTTGAAAATTTAGATAAAACTCCTAGAAAACAACACTTATCAAAACTGACTCCAGAAAATCTGAATAGTACTTTAGCTATTAAAGAAAATGAATTTATCATTGAAATTCTTCCCACAAAGGCATCTCTGGATCCACTTGGTTTCACTGATGAATTTTTCCATTTAAGGAAAAAAATACCAACACAAAGAAAATTATTCTCAGAGAAGACAATCTATAATAAGTGAATTTATCAAGTTCACCAGTCTATAAACAAGGTTTATAGACAATAAAAATAAAATGTTAGAAAATAAAATTTGAAAAATAATACAATAGTAACTGCCTCCATCCCAGTGAAGCTCAGATTCATTTTTAAAATAATCAATGATACTGATTTTAAAACTTTTGAGTCATAAGAGAAGATCTACACTTAAACAATTGGACTTCATTCAACAAACATAAACACCTATGTTTCTTCCTTTAAGGCCTTGAGAACAACTCCTCTGGCCCTCAGCCACCAGGAAGTCCAATGTCCCAGGTGCCTTGACACTTCCAGTGTGTCTGCCTGAGCTCTGAGGGAAGAAAGGAAGCTAAACTATATAGTTGTTTTCAAGGGGTACTGGTCCTATAAGGATAACGTCCTTGGGCCTGGCTGGAGAATGTTCCAGAAAGATAAAATAAGGGTAAGGCCGGAGGCAAAAAAATCCCTGGCTAGTGAGACCCTGAGGACCAGAATTTTATAAATAGCCCAAAGACTTTAACTTTTTCCTTCCACTACTGCATTACTGCCCCATGGTTATGTGGAAACAATGTTTATAACAAGGATTATAAAGGGGTTATTAATGCCCTTAATATATAAGTAACATGCAAATATCAATCCCAAAGGCCCCTAAGGCCCGCAAGTACAAATGGACCATGATCCTGACAGAATTAACAGGGAAAAAATAAGTACTACAAATAAAAATGTAAAAAAAAAAAATTATCTAAGGTAGATATCAAAATTAAAATGAGTTACTTACTTTTGCCAAACATATTACCAAAGATATTTCTTATAATCATTTTCCAAAACAACAGGATGGAAACAGGAGTATATGAATAGATCTCCAAAATCTGTAGAAGCTGAAGATAAGGAAGAGATTTGACAGGGTGATTCTAACCTAAATTCTAGGAAGAAGCAAATGCCATAGGGGTGCGTTAATATGTCCCAACTGCCTCATGTCCAAATGAGCTGAAACAGCTTCTGCTTGAAATGAGCACTGCCCTCCGGCTACAGCATATAGGAGGACTAGTGTCTTCCTTCATGCCACTGACCTGGTTTTTCTATTATGACTCAGAAATGACCTTAAGAGAGAGCTAAATTGACTGGCAAACTACATTAGAAAGAGTTTGAGTAGAACAGACTTCACATTCAGAATGACAACCTACTCCCAAAATATCTCTCCATAACACACACACACATACACACACACACACACACACACACACACACACACACACACACATTCTTGGACTAACATTAGCACACATAATTCATGAAAGTGTTTCTTGCCTTTATTTTAAAGACTTTTTCAAATACACCTCCTCTCAATGCTCTAACTTTTTTTGATCCCTTTCCACTCTCTCTGCTCACTAGTTTTCCTTTGTCTGACACTTAAATACCAAATTATTTGCATCCTTGGCTTTCTTCTAAGTTTACACCTTCTTGTGACTATAATACCCTCAGACCCTAATATTACTGCAAGAATACATTCTCTCTCTCTCTCTCTTTATATATATATATGTACATATACGTATGTACATATACATACACATATGTGTGTTGTATATATATGTATATATTGTGTGTGGTGCTGGGGATGAATTCAGGAGCATTCTATCTTTGAGATACATCCCCAGTCCTTTTTAGATTTTTATTTTGAGACAGGGTCTCACTAAGCTGCCAAGGCTGGACTTGAACTTGCCATCCTCCTGCCTCAGCCTTCTGAGTAGCTGGTATCACAGGCATGTGCCCCTGCACTCAGCTAAGAACTCTATATTCTGACAACTTCCACATCCATATTCCAACCCTGTGTGAACTATCTTGGCAAATACTAGATCAATATGTCTTGTATTGGTTTGAAATGTGCACGTCTAAAATGAAATCTTCCTTTCCTACAACCATCCCACCTTTTTGTTCCATAGTTGTTCATTCATTCAATAGTTATTATTGCATTATTGTTTTATTGCTTGCATAATACTAGTTATTATTGACCATTTATTCTTCCAAGCTACATACTTGAGAATCAAGTACCAGCCTTCATTCTTCTCGGTTCTTTACCTGCTCAGGTCAACTATGGATTCTAACTCAAATAGGTCTCTTAGATTCAACCCTTCTTTCTTTAACATTTAAGCCAATACTCATCATTTCTCACCAGGATGCCTACAGCAACCTCCTACATATTTTCCCTGCCAGAACAGTCGGTCCACCTTCCACAGAGTTGGCAGAATTATCTTCCTAAAAAATAAATTGGGTCATGTCACTCCCTGTTCTTAAAAGCATTCATAGCCCATAGCAATGATAGAGTCCGTGGACCAACCATGTTAGAATCAACTGGGGAGCTCATTAAGCTGTCATCTCCAACTGCATCCATCTCCTTGGAGAGAAGACCCAGGAATCCCCATTTTTAATGAGCTCCCCAGGTGATTCTTGTACCCATTAAGGTAGAGAACCATTGCCCTGAAGGGGAGAACCCAAGCTCCTTAGGCAGAAATAGAAAGTCCTCTGCCCTCTGGGCCCAACTAGCCTCAGTCCCCTCCATTCTATACCGTGCACCCTACACACCCATCGTATTGAATTTCTCACTCTTGCCTAGACACTTCAGCCCCTCCCATGCCTGCACACCTTTCTCTATACAATGATCTTCTGTCTCCTCCTGCATCTAGTAAAACTCTGATCTACCTTCCTCTGTGACTCCTTCCTTCCCTGACCACCCCAGCCCCCTGCCCCATCCGTTGTCTCTTCCTCATTCATTCTCCCACAGCTCTTTCTCCACACCTTCGTTGTGACCAGGAACTAGTCCCACTGGGTCAAAATTTGTCTGTTTACGTGGTAGTCTTCCAAACAGACTATAACCTAATGGCATTACCTGACAAAGAATCTGTGTAATGGATTAATGAACTTCTTTCAGTAAGTTAAGAATTTATCTAGAAAGTAATTGATTTGGGAAGGCCCACTAGATTCAGTACTTTTAAAATCTTAAGTTCTAAAAACCAAACTAAAGTTCTTTCATGACCAAGAAAAACAACCCTTACCATGCAAGCCAGGCCTGACTCTGGAGTTGACAGGTTGTAACCTCATAATAAATTATTTCACCAAGAAACTCCCTGATTTAGTTGCCCACATCCCACATACAACTGTGATTTGATATAATGCTGTATTGTCAGTGTGATGGCTAATTTTATGTGACCGGAGTGTGTCTGTAAGAATGTTTCTGTGTGAGATTAATATTTGCATCAGTAGACTTAATAAAGCTGATCTCCTCTCTCCTCTGCAATGTGAGTGGGTCTCATTCCATCATCTGAAGAACCAAAATGCTGACCAAGAGGCTGTCTGATCTAGGACACTGACCTTTTCTGCCCTTCAGTCTTAGACCAAAACATCAGTTCTTATTGGATCTCAACTCTGCAGCCTCTCAGACTAGAACTTATATCATCAGCAGCTCTCCTGGTTTTCAGACCTTCAGACTTAAACTAAAACTACCTATTGGCTCTCCTGAGTCTCTAGCTCGCCAACTACAAATCTTGAGACTTCTTATCCTCCATAACCAAGTAAATCAATTCCTTATAATTATGCCTTGGTGTGTGTGTGTGTGTGTGTGTGTGTGTGTGTGTGTGTGTGTGTGTTTCTGGTTCTCTGGAATTAACCATTTGAAAAATATTTCTATTAGTCTCACAGAAAACCTTGTCTAGTGCTCCACTGAAATAGTGGTCCATCCAACTTGAATGTGCTGCCCCTGCCCAAATGTATCTTTCTTGCCAATCCCACCATTCCCCTGACTTCCATATTCATGGATCCAACTGTCCACTTAGCATCTCACCTGAGTTATTTCTGCATTCATTCAAATTAATTCAAACAACTTCAAAAACAGAACTCCTGATTTTGTTCCCCAAGTCAGCCTGTACTTAGTCCTTGCCCTCTCATTCATCCATTTTCTCAAGCCAAAGATCTCAAACAAACCCAAATCCTCTCCTTCGCTCATTCCCCTCATGCAGTAAGTCAACACCCTTAATACCACCTCCACCAGCTTCATCCTGGACAAAGCCACCCTCATCTCTCACCCAGACTTTTGCAAAAACCCCCAATGGCTCTCCCTGCTTCCACTCTTGCCCCCTGCAGTCAAGTCTCCGTGCCACAGCCAGTGGAAATTAGAATTAGACTTTTTTAAAGATGACATACCTTCCTGCTTGAAACTTCCAGTGGCTACCCAATCACACTTAGCGGAGAAAATATCCAAATCTCTACAAAGCCATACCTAGCTACCTTCCACATCCTCTCCTCCTTAAAAGTTCCCTGCCACTCACCCCCACCACCACTGTGTCCCCTACCATATACAAGTCCTCTCCACTCTCAAGTGTTCCAAGTTTGTTCCTGACTCTGGGTCTTGGACTTTGCTATTCTCCCTCCTGAAATGCTCACCACTTCATGGCTCACTCCCTTCACCATTCAGGCATCTGCTCAGATGTCACCTCCTCAGAGGCCTCCCCTACATTCCCCCTCCAACACTCTCTATCCCATTAATCCCCTTCATTTTTCTTCAGAGCTCTCATCACTGCCTGGCATTACTTTATTTACTGACTTGTTTGTTGATTTCCTCTCCCCACGAAACCATAAGTCCCAAGAAAACAGAAATTGTACACCTTCATGTCCGTGGTGCCTGAAACACAGCATGTGCACACAAAGAGAAAAACAAATGGACTCTTTTTAGTATGTAGTACCATACTAAGAAAATAAAATATTCTTCTATTTGCAAATTGATATGCAGCCTCTAATGAGACATGGAAACTATATAACTCATTGCATTTCCTTTTTCCTTAACTCTCAGGAAGCTCAATTCTAAATTTTCTCAAGCCCAACAACTTACTTTAAACTGGGTTTTCTTTTTTTTTTTTTTTTTTTTCATTTGGTTTGGTTTGGTTTGGTTTGGCTTTTGTTCTCAAGATTGAACCCAGAGCCTCGTGCATGCCAAGCACATGCTCTACCACTGAGAGCAACACCCCAGCCCCCTGGGTTTCCTTTTTAATTCTATCTCTACTGCACGACTCCATCCATTGTAATATTCACAAAGCTCTCTTTTATTGTGAGTCATTTCAATTCCTTGGTGCCAGCAAACTACAAAGATTAATATATGCCTATTTTCTGCTCTTTTATTGATTTGTGTGTGCTAATTTTGTCTAACATGATTATAAGCCTCTTGAAAGTAGGTCTTAGTACAATATTCCTTCATGTGCCCTCAAGTGCATATCAAAGGAAAATCTTATGACATTCAATCTAGAACATTCCTAATTCACTGATTTCTTCACTGACTAAATGATCAATAGCATCATCACATTTTGGTTATAAATGAATAAGCCAGGGTCTAAAGGAAACTGGCATTATCTTCCCAAGAACTGGACAAAGATTTGTTAGAAGCAAGAGATCAGGTGTTATCTGCACACAAAAAAAGAAGAGCCTGACTGGTGAGCTGCATGGGGAGGCCACTGTAGCACAGCTAAGATTGACCCAAATCTGCACAGGACAGACCAGAAAGGTTGAAATGTGCCCCCCGGGAAAAACTGGTGAATAGAAAGTGATAGAAGGGAAGGAAAGCAATTTGAAAGTATCTGGAAGAGGGGAGGGTAGCTGAAGAAAGGAGACAATATTGATCCAGAACTTGCTGGAGAAATAAAGCTGCCTTGGCAGGGTTGCTGGGGTTGAGGAGCAGTGGGATAAATGTGGGGTTAAAGGGATGGATACAGTAGAAGGCTTTGTCATTAATGTAGAGTGAGGACAACCTGGAGGTGGTCCTCTAAATCTGTGGGGCCTAAACTCAGGTTAGAGCAGAACAGATGTGAAAAAAAAGAGAGAGGGAGAGATAAGTTCTGATGGAAACTGGCAGAACTGCTCTTTCGCTGTTACTTCTTGACATTCAGCAAAATCTCACTGCCAGTTTTAAAGGCCAGTACTAACCACGGAGGCCAGTGAACAAGAGTAGATGCTGGTGTGATGGACACAGTACATTGGCATCTCCCCAGCTGGCCAAGCACTCTGCGTCCTCACAACCCCTAAGACAACAGCTGCAGCACTGGACAAGGATTTGAGTTCTGCAGGTGTTCCTCAGCCGGCCCCCAATGCACACTCTTTGAATCCACAATTTGCATTCTTCACACCAGAAAAGGATCCTTGGGATCCTCCTCATTCAACAGGACAGAAATTTGAAAAGGAATGAATACTTCCCAACAGATACTCGACATCCACACCCTCCCTTTCAGCACCAGAGCTTCCTAATAGATACTTTGCTCAGACATTGTCTACAGAGGGGCCCAGAAATAGCAGGGACAAAATGTGAAGTTTTATCTAAATTGAACCAAATAATTGCAGAGTCAGAGTGACTTACATAACATCCCTGGGTTTTTGTTGTTGTTTTCAATGCTCTCTGAGTACCTTTCTCCATTGCTGGGGCACTTAACCTATTCCAGCACAGAAAAGATGGTAGGGTCAGTTTCAACATGTGAGGGAGAGCACTTTTGCTCAGAAGACATTTGTCCTACCAACAGACTAGACCTAGACCCACTGACATCTTCAAAACTCTTCTGGGCATTCGTGATATGTAATATTACTTTCCCACCAAGAAGGTAGGCTACCCTGATGCAAGAACTGACAGCCTAATCATGAATCAAATTTGCTTAGGAAAGCCAAATGGCATACAGTCATCTCTCAGTATCTGCAGAGGATTGGTCCCAGAAATTTCCCCCTGAGGATGCTAAAATCCAAAGATGCTTAAGTCTCGTATAAAATTCTGTAGTATTTGCATATAACCTCTGCACATCCTTTCATATACTTTAAATACCTCTAGATGACTTATAATACTTAACACAATGTAAATGTCATGTAGTTGTCGCACTGTATTATTCAAGGACTAATGACAAGTAAAAAAGGTCTGTACATGTTCAATACAGAAGCAATTATATATATTTTTTCCTGTCCATGATTAGTTGAATTTGTAGATATGGAACCCATGGATACAAAGGGAGACTGTAAATACACAATAAATCTTGGATGAAAGTCCTAGTGGCTTTCATTTCCCTCCTGTCTGTACTAGTACAGGCACAGCTACGTCCAAATAAGAACCATAGCATCATCTCATCTAAGCTTCCCAACAGCCCTGGAAGGAAGGTACAACCATGATCCAGTTTCTCAGATAAGGAAACTGATCAGCGTTAATCCCTTGCCTTGCTGACGAAGCAGCATTTGGACCCAGGAGTGCTACTGAGAGCTTCCATTCTTAGCCTCTAAACAGCACTGTCTCCTCAGGAAGAGGAAGGCACCATGGGGAGAGATGCCAAAAGAGGCATTTCATCCCACAACACTATTTCTGAAAAGCAAGATACAGTTGCAACTAAATCCATAAGAAATGGATTTACACATCAGAGACAGAAAAGATAGGCTCCCAAACTTCTGAGCACAATAACTCTGAATATAAATAGTTTTATTTGCTAAATTAAACTACAGTGTTAGCTGAAATTACAGTAATGCAGCAATCACTGCTGTTTAATCTAGTTGATAATATTTGGAATTTCCTCCTAAAAAAACAAATATTTAGGCTTAAGAAGGCACTAACCAATATTTGAAAAGGACTTACTATCTATTTAAAAGTAGGAATACTTTTAAAACATAAGCTCTGAACCCTGTGTCTCAGCTCCTTGCAGAAGACTGCACACACACACACGCACACGCACACACACACACACACACACACCATATTCATTACAAATACACACTACACACAAATGTGCTTATACCACACACGTTACACACACTACTTACATGCAGCACACACATAATCATCACACAAAAATACATCATAACCTCACACACATGCACACCAAACATATATACCCAACACACAAACCACAAAGACACACATACGAGACATCTATGCCACACGAACTGCACATACAACATACACAACATATGCACACACACACACTAAGCCTCTGAACAGCAAAGTGGTAAGAGCTTCCTTTGTTATCCCCTTTCTGTACCCATTTATGTTTAATTGCAGCTTTCATTTTCCATTTTCAAAAGTACAGCTCCACAGGGACAACTGTTTCAAACTTGAGAAAGCTTACATTAAATGACAATTTTATTTAAGTTTTTTACTAAAAATGCAGTTTATATTAGCCAAAAAAAAAAAAGGTTTGGGCTTTAAAACTCATGCTCTTAAGCTTCCTAAATCACTGCAATTTTAAAATCTTGAATCTACCATTAGGAAGAAAAGAAGAATCTATTTTACAATCTGCACATTCTTATAATGAGTTTCTTACCATGACTCATGCTATGAATGTCTTGTGCAAATGTAAAGGAAAATAGCAGATTAGTAAGTGAGAAGAATTTCAATGATGGGAGAGGAGCCACTTAGGTGAGTCAAGTCTTTCCCAGCCTTCATGGACTTGGGGCTCTTTGGGTTGCCCATATTACGGCAAAAAAAGTGGGGTGGGGGGGTATTCTTATAGAGTTGGAAAGAATTCTTGGCATAGGACACCACTGTAAAAAAAAGGATTTTTTTTTTTTTTTTTGGTACCAGGGATTGAACTCAGGGGTGCTTAAGCACTGAGCCACATCCTCAGCCCTTTACCTTTTTTTTTTTTCTTTTTTTTTTCTTTTTTTTTTTTATTTAGGCTTACATGTTAACAGTGTAAATGATTCATTGTGCATAGATAGAGGATAACATATCAATTCTCTAGTTGTGAGTTGC
>CM053399.1:149053332-149077177 GCA_028644305.1 Xerus rutilus
GGCTAACTTCACTTAGCATGATATTCTCCAACTCCATCCATTTACCTGCAAATGCCATAATTTTATTCTCTCTTATTGCTGAGTAATATTCCATTGTGTATATATACCACAGTTTCTTTATCCAGTCATCTATCGAAGGGCATCTAGGTTGGTTCCACAATTTAGCTATTGTGAATTGAGCTGCTATAAACATTGAAGTCCCAGCCTTTTATCTTTTGTTTAGAGTCAGGGTCTTGCTGAGTTACTTAGGGCTTCACTAAGTTGCTGAGGCTGGCTTTGAACTCGTGATCCTCCTGCTTCAGCCTCTCAAGCCACTGGGATTATAGGTGTGCGCCACTGCACCCAGCAAACAGAGGATTTTTTTAAACTTGTCCTAACTGATACTCCTATGTTTCCATGGACAAATATTCTGAGACCTAATAACAAATAATCATTTTATCTTATTTTTATTAAAAACCTTTATGCTAAATGCAACATGGTATATTGGATTGGATCCTAGAATAGAGGAAAAACATTAGTTTTTTAAAAAACAGTAAAATCTGAATAGGTTTTTGTACTTTAGTTGACAGTATTGTGCCAATATTAGTTTCCTAGCTTTGACAATGTACCATGGTTACATAAGATGCTAACATTAGGCAAAGCTAGATGAAGGGCATATGGAAACTCTCCATACTATCTTTACAACTCTTCTGTAACTCTAAAATTATTTCAAAATAAAAATTTTTAAATATTTATGGTAGAGAGTATCTTCCCTCTCAATCTATGTTTTCATAAAAAGAACACCAGGTGTGTAATAATTTTGATGGAATTTATAGGACAGTTGGGCATAGTTTGAGCATAGTCTGTTAATTTTTTTTTACCTTTTTTGTTCTTTTTAGATATACTTGACAGTAAAGTGTATTTTGACATATTATACATACATGGAGCATAACTTATTTTAATAGGATCCCTTCTTGCAGTTGTACATGATGTGGAGTTTCACTATTTGTGTATTCATATGTGAACATAGGAAAGTTATGTCTGATTCATTCTACTGTCTTCCCTATTCCTATCTCCCCTCCCTTCCCTTCCTTTACCTTTGTCTAATCCAATGAACTTCTATTCTTCTCTCCCCCCTTATTGTATGTTAGCATCCACATATCAGAGAGAACATTTGGCCTTTGCTTTTTGAGGATTGACTTATTTCACTTAGCAGGATAGTCTCCAGTTCCACCATTTACCAGCAAATGTTATAATTTCATTCTTCTTTATGTCTGAGTAATATTCCATTGTGCATATATTGTTTAGAACACTGGGGAAACTAGGGATAGAAGAAACATACCTCAACATTGTAAAAGCAATATACAACAAACCCAAGGCCAACATCATTCTAAATGGAGAAAAACTGAAAGCATTCCCTCTAAAACCAAGAACAAGACAGGGATGCCCACTTTCACCACTTCTGTTCAACATAGTCCTGGAAACTCTAGCCACAGCCATTAGGCAAAACAAAGAAATTAAAGGGATGTGAATAGCAAACGAAGAGCTCAAACTATCTGTTTTTCAGGACATAATTCTATATTTAGAAAACCAAAAAAAAACTCCACCAGTTTAAAACAGTCTAGGACTCATAAATGAATTCAGCAAAGTAGCAGGATACAAAATTTACACCCATGAATCAATTGCATTCCTATACTCTAACAATGAATTAGCTGAAAGAGAAATTAAGAAAACCATCCCAGGGGCTGGGATTGTAGCTCGGTGGTAGAGCGCTTGCCTCGCATGCGTGAGGCACTGAGTTCGATCCTCAGCACCACATAAAAATAAATAAAGATATTGTGTCCAATTACAACTAAAAAAAAAGAAAAGAAAAGAAAACCATCCCATTCACAATAGCCTCAAAAAAATACTTAGGAATCAATCTAACAAAAGAAGTGAAGGATCTCTACAATGAAAACTACAGAACACTAAAGAAAGAAGTTGAAGAAAACCTTAGAAGATGCAAAGACCTCCCACGTTATTGGATAGTCAGAATTAATGTTGTCAAAATGGCCATACTATCAAAGGTGCTATACAGATCACAATGCAATTCCCATCAAAATTCCAATGACATTCTTCATAGAAATAAAAAGTATTGTCATGAAATTCGTTTGGAAAAATTAGAGACCCAGAATAGATAGCCAAAGCAATCCTTAGCAAGAAAAGTGAAGCAGGAGGCATCACAATACTAGACTTTAAATTATACACAGAGCCATAGTAACAAAAACAGCATGGTATGGGCACCAAAACAGGTAAAAGGACCAATGGAATAGAACATAAAACACAGAGACAAACTCATGCAAATATAGTTACCTCATACTACACAAACACACCAAAAACATACATTGGAGAAAAGATTGCCTCTTCAACAAATTGTGCTGGAAAACTGGAAATCCATATGTAAAAGTTAACCTCTTTCTCTCACCCTGCACAAAACAACTCAAAGTGGATCCAAAACCTAGTAATTAGACCAGAAACCCTGCACACATTAGAATGAAAGAAGAAAATGTAGGCCCAACACTTCAACATATTGGCTCAGGAACTGAGTTCCTTAACAAGACTCCTAAAGCACAAGAAATAAAATTAAAAATCAATAAATGGGATGACATCTAACTAAAAAGCTTCTTCACAGCAAAGAAAACAATCAAAAGTGTGAAGTGAAAGCCTACAGAATGGGAGAAAATATTTGCCTCTTGAACATCAGTTAGAGCATTAATTTCTAGTATATACAAAGAACTCAAGAACCTAACACCAAAAAAAAAAAAAACAATAACCAATCAACAAATGAGTAAAAGAACTGAACAGATCATTCTCAAAAGATCATTCTCAAATGATCAACAAATATATGAAAAATGTTCAACATCTCTAGCAAATAGAGAAATGCAAATTAAAACTCACTCCAGTCAGAATGGCAACTAACAAGAATACAAGTAACAATAAATGTTGGTGAGGATGTTGGTGCAGATACATTGTTGGTGGGACTACAAATTGGTGTAACCACTCTGGAAAGCAATATGGAGATTCCTCAAAAAAACTAGGAATGAAACTACCATTTGACTCAGTTATCTCACTCCTCAGCATATTTCCAAAGGATTTAAAATCAGCATACTACAGTGACACAGCCACATCAATGTTTATAGAAGCACAATTCATAATAGCTAAGCTATGGAGCCAAAATAGGTGCCCTTCAATAGATGACTGCATAAAGAAATTATGGTATGTATACACAAGAGAATTACTCAGCCATAAAGAAGAATGACTTTGTGACATTTGCCAGTAAAAGGATGGATCTGGAGAATATCATGCTATGTGAAATTAGCCAGTCCCCAAAAAACAAAGGTCAAATGTTTTCACTGATATGTGGAAGCTAAACCACAATAAAGGGGGTGGGAAGAGGAAGAAGAGAATTTCAATAGATTAGACAAAAGGGAGGGGTGATAGGAATAGGGAAGACAGTAGAATGAATCTAACATAATTTTCCTCTGTACGTATATGAAAATACCTGAGTGAATCCCACCATCATGTACACCCACAAGAATGGGGTCCTAATTAGAATAAAACATATTCCATGCTCGTATAATTTTATCAAAATGGATTCTGCTGCAATGTATAACTTACAAAGAACCAATTTAAAAAAAACATGAATGGATAAATAAATCATGGTCAGATATGCAATTGAATATTATTCAGCCTTAAAAAGGAAGGAAATTCTGGCATATGCTACAACATGGATGAACCTTGAGGCCCTTAGGCTAAGTGAAATAAGTCAGCCACAAAAAGATAAATACTGCATGATTCCACTTGTACGAGGTACATAGAAAAGTCGAATTCATAGAGACGGAACGTATAATGACAGTTGCCAGGGGCTGAGAAGGAGGAGGAAACAGGAAACAGGCAGTGGTTTAATGGGTATAGAGGTTCAGTTTTACGAAAGAGCTCTGGAGATGGTTGTAGATCAATGTGAACATACTTCACACAACTGAACTGTACACACTTTAAGATGTTAAAATGGTAGATTTCATTATTTATATTTTACCATAAATTTTTAAATATTTTTATCTTATTTCTAGGGAACTAACATTCTAAGAATTTCATTCTTTCATCCCTCATCAAAGTCAAGGGTTGAATGTGGGCTAACAGGCCCACAATATATGATCACAACTTTTTAGACTGCTAATATTTTTAACTATGCAAATAGGGGAAAAACTAGAAAACAGAGAAGCCAAAAAAGAAATACAATCTGTTTTAAAATTACCATCATCCCACCACCCAAAAATAACCGTGGATAACATTCTGTTGAGTCCAACCAGGCGTCTTTATTTTTGTAAACCTAAAGTTTGTTTTCAGCATGTTTCTAGCAGCAAGTTTAAAGACATGCTACACAGAGTGTAGGAGTCCACAGAGTGTGGGTGTAGAGAGTCAAAGGACTGAAAACGTTAGCCCTGCACAGGAGTTTAGAGGCTGACCAGCAAAAGTCCCCTTATTCTACAGGAAACTAGGAAACAAAAGTTCAAAGAGTACCTATGCAAATAAAAAGTAATGGAAAAACCAGGCCTTGAGTGTACATGTTAAAGACAGGAGAGAACACTGATGGTCAGCTCAAACAGAATGATGCTGGGATTTCTTGTGCCCCACAATGGTCTAGGGACAAGAGGGCAGGCTCCTAGCCACGGAGCCTGAGCATGAATCCAGCTTCTTTTGTGCACTTTTTGGCTACTTGACATTGGTCCAGTTGCCTGACTTCTTAAGCCTCAGTGTAAAATAAGTATAACAATGGTGCCTACTTAAAGATGGTCAAGCTTAAAGAAGCAATGCAAGCCATACACAATCACTTATAAATGCTAATTACAATTATTGTTCCTAAAATAATGTTTTCCTAACCAAGGACATTAAAGAGTAGATCCTGTTCACAGCATCTGCTGCACTTGCCCTGACACTGGCTGCTCATGCAAAGCTCTCTGAATGCTCAGAGGAAATCAGCCCAGTGGGGAACCCCTAAATTGCCACCTTTTTCCACCTCATTTCTGTTAGCAAATTACTCTTTCACTAGCAGAATGTTTGAACTGCACATCACAGTTAAGCATGATAACACTTAAGAGAAACCCTGGGCAAGACCACACCTGCCAGGGAAGAGTCTGGTCCTGACAGCATAGATGTAAAAGGCGTCTGAGGCCATCACTGTACAGGTCATTTTGAAGGGCTCCTCACTGACCACACTCCCAGGAGCCAATGAACTCATCTGTAACCCTGAAAAGAGCCAGTGAGGATGTTTTATTTCACTGTGCACACCAGACCAGCACAATTAGGTTTTGAGAAGAGGGTTTGTAATGAGATACCGAGATACTATGTGAAAAACCACTGGCTATAAAGTGTTATTACAAATATCAGTGCCATCTTCATTCCATAAGTGTAGGGATACCATTAATTTACTCTCAAAATAATATTTCTACCTGTAGTGAAAGGTCAGCTGTAACTACATTTCCAGATCCCCGATGACCTCTCCTTCCACTATTTTCAGAGGTTATAGAGTAATCTGTAAAGTCCAAATCAAATCAGAAGAATTTAAGGAGAATTGAACCATCCCTTGGCACCAGATAATTAATCAGGCACTAAAAGAAAGAAATCAGAGCTGCACCTGGTGGTGTGCGCCTGTAATCCCAGAACTTTGGGAGGCTGAGACTGGAGAATCATGAGTTCAAAACCAGCCTCAGCAACAGTGAGGCGCTAAGCAACTCAGTGAGATCCTGTCTCTAAATAAAACACAAAGTAGGGCTGGGGATGTGGCTCAGTGGCCGAGTGCCCCTGAGCTGCAGTTATTTACCTCAGTTCCCAATCATTTATGCCCTGGCTGCATAGATGCTGCTGCTTAAAACCTTGATGAACTTGACTGGCATCAGTCTTTGCTAGGCATTTGCCCAAAAAATGTATCTGTTTTGTTCATAAACATTTCCATATTATCTATTTAGATGTCATCTAAATTATTTGGGTGTTATCTATTTAGATGTTAAGTAAAGACAACAGTCAACTGGTAGGAGAGTGAGCAGGGGAAGGATGTTCACTCAAAAAACAAAGAGCTAGCTGTGGTGGCACCCACCTGTAATCCCAGCAGCTCTGGAGGCTGAGACAGGAAGATCTCAAGTTCAAAGCCAGCCTCAGCAATTTAGCGAGGCCCTAAGCAACTTAGTGAGACCCTGTCTCAAAAAATAAATAAATAAATAAATAAATAAAGGCTGGGGGTGTAGCTCAGTGGTTAAGTACCCCTGAATTCAATCCATGGTACAGAAGAAAAAAAGAAAAAAAAAACAGAGGGAGATCAGAGCACAGATGTCTAAATGACTAAGGAAAAACAAAACTGGAAAAATCTCACTGATGCTTGAAACTAAAGGCTAGTACCATCCAAGAACCAGAAAGTTCTTCTGGAGACAGTGAAAGTAGTAACCAGAATGAAGAAAGAGGGCAAGAGCTAACATTCAACTTATTTCCCAGAGAAAAGTAGTTTGGGAAGTGAGTAGAGGAGAATCTGAATCTATTACACATCCCACCTGCTCTGGAGGAAATTCTCATCAGTGGACCAGGAAGGCAAGAGGGCTGGGGACCCAGGAGCACAAGCTCGAACCCAGAGTGGAAAAAGGATGCACATCTTCCTGAGGTATAAGAATGGGCCCTGAGACCCTTACAGCAATGCTCAGAGGAGCTGGGCAGGGGTGGGGGCATTTCTAGGAAAGAGAGGGCTCTTTTCTGATAGAGAGGCAGGAGCGTGAGGAAGAAGCACAGCTGCAGGGCGTCTCATGCCACAGTCATGTCCTCAGAGACACTTGTGCCAAGACAGCCCAAGGCTCAACAACCTGTCCACTCCCCTCAGGCTGTCCCAGTCCTGATCCAGGATGCAGCCTCCAGGTCCAGTTAGGAGGAAGCATCCAAGTAGAAAGTGAGAATGTCCAGGAAAAATACCCTTACCTGTTTTGAGGATAAATACCAATCTTGGATAGATCAAATCTGACTAAATGGAAACGTAGAAACCATGTACTGGGCCTATTTTTTTTTTAAATCTAATACTTGTAAAAGAACATAGAACTACAGAGGCAATAAAGTAGTGATAATTACATAGTATAAATTTTCTGTTTGCGATTTCAAGCAGTAACAGGCTCTGGGCCTCCTTCCTTGTGGAGGTTTGAGGCAGGGCAAAATGTAGAAGTTGCTGTGATGCATCCTTTCCTGATTGTTGCTCCAAAGTCTGGCAGGACATACAGCCCAAATGTTCTGAAGGAGAAAAAATTATCTGAAGGGACAGGAAGGAAATATAAGTATATTCCCTAAGATCAAAAAAAGACTCCCAGAAGCCTATGGTGGGGATCAGGTGTCCAGTGATTCTGCACATAGCTGAGACCAGGGCTGTCTCACTGGTTGACACTACAGTCAGCAAAGAAATTCATGAGACTTTCCTGATTGTGCCAAAGAGCTGCATGCTCCATGCCTGGCACAGAAACAGTAGCCCTGGGACATGGTGGGACTAGGCTCAAAGACAATCAGTGAAGAACCAAGGCCTGGAGCATCCACCTCAATGTCCTAAAGATACCCTTTTACCAACCTAAAATGGAAAGGGCCATCAAAAAAAAAAAAAAAACTAAGTAAAAGGAGAACTGTAAAGGAGAGGCAGGATGGGAGGAAAAGGGGGAGATCATGACCTGAAATCAATTTCCATGTATGTATGAGTTTGTTGGGGGAAAATCCAACTACTGTATATAACAATGAAGCTCTAATTTAAAATTAAAAAAATAAAAAAAAAAAAGCAAATGTCCCAACTCCAATGAGATGAGGCCAGGAGTTAAATTAAGGCAATAAACTGGGAGTATAAAGTGTACTTGTTCTTGAATACTTGATTATTACATTGCTTAAAAAATAAAGTCTATGTAAAAAAGGAACTCAAAAACTCAACAACAAAAAAAAATGATGATAATAATAGTAATAATCCAATTTTAAATGGGCAATAGACCTAAATAGACATTTCTCAAAAAAAGACATACAAATGGTTGACAGATACCAGCATCACTAATCATCAGGAAAATGCAAATCAAAATTACAATGATTCTTACAGGTGAATGAGAACTCTGATACAACATATCAAAATCTCTGAGACACTTTAAAGGCTGTGTTAAGAAGAAAGTTCATTGCATTGAGCTCATTCATTACAAGAAGAAAAAGTCAACAAATAAACGACCTCACATTACATGTCAAAGCTCTAGAAAAAAAGAACATATCAACACCAAAAGAAGTAGAAGACAGGAAATAATTAAAATCAGGGCTGAAATCAATGAAATTGAAACAAAGAAAACAATTCAAAAAATTGACAAAACAAAATGCTGATTCTTGGGGCTGGGATTGTGGCGCAGTGGTAGCGTGCTCGCCTAGCACGCGTGAGGCACTGGGTTTGATCCTCAGCACCACATAAAAACAAAGATATTCTGTCCACCTACAACTAAAAAAATAAATAAATATTTTTTTTAAATGCTGATTCTTTGAAAAAATAAATAAAAATGGCAAACGCTTAGCTACTCTAACGAAAAAGAGAGAGAAAACTCAAATTATTGAAATTCAAGATGAAAAGGGAAATATCACGACAGACACTATTGACCTACAGAAGATAATTAGAAACTATTTTGAAAATCTATACTCCAGTAAAATAGAAAATTCTGAAGACACCAACAAATTTCTAGGGACATATGAGCTGCCCAAACTGAACCAGGAGGACATACACAACTTAAACAGATTAATTTCAAGCAAGGAAATAGAAGATGCCATCAAAAACTTACCAACCAACAAGAGCCCAGGACCAGACAGATTCTCAGCCGAGTTCTACAAGACTTTCAAAGAAGAATTAATACCAATAACTCCTCAAATTATTCCATGAAATAGAAAAGGAGGGAACCCTTCCAAACTCATTCTATGAGGCTAGGATCACCCTGATTCCAAAACCAGACAAAGATACATCAAAGAAAGAAAACTTCAGACCAATGTCCCTGATGAACACTGACACAAAAATTCTCAATAAAATGCTGGCAAATCATATACAAAAACATATTAAAAAGATAATGCACCACAATCAAGTAGATTCATCCCAGGTATGCAAAGTTGGTTCAACATATGGAAATCAATAAATGTAATTCATCACATCAATAGACTTAAAGTCAAGAATCATATAATTATCTCTATAGATGCTGAGAAAGCATTTGACAAAATACAGCACCTTTTCATGTTCAAAACACTAGAAAAACTAGGGATAGTAGGAACATACCTCAACATTGTTAAAGCTATCTATGTAAAACCGAAAGCCAGCATCATCCTCAATGGGGAGAAATTGGAAGCATTCCCTCTAAAAATGGGAACAAGATAGGGATGTCTTCTTTCACCACTTCTGTTCAACATAGTCCTTGAAACTCTAGCCAGAGCAGTTAGACAGACAGAAGAAATTAAAGGGATATAAATAGGAAAAGAAGAAGTTAAACTATTATTATTTGCCGATGACATGATTCTTTACTTAGAGGTTCCAAAACATTCCACCAGAGAACTTCTAAAATTAATAAATCAATTCAGCAAAGTAGCAAGATATAAAATCAATACCCATAAATCAAATGCATTTCTATACATCAGTAATGAATCCTCTGAAAGAGAAATTAGAAAAACTACCCCATTCACAGTAGCCCCCCCAAAAATGAAATACTTGGGAATCAGTTTAACAAAAGAAGTGAAAGACTTCTACAATGAAAACTATAGAACACTAAAGAAAGAAATTAAAGAATACCTTAGAAGATGGAAAGATCTCCCGTGCTCTTGGATAGGCAGAATCGATATTGTCAAAATGGCCATACTACCCAAAGCACTATACAGATTCAATGTGATTCTAATTAAAATCCCAACAACATTCTCTATAGAAATAGAAAAGGCAATTATGAAATTCATTTGGAAAAATAAGAGACCCAGAATAGCCAAAAAAATCCTTAGCAAGAAGAGTGAAGCAGGAAGCATCACAATACCAGACCTTAAACTATATTAGAAAGCTATAATAACAAAAACAGCATGGTATTGGCACCAAAATAGACATGTAGACCAATGGTACAGAATAGAAGACACAGAGACAAACCCACATAAATACAGTTATCTCATACTAGACAAAGGTGCCAAAAAAATACACTGGAGAAAAGATAGCCTCTTCAACAAATTGTGCTGGGAAAACTGGAAATCCATATGCAGCAAAATGAAACAAAATCTCTATTTCCCACCATGTACAAAACTCAACTCAAAGTAGATCAAAGACCTAGGAATTAGACCAGAGATCCTGTACCTAATTGAGGAAAAAGTAGGCCCAAATCTTCATTATGTTGGATTAGGCCCCAACTTCCTTAACAAGACACTTAAAGCACAAGAAATAAAAGCAAGAATCAAAAAATTAGGGGCTAGGGTTGTGGTTCAGTGGTAGAGCACTTGCCTCACATGAGTGAAGTACTAGGTTCAATCCTCAGCACCAAATAAAAATAAATAAAGATATTGTGTCCATCTACAACTAAAAAAAATTTTAAAAAAAATAAAAATAAATGGAATGGATTCAAACTAAAAAGGTTCTTCTCAGCAAAAGAAATAATCAATGAGGTGAACAGAAGGCCTACATTCTGGGAACGAATTTTTGCCACACACACATCAGATAGAGCACTAACCTCCAGGATATATAAATAACTCAAAAAACTTAACACCAAAAAAACAAACAACCCAATCAATAAATGGGCCAAGGAGCTGAGCAGACACTTCTCAGAAGAAGAAATACAATCCATCAACAAATATATGAAAAAATGTTCAACATCTTTAATATTTCATCTCACATCAATCAGAATGGAAGTTATCAAGAATACAAACAACAAGTATTGGCAAGGATGTGAAGGAAAAGGCACACTCATACATTGCTGGTGGGACTGCAAATTGGTGTAACCTATTTGGAAAGCAGTATTGATATACCTTAGAAAACTTGGGATGAAACCATCATTTGACCCAGCCATCCCATTCCTCAGTCTATACCCAAAGGACTTAAAAACAGCATACTACAGTGATGCAGCCACTACAATGTTTATAACAGCTCAATTCATAATAGCCAAACTGTGGAACCAACCTCGATGCCCTTTGATAGATGAATGGATAAAGAAACTATGGTATATATACACAATGGAATATTACTCAGCAATAAAAGAGAATAAAATTATGGCATTTGCAGACTTTAAAAAATACAATGAGATATCACCTCCCTCCAGGAGCAATGGCTATTATCAAAAAGACTAAAAGAAAACAAGTGTGAGCAAAGATAGAGAGAAAAGGGAACCCTTGCCCACTGTTAGTGAGAACGTAAATCAGCACAGCCATTATGGAAAACAATATGGAGGTTCCTCAAAAAATTAAAAATAGAACTACCATATGATCCAGCAATCCCACTACTGGGTATATATATCCAAATTAAATTAAATTAAATCAGTACGTCAAAGAGACATCTTCACCTCCATGATCATTGCAATACTATTCACAATAGCTAAGAAATTGAAACAACCTAAGTGTTCCTCTCTTGAATGACGGATAAAGGAAGTGTGGTAAATGCACACAATTGAATACTGCTTGACCTTAAAAAACAAACAACAACAAAAACAAATGAAGACCTGTCATGTGTGACAACATGGATGGAGCTGGAGATCATTAAGTAAACCAGGCACAGAATAAATTACTGAATAATCTCGCTCATCTGCAGAATCTAAAAATGTTGATCTCATAGAAGTTAAGAGTAGAATAGTAGTGGCTACTAGAGGCTGGGGAGAGTGAGTAGGGATTAGGAAAGGTTGGTCAATAATACAAAGTTACAATTAGGAATAACAAGTTCAGGTGTGATGTTACGTGGAAGGGCGAACACAGATAACAATAACATACTGTACTCTGCAAAAAGCTCTAAGAAAGGATTTTTTGAAATTTTTCACTATGAAGTAATGATAACTGAGGAAATAGATACATTTAACCTGATTTAAACATTATACAATATATATACATGTAACAAAATATTACATGGTTACCCTGTTAATATGTATAATTCTTATGTTTTTGTGTATCAATTAAAAATAAACTTTAAAAAAATGAATTCTATGAGACGATATGCCTAAAAAAATCTACCTAATTTCCTATTTCTCTGTTCAGGTTCTTGAAAGATGAAGCCTCTTTAATTCAAATGTCTGTCTCTGGTCCATTCAGCCCAGGACTGGAAGGAAGGGAGGTGCCTCTCAGGTGTTGTACTTGCCCCAGCTGGACACATCTGGACAAGGTAGTAAGGCAGTTGTTTGCATCAGGAAAGAATCTGGCTGAGACCCAAGCAGACTAAAAAGAGATAAGAACAAGAGGAATGTTATGATACCAGACATGTGATGATAAAAGTTTAACAAGAATTGTAAGAATTGCAGAATAGAACCAGCACCCCTAAAATTAAATCAATACTATCTGGGCAAATCTGAGATATTTTATCAGAAGGCTAGAGAAAAGGAACAGAGATAATATTATGAGAAAGAAAATAAGAGACACTGAGAAAGAGACCAGCAATCTAACATATAATTTATATGCTCAAAGACAGGACCAGAACAAATAGAAAAGAAGCAAAAATCTCTAAAAGGAAGAAAAATAACTTACCTGAACTGAAAAAAATGAAAGAAGGATATCCTCAGATGAAAAGGACTCAGTAGGATCCAGGTGGAATTAATGGCAAAAGACCAGCTCCTAAGCATGCAAGGATGCCAATAATGAACTTCAAAATAAGAAATTAAACCTTACAGCATCAGGAAAGCAAAAACAATCTACAAAGAAAGAAAAGTTAAGCTAACCTTTGCCACAACACAAAACTAGTGTTTTAAGGTGGAAAGCTGTAATACAAAACTTTCTTTCTAGTTAAGTTTTTCCCATGAAAAGCAGCATGATATCATATGTGCAAAGCCTCAGAGCTCACCAGCCACACAACCTTCTAGGGAAACTCATCACACAGCTCTCCCTCCAGCTAAGTAAGTGGAAACCAGAGCATGGTAAGTCACCAAATAAAAAGACTGCAGTGTCCACTACAATCCTATCTACATAAAAGCTCAAATAATTATAGATATGCTCCTTCAAGAGCCACATTCTCATAAGAGAAAATAAACAGCATTAAAAAATACACACATGCACAGGCCAGATTTTGGATTATATAGGGTGAAGTAAACATATTTTAGATTAATTCCATTAAGATATAATAACAGTTTTAAAAAAAAAAAAAGAACATAAAAGTAGGTCAAGCCACAGGAGAACAACTTAAGATCATCTAAAGCTGCAGATAAGATTTTTCCTGAGGCTTTTTTCAAATGAGGTAATACATGCTTTTGTCATTGTCTTTTAATAAGGAATTCATGCATTATGCAAACATTAATGTTTAAGCCAAAAAGTACATATATATATATATATATGCAAAAGTGAATTTGTGGAAAAATTAAAATTAGTAGGGAGGCAGAAATCTGCACGTTAGAAAGTGTATGTTGTTTGAAAAAATAGAGGCAGCAGAGACTCACTTCATGTTCCACTGTGTGGAGTGGCCCTGTCTTAGTTTGGGCTGCTATAGCAAAGTACTCCAGTCTGGGTGGCTTAAACAACACATTTATTTCTCATAGTTCTGGAGGCTGGAAGTCCAAGGTCAAGGTACCAGCAGATTCATCTCTGGTGAGAGCTCCCTTTCTGGCTTGCGGACAGCTGCCTTCTTACTGGGCTCACATGGCCTTTCCTTGATGCCAATGCACAGAGAAAGAGGAATCACTGTCCTCCTCTTCTATTAATAGCACTTATCCCACCATGAGGATCTCACCCTCATGCCCTAATCTAATCCTAATTACCTCCCAAAGGCCCCAGCTCCAAAAATATCACCTTGAGGGTTACGGCTTCAACACATACATGATTTGGCAGAGGGGTATGCAAACAGTCACCCCACAACAGCCCTTCCTCCTCTCATCAGACAGGCAGCCTGTGATGCTGTACCCAGGGACACTTGCTAGCTACACCACCGTCCTCTGCAGTCCAACATACACACACACACACACACTCACACATACCACCACTGCGTGGGCTAGTTTGGCTGCAACAGACCCCATACAAGGCAAGTTCCTAGCTCTTCAGGTCTAGGTGCTCCATCACCTAGTGCCCCCTCCCTTCTATCTTCACAAAGCCTCGAATGTGGCCTGTCAACTGTGAGTCATCCTTCCATGTAACTTTTCTGGCACAGGGAGATGACTCAGAGAGGATGGAGGATGATTCCCTAGATCCCTCCTGGGAGGATGGGAGAAGAAATGGGCTGCAGCAGGGCAGGAGGGTTGACAAGTTGACCCTGGGTGTGTTTCATTTCCCTGCAGGGAGAAAGAAGCTCACTCCGCTGGCTGCACATCTGACACATCTGCTGTAAGTGGTCTCAATTGCCTTCAAGCTTAGAGCTGGGGAGGTCAAATGGAGGAAAAGGAAAAGACAGAAGGGGTGGGTTTCTTCATGTGTGGTTTTCTCAATAGGAGAGGAGCAATAAGAAGGAAGGGGAAAGCAAGGGAAGGAAGGAGATGATGCACATGACCAATAAGCGTGTGCCTATTTCTGGACATAATATGTACCAGATAAGTTCACATTAAATCCATTTTGTATACTGCCTTAATGAGTTTGGGTTACATTGTAATTTGGGGTTATCCATGACTGCATAATTATCTCATCCTATTTCTTATAGGCTGTGTTTAGGTTTCAGATGGCAAAACTGTCAAGAATTGTTTTACCATTTTTTCAAATCACTATTGTAGAATAAATCAGGTATGTGCTTTAATATATGTTGATTATAATTCACTTTTAAGGTAAGTCTCAGAAGTTTACTGTGAATCATTTATGTCACTAAACACGGGCTGGAGGTATAGTTCCATGGTAAAGTACATGCTTAGCATTTAAGAGGCCTTGGGTTCAATCCTCAACCCATAATAATAATGAAAAAGAAATATACTGAACATTTGAGTCATTTATTATCCCTTTTCATAAAAACACTATTAAAATAATATATTTTATCTAAACACTATTTCACAAGTGTTAGGGATAGTAAATTAAAAAGATTCGATTGTGTGTTATAAGAAAGGAACTAACAAGATTGTTTTAGTACTAAAAAAATTCTTCTCCTTGCATGTTAAGAGTTGAAGAACAGTTATTCAATCAAAGAAAATATGTCTTGCTTGCAGACTTTCCTTAAACCTTCAAAATCTGACTAATCAACATTTTTATTGGTAGGCTGATATCTATTCTTAAAAGGAAAAATGTATTTCTCTTCTTATAATTTCCTTTCTTTCTAAACAAGGATTTATATAATTTTATTTCACACATCAGTTGATATAATTTAAAAATAGCATACTTCCAAGGTACAGATAATTTTCACACTCTGTAATCCATCCCAGGGCATTAAACTTGCAGAACAATTTGCTTCATTTAAAAAAATTCATAAAGCCCTGAATAGAAAAACAGAAAATCAGAAATCAAGCCCCTTGTATATATACATTTAGGATCAAGAGAGGATATCCAGCATTATAGCTATTATTTAAATTACTTTGGATATTTTGCCAAATAGAAGTGGGAGGGAAGGCAATAAAAAAATAAGTATAATTATCAGAAGGTAAACAGGATTATCAGATGATAGTCTATTTAAAAACTTCAGTAAATCAATTGTCACGCTATCAGAACTAATCAGAATATTCACTAAAGAAGTTAGTTATGAAATCAAGGACCCAAATCACTAACTTTCCTATATAGAAGCAATGAGCCAAAACCATGATGAAAAATATAGAACCTGCTTCAATAGCAATGGTATCTTTTTTACACATAAAGAATGCCCACTTGGGGGGCCTGGGGCTGTAGCTCAGTGGTATAGCGCTTGCCTAGCATGCATGAGGCCCTGGGTTCAATCCTCAGCACCACATATAAGTAATAAATGAATAAAATAAAGATCCATCAACTAAACAAATATTTTTTTAAAAAGATGATCATTGGAACAAATTTAACAAGAGACATGAAAGTTATAGATTGAAGGGAAACACTACAAAACTATCCTGCAAGATATATAGAAAGATTTGAATCCATTACCAGGAAAGTCAAGAGATGTACAATTGAAGTCCACCCAGGTTCACTGAGGCCCTATTCAAGACCAGAGCCAGTGATTATGCAATGCCAAACCTAGAAAACTGGGCTTCCTTCAGGATCACTGGATGAGAAGAGGTCTCCATGCTAAAAGCCTCATCAGGTCTATGTTTTGTGGTAAGGAGACTTCACACAAAAGAATATAAACAAATGGAGCTGAACTATTTCCAAAGACTGCCAGGCTTCCTGGGACAAGCATATTACTTTTATACTGTAAGTAAAGGTAATGCTTGCAACAGTAAAGATAAACCCCATTGTCTCAATAGCTGAACAAAATAAAAATTACTTGCTTACCTACAAATCAAATCTGCCTGAGTGAGGGAGAAAGGATAGGAACAAGACAGATTAGGTCCCTGTCATCCTCAATGCATGGCTTTTCTGGTGGCCCTGAACTTCCACATCACACCAATAGATGAAGAAAGAGGGAGAAGGATCTGAGGCCAGGTCTGAATGAGATGCCCTTCACTTCTGCTGCTATTCTCCTAGATATACTCAGTCTCCATAGTGCAACTGCAAGGGTGGCCAGGAAGTGAACCATACTGCTTCCCCTCCTCTTACTTAAAGTTTATTGAATAAAGTATGTTTATCAATAAGTAAAGAAGCAGCCACACAATTATCTTCTTCATATGACTGGAGTTTGCCCTTTAGACATTTTTTTTTTAATTTTACACCCTTGGAGAAAACTTTTCCAAAAATGCATAACAGTTTTCCTGTTCCAGTAGACTGGACAATAGTGAATTTTTTTCCTATCCTCAGGTCCATCACTAAGAATATCAGCTCTCATTTTTTAAAATATTTTTTTAGTTCTAGTTGAACACAATACCATTATTTTATTTATTTATTCTTATGTGGTGCTGAGGATCAAACCTAGTGCCTCACACATGCTAGGCAAGCTCTCTACTACTGAGCCACCACTCCCAAGCCCAGAATATCAGCTCTCTTAACTGGGGCTACCTTTAGGAACTCTCTTTTTTTGTTGTTGTTACCAGTGATTGAACTCAGGGGCACTTAACCACTGAGCCATACCCCCAGCCCTATTTTGTGTTTTATTTAGAGACAGCGTCTCACTGAGTTGCTTAGCACCTCGCTGTTCCTGAGTCTGGCTTTGAATTCGCGATTCTCCTGTCTCGGTCTCCCAAAGTGCTGGGATTACAGGTGTGCACCACCGTGCCTGGCTCCTTTAGGAACTCTTAAAGAAATTCTGGTTCTCTACTTCTATACTAAAAGGCTCTGAATTACCCTCTTTCTGTAAACTCTTTTGGTGTTTTTTTGTTTTGGTTTTGCAGTGCTGGGGATTAAACTCTCAGCCTCACATGCATGCTAGGCAAGTGCTCTACCACTGAACTATATCCACAGCCCTGTAAACGCTTTGAAATGGTTAATTCTAAATCCCTCTTCAAAGTAAGAATGGCATCTATCATTTCTTCCTGTTGTCATCATTGCAGACTTCTAGCAGTTCCTTTTCTTTCTGATGTCTTCCTTCTACTAAGGGCTTATGCTAAGGTATTTAAAAATGTGTCTAAAGTTGAAACAAATGGTTAGATCAAACTGAGGCCCACTTCTGAGTAAAGAATATGAATTTTTATTAAATGGACTTTTAGTTGATTTTGGTAATCCAATAATATCCTTTTTAAATTTTTTTCTTCCAAATTTTTCCTGTTTTTAGCAGGTGCAAATAAACAATAATGCTATTTTATGATAGAATCCTAGAAAAAAGAATAAAATTATGCTCAAAGAGAATCGGTTTGCAAATAGTTCTGTGAAGAAAATTTTAAAATAACAAAAACAAAACCAGAATATTGACTAACAAGGGAAGGAGTTTGCAATGTATTGTCTGTAGAAAAAAGCAAGCTACAAGGTAGCTACAGATAATCCTTTTTCTGTTAAAAAAAATGCATGTTTGTATAAGTCTAGAAAAAATCTGAAGAAATTGGACATAGTTATTTCTAAGATGTAGGATTACTGATGACTTTTACTTACAATGTTATTTATTTATATAATGTTTGCCTATTTTATAAGTAGGTATTTTTTAACTATAAAAATAAGAATTTTTAAAACACAACTTATGCTTCTCAGAACATAAGTTTCTGGAAGTCCTAGATGACAGATAAGCAGTCCTCTTACATACTGCCTGCTGCCACAAATAAAAAGCCTGAGGTTTTTAGACCAAAAAACATATATATATTGAACTCAAAGTCAATCTCATAGACAGGGAAAGTTCCAGGAAAGGAACTTTCCTGGAAAGTTGATGGCTTTCCCCTGTAAGACTTTGCCTGGAAATCTGCTGGATATGATGTTAAATGGAGTTTCAAGGATCTATCAAAGCCCTCACAAGCTTATTATAATTAGAGCCACAGTGTAACCTATACTAGAATTGTGATGAAAATGTACTTTGCTGGGAAGAATCCCAGCAACTACACTATTATAAAGGTTTTCAAAATGTACTTCCTTTCCTAATGAAAATATTGGTAATTTAGTATGCAAAACCAAAATGCACTCAATAGGCTTTTTCCTCTGTGTGCCTTCTAAGGGGATCTCACAAGACACCAACTGCCCAGCATTTTCTCTCTATCTCACATGGATTTAGGCATGAACTCCAGAATATCCCAGTTTAAATGAAAATACATTCCATTGATATAAGTAATGTGTTGCTCAAGTATTGCCACAAAAGTACTACTTAACAGATTACCCCAAAACTGAGGGGCATGCAACAAGAAGCATTTATTCTCATATTCCTAAGTCTGCAGGTCTGGCTGGGACAGCTCGGCCTCAGACTATGTGAGTCAATTGGGGCATTTCTGCTCCACACACTGCTCATTCTTCTAGGAATTACAAAAAATCTGGGATATGCTCATGGTAATGCAGACCAAGAGGGCAAGACAAAAGCCACAAGCATATTTGAAGCCTTTGCCATCGTCATGTCCATTAGTATCTCATTGATCAAAACAAATCACATGGCCAATCCCAACATTAGTAAGACAGGGAAATATACTCCATCTCTGACAGGAAGAACCACAATGTCACATGACAAAATGTGGAGACACCAGGAAGGTTGAAGGATTAGGAACAGTAATGTAGTCTTCCAAAAGTAGCATTAACTCACTGTTAACCAACAATACAGTAACATCTCTGCTTTTATACTTAGCTAGTCTTAAAAGGAGGACACCAGGGAAGAGGACAGAAGGAAGAGGGAAAGTAGGATCTAGAAACATGTAGTATTTTGGACACTTCCCAGAAAAGGAGGAAGAGTTGGGGAAAGGACCACAGTGGAGGTCCCTAGAAGAGGACATCATAAAGCAGAACACCCTTATGGAAAAAATTCACTGATGAGAATTCAGAAATGAAGAAAAACAAGGTAAGAATGTAAGACAACATAAGCATAAAGGATAAAACTTTTTAAAGTCCCAGAGAAACACAAATTTTCAGAAAATCATGCCTGAAATAAAACCATTCAGGCAAAATGTATTTCTTCATTTGATGGCAGCACTTCATATATGGTCATTCCAAGGCTATTGTCTATGGTTTATTATTTATAATCTGAATGCATCTAAGAACTCCTATGAGAATCTCTCCACAAGAAAGAAAGGTGTGTGTGTGTGTGTGTGTGTGTGTGTGTGTGTGTGTATCTGTGTATACAAACAGAATTTTTCTTCCGTGAACCAGGCAGATCAGTGATTCTGGTTGTCCGGAAGAGACTGTCCCATGATTCCTCTGCCCCAGATCCTCAGAGCTGCTCTGCATTCCTGATCTCTCTGAAGCCCCACTCTGAAACCCTTCTCCACATTTCTTTCAATTCTGTAAAGGATCCTTTCATCCTACCAATAAGTATATGTTTCTTCCTAAATAAGCCACAATTTACTTCTGTTGCTTTTAATTTTAAAAAAAAAAATTGCATCAGGTACAGGTAGGTCCCTTCCCCATTTCCTGTTCCACAGGAGATGAGTGGGGTGGGAAGGGATGTGAGAGAGAGAGAAAGCACACTGAAGATGCCTCGAAGCAAATGACAAGACATGCTATCACTCAAGATCTAGTATCTGAAATCATTTCATGAAAATGACCGATACCATGGAAACCTTTCAATGTGTATTCAGTGACTTTATAATATGTTAACATTTTATTACAGATCAAACTATATTGACTTATTTGGCCTTGATTCCTTTTTAAATATAGATTATTTTGTCTTATAAAAATTGTCAGAGCTTCTAAATCAAAATGGGTGAGTAAGCCAGAAAATATACTTTTCCCTTTAAAGTTTCTATGGAAATGACAATATAAATAAAAGCCCTCCTTGCTTTCTCTCTCTCTCTCTCTCTCTCTCACACACACACACACACACACACACACACACCACTCACTAGCACCGATCTTCTGCCATTAAATCTGTTCCAATGATCCAATATGGTTAATATGATTAATCCCTTCCAGTTAATTGATAACATTAAAAACAAAGTCAAAATGCTGGTGAGTTTTTTAAATATAGAATCTGACAAGTTGAATAGAAAAATCATCTAGAAAATAACTGTATTAGAGGCAATAAAATGTCAAAGAAGAAAGACACTGGCCAGAAAACACATGGCCACAGAGAAAGTTGAGGTGGTAGCAGGAGAATAGCCCAGAGAGCCTGGGAAGGTAGAGCCCCAGGGAGAGGTGTGCCTATTTCTCATCCAGCTACACACTGTAACTTCCTCACTATCTGTATCCAGAACAAAGTCCGTCAGAGTTTGGGGCAACAAATTGTTTCCAAGGCCATATGGAACCACTGAACACCATGTAACTCACTCATGTGCCACAGGATTCTGATGCCAGCCCACTCCCTAATTCAGAGAATTTCATCATTCCAGAAAAAAACAGTCAGGCACCCAAAGAAGATTAATAGAATAGAAATAAACCTACACTGAAGAGATTTATTTAAATCTAGCAATAAAGAGAAATAGAATATTTTATGCAATGTGGTGTCCACATGACCAAAAAGAAAAAAACATGAGCTACAAGGAGCAGCTCTTCCAAGCCCAGCAATCCCACGCATTGCAAATCCTGAAGTAGGGACATTGGGCATTAAAAAGAAAAAAAAAAAAGAAGAGTGATAAATAGGAAAGGATGAAAAGTATTCATGGTTTAGGAAACACAAATTGAAGCACATGTCAGTTTGCCTTATGTTCATGGGAGCATCATGTTAGCTGTGTAGGTAAAATAGAAATAGGAAAGAGAGGTTGGTTTTAGTTGAGTTTGTTGCCCTGGCTTGAAACAGATTTCTGCTTCACCCTTTCCTGCAGTCTTCAGTTTCCGCCCCACTGCACGATGGCAGTATGGCCCACAAGCAGATCTACTACTCAGACAAGTACTTCAATGAGCACCATGAATACTGGCATGTCATGTTACCCAGAGAACTTTCCAAACAAGTACCCAAAACTCACCTAATGTCTGAAGAAGAGTGGAGGAGACTTGGTGTCCAACAGAGTCTAGGCCAGGGTGGTCACATGATTCATGAGCTAGAACCGCTAGATGGCTTCTTCCAAAAGAGCAACAAAAATGAAATATATCTGGGATCAATTAAATCTTTTGAAAATTTAACATATATGTGTATATAAGATAGTATTCAGTGAATACTTGAAAAATGTACAAATCATTCCTCCATACCTGTGCATGAGCTATACTCTTCATAGCAACAGAGCTCAGTTAAATGCAACCGCAAGTAGGTTATTGTGAGGTGTTTAAGATAAAATTTCTTCTAGTCAGTTTTTCTCTTAATATAATTGCCTGTTTGACATTACCTGTTTCTTTTGTTAAATAAAGTTTGTCACATTTTTTAACGAAAAGAAATAGGAAAGAGAAGAGTGGGGAAGAAAATGAATTGAAAAAGAAGAAAAAAATAATTTCTATGACAGTATAGTAATGAAAATTGTGGTAGGAGTTTACTAATAGCTCAAGAAAACTGAAATAGGGGTCTATAACAAACTCATGTATGTACATAGATTTTACAACTTACCTAGTTTTTAATAATCGATATAATATCTTAACAGTAATATAAAAAAAGCAAAGTAATTAAAATAAAATACTTAAAATGTAACTGCTCATGCATATCTATACTGGAAGATCTTTTTTAAAAACCACTAATTTCCAAACTGCCCTCTCCCACATTTAAAACACCTCTGTAGAGCTGAGCTTGTGGCTCACTGGCAGAGTGCTTACCTCACACATGTGAGGCACTGGGTTTGATCCTCAACACCACATAAAGATAAATAAACAAAATAAAGACACTGCGTCCATGTATAACTAAAAAAATATATTTAAAAAAACACCTCTGTAAACAATAGGAAACCAAAAAAAAAAAGATTTTTAAAGCAGGGACTACCTTCAAGTCTTAGCCCAGCTTCCCTAGAAAACTAGTACTAAGGTGCTAAAGTTTTATTGGGAAGTACAATCCCACTGTAGTGAAGAGGGAAATGAGGAAAAAATGGGAAATGCAACTAGTCACTTCTCTATGACAACCATAAAGATGCCCCACCAATCACTTGAAAGGTAAAAGGTGCACCAGCATGGTCACACAGGATGTCACTGGACAGCTTATATGGGAAAATCATGCCTCAGATAAATCCATGGAAGGGGAGAATGGAGAGGGGCTTTATCTCCTGACTCCTTCTGAACAGAGTTGCCCCAGGAGAGGTCATTTTTGTGTACCTTTGGGTTGACTCATCAGGTTTTCCATCCAGAAATAGAAAGCAAAGCTGGAAACTCCAAGAGTATGGCTGGTCAACCTAAAAAGGAATTTCAGGGGTCTGCACAGAACAATGATCCAAGGGTCTGGAAATGGGTAAAGCCAAGAGAATCTACCCAGGTACAAAAGATATATTTGGCATTTGTGGTTAGATTTTCATTTTTAAAAAATTCTGGTAGTTATGGAGTATGCATTTGAAAGGAGAAAGAACTCAGATGAAAAGACAGGTAGGAAGCCCATAGACTAGGGTGCTCATAGTCAAATGGAGTAGCAGGAGAGAAACTGCTAACACTCTGAATAATAACCACAGAGCAATACTAGGCTGTGTCCATACATGCATTATCTCATTTAATCTGCCCAAGAAGGAAGTTCTAAGCCTGGTCAACTAGTTAAACAGTTACATTTCTCTCTAAATCAAGAGAGAAATACAATGGTATATCCAGTATAATGGAACAGATAATGAGTCAGGTATTGGATATCAAGATACTTATGGGGGGCTGGGACTGTGGTGCAGTGGTAGAGCACTTGCCTCACATGCGTGTGCTGCTGAGTTCGATCCTCAGCACCACATAAAAATAAATAAATAAAGATATTGTGTCCAGCCGGGCGCAGTGGCGCAAGCCTGTAACAACAAGCCACTAGTAAACAGGATGAGGAAAGAGGGGGGAAAGGGAAAACCTATAGATCAGTTTCCAAAGAAAGAAAAAAATAGTCCAAGGCACACATTCAAAATACCAAATTTTGGTATTAAACACAAGGGGGAACTATTCATCCCATGGAAAAAAGTCCAGAACAGTGTGCATGTAGACAGGAGGCCATGAATGGGGATGGAAAGCTGAACATGAAAATGCTTGATGGCCTCCATATTTTGATAAAGTAGGG
>CM053399.1:149077677-149109128 GCA_028644305.1 Xerus rutilus
GGTGGTGGAATATGATGGACATCATAGCCCTAACTTTATATATGACTGCATATATGTTGGGATTCTATGCAACTCACAACTAGAGAATTGATATGTTATCCTCTATCTATGCACAATGAATCATTTACACTGTTAACATGTAAGCCTAAATAAAAAAAATAAAAAATAAAAAAAATTAAAAAAAAATCACATGGAACCTCATAAATATGCATCATTTTTATGTTTCAATTTTTTAAAGGAAAAAGGAAAAATCTGAGTACCAGGTCAAAGCATTCATACATAAACCAACCTACAAATTTTATCCTTGACTATATTCCATCACAAATGTCTGAGTCCAAGTCAAATTGAAAGAGTAACCCTAGAGAACCCCAAATGTTCATCCCCAGAATTCACTGGCAATTCAGTATGTGGAAACCTAATGGAACATGTCACATCAATTTAACACACAAGGGAAATCATGGGATCCCAAAAAGTACTCAAAGTCATTTGTAACTACACACATGAAGTTGCTATGGATGACAATTTTGAATAACTAAAATATAGTTGGTATCTCACAGCACCAGTATGATGAGATACCCTCCCATTGATAGCAACCTCTTTTAAACTTTATTTTGAGACAGAGTCTCACTAAATTGTCCAGGCTGGCTTTGAACTTGCCATTCTCCTGCCTTAGCCTCCACAGTAACTGGGATTATAGGCAGGAACTACCACTCCCAGCACCTCAAATTTCTATCTTAATTAGGAGATCAGTTAAACCACATAAACCTTATTTAAAACTCCCTTACATATTTCATTCTGAATCATTGGTTCTGAAACATAAATTATATAACATTTTCCAAAATAAAATTTTTTTGGATTACAGAAAATCAAGAATTTATTGTTCAAATGCTGCCATCTTGTGGCCAAATATTGCAAACAGCGAAACTGGACTATTCACAGAAAAGAAAGGAAAACAATTGCCCCAACTACCTGATTTGTTAGCAAAGACTGATAATCTAGAACATACTGTGGAAAAATACTAACCTGCTTATGCACCACTCATTCCGACATATAATAGATATTTTGCCCATAAACAATGGCAGCAATGTCTATGAGAATGTTTCCAAAGACAAAAAGGCAGATTCACCAGACAACACACTTGACAGTTAAATATTGGTGTGACAAAGTTATTCTCTATGTTTTCAAAGCATATAACATGAGGATATTTCACTAAATAAAATTTTATTGAGATCCTGTTATATTCCAGATACTCTTGAATCTCATCGGGTACATGATGGAGAGCCAAAAAGTGTCTCTCCTAGAGAACCTCATTAGAAACAGGGTCTCCAGCCTGTAGTTGCACCTTATAAATATTGGTCTCAGGTGAGTTTGGATTTCTGCCTGCAAGAGGCACCTTTTCCTCATTTGCATAAAGGGGACATATGGGCTATTAGCTTCCCAGGGGGGAAACTCAGATAAATGTACCTACTGGGACCTCTTAACAAAATCTTGGGTCTCTTCCCTAATGCCTAGCCAGCTAGTTCCTGGCAACTGCAAACAACATTCTAAAAGTACCTCTGACAGTTTCTGGAGAAATTTCTACGAAAGGTCTTTGGGCAGTAACTACCTATTCAACTTGAATAAATGATACTGTTTTATCTTCCAATCAATGTCAAACAGTTAGAGTTGGGATTGGAAGCAATGGATTGTGTCAGCTTTCAACTTGAAGAACAAGACTCTTAGCCGGGTGCAGTGGCTCAAGCCTGTAACCTCAGCACTTAGGGAGGCTGACATGAGAATCGCAAATTCAAAGCCAGCCTCAGCAACGGTGAGGTGCTAAGCAATGCAGTGAGACCCTGTGTCTACATAAAACACAAAATAGGGCTGGGGATGTGGCTCAGTGGTCGAGTGCCCCTGAGTTCAATCCTCGGTACCAAAAAAAAAAAAAGAACAACTCTTCATCTCCTTTTTTCTTAGATCCTGTGACACCAGCGTGGGACCAAGAGAACTATCAGAATGTTCAGATGATGTGTACAATCCAAGTAAGTTGTATACAGTTATTTTTCTGCAAATTGCTTCTCCCTGCTCTTTATAATTCTAATAGGGTCATCGATCACATGGTCCTCTACCTCACACTTCAAGCTAGTCCTGTTACTCCAGATGGCCAGAGTATGCCATCCTCTGAAGAGACACAGACTAATTGTGTCTATTGGACTAATTACTATGACCTAAACAGAAGAACTGGGTCATTTTTGTGCTTTGGTGGGAAGGGTAGGGAGAACAGGTTTCCGTCTCTCTTTGAGGTCCATGAATATTTTTGCTACACCCAGGAGAAAGCTAACACAGGAAAGAACTATGAGATGAAAAGGTAGCACTCCCATGATGTAATCTAAACCCCCAGATTCAGCTATGCCCTTCATTCCTCACCATGGGTCCAGTCAGCATAAAGTGGGACAGATGGAGCTTTCTTTTAAAATTTACCTAGAGTATGAGGTATGGATGCAAATAATCTCTTGAGCTTTAGAAAGCTCATCTGCCAATTCTGGTCTCAGAAAAAAAAAAGAATATCTTTAGGAGAAAGCAATAGGCAGTAACCAAGAATGTAACAGAGTTGAGCCTCAAATATAAGCCTAAGTTTTTTTTTCTTTTTTCCTACTGTACCTATAGATGAAAACATTATGACACTAGAAGTAAGAGGGACTTAGCAGTGAACCAACCCTTATTCTTCACTTAAGGCATCAGTACCTTGATAGCATCTGGGAAGAGTCAAAAGGAAAACTTCATAAGAGACCAAGATCTGCGGGTGAAGTGGCACATGCCTGTCATCCCAGCACTTTGGGGGGCTAAGACAATAGAATCGCGAGTTCAAAGCCAGCCTCAGTAATGGCGAGGCGCTAAGCAACTCAGTGAGACCCTGTCTCTACCTAAAACACAAAATAGGGCTGGGGATGTGGCTCAGTGGTCAAGTGCCCCTGAGTTCAATTTCCAGTACCAAAAAAAAAAAAAAAAGAGGCCATGATCTGGTTTAAATTGCTGAAAGAGTCCCTTAAACCTTCAAGTACCAGCTATTTTCTAAAAACTGAGGAAGTTGGTCTGGGGTGGAGATCAACAGGTAGCACATGCAAGGCCCTAGGTTCAATCCCCAGCACCACAAAAAAAGAAAGAATATTAATTTTGAGGAAGTTGAAACAGTGCCAAAATAAATCTCCAAAATGGAACAGGACCTCACATGCTCTTTAATGACCAAACAAAAAGGAGAGGAAAAAAGAATAGAGCCAGGTGTGGTATTGCACACTTGTCATCCCAGCTATTTAGGAGGTTGAAGCAGGGGAATTCCAAGTTCAAGCCTAGCCTAGGCAACTTAGTGAGACCCAATTTCAAAATTTTAAAAAAATATAAAAAGAGGACTAGGGATGTAACTCGGTGATATAGCACTTGCAAAGTGCACACAAGGCCCTGGATCCAATCCACAGCATCAAAAACAAACAAAAATGGAATAGGCCAGAGGAGTCAGTAGAAGCCTGGATATCGAAACTCTATTCCCACTCCCCCACACCCTGGCTATTCCTTTTCCTGAGGTTAAGCTCTTGTGCACTTGGGTATGTCACTAATTTAATAAATCATTGAAAATTGCCTACATAATGCTCATTACCAACCTTATCCTGTTTTGCACCAGAATCCTAATCATTGTAATCTAAAACCCAAAACCATTCCCTGGTTGTAGTTTGTTTGCTAAAAAATGAACATAGGAAGATATAGATATTGGATTTCCCCATTTTAGAGTCTAATGGACTGAGAGCCCCTCTCTATGCTCTGTTCAAGCTTTCGTTCTCTTTTACAAGAAACTCACTTTCTCAGTTTCTGAGTTCCTGTTCAGTTCTGTTAGCTCCATTCTTGCAGTACCATAGGAGCTAGACTATACATTTGTCTTTTTGGCTCGATTGAGGTGTCCATCCATATTCAACTGCTTTATTTTAATAAAACTGCTGCCTTGCCTAGCTATGATGGGACTAAGATAAAAGGATAACCCTTATGGAGGAAATAATACAATTTGGCACCACAAATATGATTTATCTGCTTTTGGTTTACATTTTCACACAAGTACTCCCTATTCCCTCAGAAAATTCCACCTAATTATAATGTTATGATAAATCTGTGTTAAACTGGTGTAGAAAACTTTTTTTTCTTTCTAGTGATAAAAAACAGCCCAACTGGGAGAGAGGGGTCATAGGACATATGTATTTCAATATCTCATATCCTTTTTCTGGTTTTTCCAAGTCATTATTCACATTTTCTTCTTCTAAAGGATCAAATTGTCAAGGTCACTGAGTAGTCTGGATGAACAAAGGATTTGAAGGTGGTCACCCACTCTTCCAAATTTTCTTTCATCACATATTTCACTAATAGTCTTTTCTAGGATGGAATTTCTAATCAAATATTCATTTTGATCTTAACACTGGTATACTCAACTACATAACATTGTTAATTTGGTGGAAATAAATTGCTCTTGCAATTTCTTTTTTTTTAATATTTTTATTTTAGTTATAGGTGTACATAATACCTTTATTTTTATGTGGTGCTGAGGATCAAACCCAGTGCCTCGCACATGCTAGGCAAGCGCTCTACCGCTGAGCCACGACTCCAGCCCCGCAATGTCTTTTTTTAAAAGGCACACCACAGAAATTTTATCTGAAGTCTTGTTAAATGTTCTATAATTCTCAAGAGCATTATAGGGCCTTCATAAAATCTCTGCCTTAAGCTAACAGTACACACTGCTACAAGCTGTGTCTTCAATACAGTTTGTACTGTTAACATATTGTACCCAAGTATTACAACTCCCACTGTCCTTGGATAATCACAATGCAGCTGATCTATCTGTGCAGATGATTGGTACTCTTTTCCCCTAGATATTCATCCTAGAAAAGTAGACTGAATGCCCTTATATAACTTACAAAGAGTCTACTAGCCACGGTTCCTAAATCTCTCAGATCCACTGAGGATTTCCCCATGTCTCAAGACACTTGCCTGAGTGTGGAGGCTAAACTGGAACCTGCAGTCCCTGGACTTGAACTCCATCTCCAACCAGAGGCCCCCACAATGTCCATGCACCAAAGAGCTGAAGAGGGAGCACTGAGATCAAAGAGCATCCCAAAATGTTCTGGAGGTGAGGTCTTTCCCTAATCATCTATAATGGATTAATCCTCAGGCCCCTCCTAAACATCCTAGAAGTATAGTGATGATCCTTTTCTCTAGAATGGAGATTCTTAAATAGAGATCCACAGACCCCTAGAATCTGTGGCCTCTTCAATGACTTAATAAACTTCTTGATGACATATACAAAGTGTGTACATATACACATGGCTTCATGGTTTTCACAGTTTTTAAAATGGAGTCTTTAGTAGAATCTTCAGTTTTTTCTGAAAGTCTCCAACTTGGAGTTGTTGGGAGCAGAGGGTTAACAGTTAGGATAACTCTGACAGATAAGCCCTAAGTCTCTGATATCCAGCCATGTTCAGTGTACGCAACTAAATGTCAGATGCCAAGCTCTAGAAAATGTCTCTGAAACTGCAGAGATTCTTTATTACCATCTCAAGTCTAATCTGCTCCCTGAAAGAACCATTTGTACCTGGCTATCAGAGACAAAACCAGAGAAAGAAAAATGCTTATACTCTGACCCTAAGGCTGCAGAATTTGTTACATGTCTCAGACTAAGCCACTGGACTGACCTCTGGGCATGGAAAGGGAAGAGCCATTGAGGGAAAGTCATGAGCTCCAGACCTGGCTCCTAAGAGCCTAGGACCAGCTCATCCTAGCCCCTACAGAAGATGGTCCCTCACTGGGTTCATTCCTCAGCACCACATAAAAATAAATAAATGAAATAAAGATGTTAGCCGACTGCAGTGGTGCACGCCTGTAATTCCAACAGCTTGGGAGGCTGAGATAGGACAATCGCAAGTTCAAAGCCAGCCTCAGCAACAGTGAGGTGCTAAGCAACTCAGTGAGACCCTGTCTCTACATAAAACACAAAATAGGACTGGGGATGTGGCTCAGTGGTCGAGTGCCCCTGAGTTCAATCCCTGGTACCAAAAAAAAAAAAGATGTTGTGTCCATCCACAACTAAATAAAAAGCAAAGACAGTCCCTATACAGAGACATTCTCCTTCACCTAATGCCCAATGTCTCCTTGGATCTGAAATAACCCTTGACCCTGCAGAAAGAAGGCAGGCCTACAACTGGCTCAGGCAGCCAACCAGAATTTGGTGCTTTATGTAGAAGAATACAGCCAAATCTGGAAGTTTTAGAAATGCAAGGTGCTTTGAAGCCAAGGTGATTTATACTGTGGGTCTCAAATCTTAATAGAATGAAGATTACCTTCAATTTTTTAAAATGCAAATTCCTAGACTATTGGGATTGTGATTCAGTAGTTCTGGAATAGAACCAAGGCATTTACACTTTTTTAAAGGGAGATCAGTAATTCTGACCTCAGAAGTCCAAAATCTTCAGGGAATTTCTAAGGGCCCTAAGATACCAGATGCAGAGAGTTAGATCAGGTGAACCCCTCTTTCAAACCTCCACCAAGATAATACCAGAGGTTTTCATTTACCATTTATAGGGTCATCTCCATACTATATACCCTACTAAGCTCTACATGGACTATTTTATTTAATCTTGTTGTGCTCTAATGTGCCCATTCACACATGTGAATGATGAAGCTAAGAAAATAGGTAAACTAACCAAGATCCTTCAGTTCTGAGTAGCAGAGTAAGAACTGACACCGAAGTCTGAATCCAGATCTGTTCTTAACTAATCTACCTAGAATTTTGAAGAGTTTCAGTGCCTGGCACCTGACGGTAGCAAAAGGGGAAGATATGAAACCACATCCCTTCTGCAGGTGGGCTGGGGAAGAACCTGACAGGATACAGGGTAAGTCGACAACCACTGCAAGAAAGTAGATGATTAGGAAGGCTATTAAGACAGACAGAGGAAAAACGGGCAGATGGGCTGACAAGGTAAGGTAAGGTAGTCAGCTTTCTCACTGCTGTGACTAAAGTATCCAACCAGAACAACTGTAGAGGAAGAAAAGTTTATTTAAGGCCTCACGGTTTTGGAGGTCTTAGTCTATAGAAGACCGGCTCCATTCCTTGGGGCTCAAGGTGAGGCTGAACATCATGGTGGAAGAGTATGGCAGACAGAAGCAGCTCATATGGTGATCAGAACGAAGCAGAGACTCCTCATCAGACACAAATATATACCCAAAGGCACACCTCAATTCCCACCTCCAACCATACTCTACCACTTTAGTTACCACCCAGTTAATCCCTATGAGGGGATTAAATCGCTGATTAGATTAAGACCCAATCATTTCTTCTCTGAACCTTCTTGCACTGTCTCACACATGAGCTTTTGGGGAAACTTCACAGGCAAACCATAACAATAAGGATTACATTACTGGAGTGCAGAAGGAACAGAAGACAGAGATGATGGGTGTAAAATGGACCAAAAGGGCTTTAAAAGAACTAGCTGGCCACAGGAAATCAGTGTAATGCCATGGGAATCTTTTGATCAATATAAACCCAAGGGCCCTGGGTCCTATGGCCCCTTATGGCTAGTCCTACATTTATACTGTTAAACTGACAGGGGAAATAATGAGTTTGAGGCATCAAAACCAAGACCAACTTTAGAGTCCAGGACTCTTTACAGAATATTAAATCATTACCCATAAAGGAGCATAACAATAGTACCTACCTCAGAGGGTTATATACAGTGAGAACTAAATGAGATAATTTGAATAAAATGCTTAGTATAATACTGAACACACAGGAATTGGAAAATAGTCGTTCTATAATCACTAATTACTACTAAAACCATGCTCAATAAGCAACTTCTGTGGCATCCTGTTTATTTGTGACAAAAACTGAGGTCAAATGTGGTCTCTATAGACTGAAGGTTTTTCTCCATAGAGAAGCATTTGTTAACAGTGTTCTTTTTTTCACAACTCAAAAGTAAAGTCATCCCCAAATATATCAATGATTTGATCAAAACTAACTTTTAGCTTTTCCTTTACTTTTAGTTCTGATATTATCTAAAAACCAACTTAATACAACTGTTGCATCCAAATTTGCTCTTGAAGAAAAATGAAGCTGTGGTTCTGTTCAACCTTTATATGCATTAGAACCCATCCTCTGATTGTCAGCAGAACTGTCAGTAATTTTCAACCACTTGCAAGAGATGCCTCAAACAAATGGACAGATCCAAGAAGGCCAGCAAAGAAGACCTAAGTGCAAAAGTGCAATGAACATGGCTGAGTGTTTCCTCATCAGCCAGGAACTCTATACTAGAAGAAAACTCCATCTTCCACCCACTTATCTAGCCTCACTGTTCAGTGAAGAACTGATGAGAAGGACTTCCTGAGAGGGAGCACTTAGGTGACCTTGGGTAGAAAGGAGTGGAAGGGACAGAACAAACTAAGTATTCTCCATGAAGGAAGAAAGAAGACTACTACAGTACAGAGTAAGGTCAGAGAACTTGACCCCACAGAGCCTTCAAGATACACAAGCTGCTTTGACAAAAAGGTGCCACATGCCTCCATGGAGAGAAGATAAATATAAGGAACAAAAACATATGACTAGCCCCTCTGCTGGTCCTGGAGATGGCAATCAGGCATGTCCCAGCAACCTCTTCAGAGAACACATTCCTAATTCCTGAACTATTTCTACCTAATGATTCCTGAACTATTTTGAGCCACCCTACATTGTGGCCACTCAAGAATAAAATAAGCTTTGTAAAAAACTGTATGTTTTAATTCGGGAAATGAGAAAATGTTCACAAGCAACCCAGAACAGGTGCTAGCAAGTTCATTCCCATCAGTCACACTTGTGGCAGAAGTTCAGGATCTGCAGAATCACTTTGTCCAGTGCTTCCTGAGATGCTCTTTCAGCTGAGGAATGGTAGGCAGTAACTGTTGGCACTCATGACAACGAAGGGGCAGCTTCAAAAGCTCAGACATCCCATCCCGAACAGTCACTCTGCCAGACTCTTGTACCATCTTGATCACAGCTGCAAGCAAGAAAGAAAAGTTCAGAACCTAGCCTCTCTGGAAAGCCAATGTAATGGCATGTAAACAAAATAATAATCATAAATAATAATAATAAATAAAATTTTTAAAAACCATAACTCGAGTCAGTTATGTCAGATATTCTAAAGCTAGTAAACTTGAGGTAGACTTCACATTTGGAAAATGGGCCTGATGATCAGATTCTAAATGTAAGCAATCTTTGAGACAATACACTCCTTCAGAACATGCTCCATGTTCCTATGTCAAGGCTCATCACAGAGCTTTACTCCTAGTTGGCCCTTGGTCAATGGAAGCTGTCACCATAAACACCTGAGTGATACTGAAGTTCCACAGAATATATACCAAGCAATGCTTGCTCCAAATACACACAGCTTCCCATATTCATTAACCACTCCTGACATGAGGCAGCCCCCAAGCTCCTGCCCATCCTCCTGATGGCAGAAGTCCATTCATTCATGGACTCTAATAATTCTCCTGCTGTTACAACAAAACACTTTTTGATTCTGAAAGCTTACTAGTTTTCTCAAAAAGGCCACTCACAGCAAAGTGACAATCATATTACAATCCAAATAGTCCTGTTTCTTTTTTTTTTTAATTTTTATTTAGTTATTGATGAATCTTTATTCATTTATTATTTATATGTGGTGCTGAGGATCGAACCCAGTACCTCACACATGCTAGGCAAGCAATCTACCACTGAGCTACAGCCCCAGCCCCCCATTTCTTTTAATAGTGCTCTCTTTAGAGAGAACATAAAGTTGTACATGGGCTTTTGAGACCAGGTTGTTATTTAGTAAAACAAGTGATTCAAGTATAAGGTGCTTGAGAAAATGAACCAATGCAGAAAACAAAGAATACTGTTTACCTTCTGATTCTAGGAAGTATTCTGTATTGAAAGAATTCCAATGTTTTTTGTTTTTAAGGCAAGGAGAATCAAAATCTTGGCTGATCACATGAAGGTGTACATGGCTAGTTGAAAGAAAAAAAAATTGATCATTAAATTCATTAAAAACAATTGCTTGGGGCTGGGGTTATGGCGCAGTGGTAGCGTGCTCGCCTAGCATGCGGGAGGCACTGGGTTCGATCCTCAGCACCACATAAAAATAAAATAAAGCTATTGTGTCCACCTACAACTAAAAAATAAATCTTTAAAAAAAAAAAAAAAACAATTGCTTGCCAGGCATGGTGGTGTATGCCTGTAATCCCAACAGCTTGGGAGGCTGAGGCAGGAAGATTACAAGTTCAAAACCAGCCTCAGCAACTTAGTGAGGCCCTAAGCAACTTGGTGAGACCCTGTCTCTAAATAAAATACAGAGCCGGGAATGGTGGTGCATGCCTGTAATCCCAGCACTTTGGGAGGCTGAGACAGGAGAATCCCAAGTTCAAAGCCAGCCTCAGCAACGGCGAGGTGCTAAGCAACTCATTGAGACCCTGTCTCTACCTAAAACACAAAATAGGGCTGGGGATGTGGCTCAGTGGTCGAGTACCCGAGTTCAATCCCTGGTACCATAAACAGATAGATAGATAGATAGATAGATAGATAGATAGATAGATAGATAGATAGATAGGTAGATAGATGGATAAATAAATAAAAATACAGAAAAGGGCTGGGGATGTGGCTCACTGGTCGAGTACCCGAATTCAATCCCCGGTACAATAAATAAATAAATAAATAAATAAATAAATAAATAAATAAATAAAAAAAAATACAGAAAAGGGCTGAGGATGTGGCTCAATAGTTAAGTACCCCTGGGTTCAATTCCCTGGTACCAAAAGAAAAATAAAAAGGCATACCTCATGCTGGGAATAGCATGGTAGCCCAATCGGAATCGTAGTTTGCCAGATCCAGCAAAATCTGCAATCACCTTTTCCCCAACAGTATGCATATGCTTGAGGAGTTCAAAGTGTTCCCTGGTCACATCCTTCAGACTGGAAATGGAGACCCATGGTAAGACCAGCCAGTGATGACGGGCCTTAGGATATTTATCCTTAATCACCACCACCTGCTCGTCTTTGTAAACCTAGCAGAGGGGCACAAGAGCAGGAAACAGACATCTGAGAATCTTCTGTGTGCAAGGTACACATTGTCACTTAATTCCCAAAACTATATTGTGCAAAAGGGAAGTGAGGGAAAAAAAAGAGGTAGAAGCACTGAGACTTAGAGAGGTTGAGTGTCTTATAAGTCACAAGTCACTAAGTGGCAACTCTAGGATTTCAACTCAAATGAAGTGGACTCCAGAGTCTGTGTTTTCAACCACCACACTATACAGAATGCACAGAAGATGCATTGCACAAAATAGTTCCCTAGGACCTGATATTAAAATCTCTGCAGGCATTAAGTCAAATGCATCTAGTCTAACACAGCAGATAGTGTGATATATGTACATGGCTTCTGAGGAGCCCTAACAAACCTGGTCCCTCGTCAATCAGGATGAAAGGAAGCAGACCACAAAGGTTTCTCAGGAATAACTGACTTAATCTTAGTGCAGCACAGTACTACAGTCACAATGTTATCTGAGGTTCCCTTGAAAGGAACCATGCTGAAGTTAACATGAATTCTCTTAACAATGCCCAAAAGTTTAAAAGAGACAAGGGAGAAGGCACATTCTTTTGAAGAACTTAGCTTCTCTCCAAAGAACCTCAGTTACAACCTTATTGCCAATGGGAAAAAGCACTTGTTCCCATAGAATAACAACAAATCTCACTTGGAGGACTGATAACCTTTGATTTCATTTGTAAATATGGCCTCCGCAGGCCATACATGACATGTACAACATGAAATGTACTTAAGTTCCAAATTTTTATTCTGACCTGCATTTTGGGGTCTTGCATAGAAATTTTCAAGCCTTGACTCCAATGGCCAAGTGATTCCTAAACAAAAAAGGACAATGTAAGTTGCAAATGCAAAGAATTTACTATTAGTAATCTCTGTAACAGAAAAGTCCAACCAAATTTTGAAGGTTAGATTTTGAGAATTAAACTAGACTTCCTTTACTTCAATTTTTTGCCCTTTAGGACCATAAGCCATCCCTCTTTTCTTCCTATATTCAGAACTGGGTTTTAAGATGGAGGCCAAAAATGCCAGAGCATGAATTACATCTTCTTTGCCCTCTCACACTCCAACTACAACCTGACCAAATTTTCACTTTGACATCAGCCTGTGAACTAAATGATCTATGAAAAGTGTTCCAGTGCCAACTTTCTACAGATACACAAACAAATGGCCCATTTTAGTTGTTCAATGTTAAGTACATTATTACCATTCTACCTTCCTTCAAGTGGATTACCTCAGGAATTCAAGAGACAAGCACATAAAGGAAGATTCACCCAAATGATTCTCATGCCACAAACAAGAGACTCTTTCATCATGGTTAATAACCTTCATTATGGTTAATTACCCCTCACATGCATCTTGGCTTTATAGTGTACAAAACAATTAAGCAGTCATTATATCTCATTTAATCTCCACATCATCTATCAATCACACTACCCTCACCTTTTTATTAGATGCATCCTTCCCCTTTTGGGAGGCCACAGAGCACGGGTTGGGGCTGCTCCGAGGATCCAGCCCTGTCCCAGGCTCAGCTTCCTGGACAGCATCCCTTTCTATAGAATCACTACTGCCTGACCTCTTTCTTTTCCTGTGTGTTTCTAGGCCAGGGTTCGTTGCCTCTTCCTCAAACTCTATAATATATGGATAAAGTTCATTCACCATGTGGAGAACCTGGCCAGGCTGCAGCTTCATCTCTTGGTCCTTTCCAATTATGACTGAGTCAATGCTGGTGGGATTGACTCCAACCTAGAGAATAAATAATCAGAAAATAATTATAATAAACAGCAATACCACCACTAGTAATATAGTTGCTGCTATGTTGACCACTTACTATACGCCAGTCACTATGCTTAATGTTCACCTATATTATTCCATCACTTCCACACATCAGAGAAGTCTTCACTAGTTGGCACAGATACTCTACAGGCAACAGCATAGGCAAACCATCAAGTATAAAGTGGAAATCCAAGTTACACACACACATACCTGCTTTACCTTGACATATCCCTTGTTACACTCTGCTTTCAACTGTACTGAAAGAGATTAGAAAAAGTTACATACAAATGCAACACAAACCAGGCGCTTGCTCCTATCCTCTCTAAAAGACAATAAAGCCTTAATGTACAAGGCAGCCTGACAGAGATGAACAATTGCCTGATATGCAGGTGGCTAGGGCTCCAAATCCTACCAATTTCTAAGAGCTCCAAATCCTTCCAAAGAATGTCCATCAGTATACATATTCTCTTAGCTACTGCTAATATCCTATGAGAAAACGTCAATGAATCCCAACAGGTTTCCCTCAGCTAGAACCCCTGGTCAGCTCAGGATCAGACTCTGCCAATAAAAAAGCCCAAAATTCTGGGATCAGGATTAAGTCAGGCTTCCACTATTATTAAAAAAACAACAATCACTAGGCACAGTGGTGTATGCCTGTAATCTCAGTGACTCAGGAGGCTGAGGTAGGAGGATCACAAATATAAAGCTGGCCTCAGCAATTTAGTGAGTCCCTGAGTAACTTAGCAAGACCCTGTCTCAAAAATAAAATATATCTGGGCACAGTGGCACATGCCTATAATCCCAGAGGCTGAGGCAAGAGGATCGCAAGTTCAAAGCCAGCCTCAGCAAAAGTGAGGCACTAAGCAACTCAGTGAGACCCTGTCTCTAAATAAAATACACAACAGGGCTGGGGATGTGGCTCAGTGGTTCAGTGCCCCTGAGTTCAATTCCCCAGTACCAAAAAATAAAAATAAAAAATAAAATAAAATACAAAAATTTAAAAAATAAACAGGGCTGAGGATGTGACTCAGTGCCAAAGTGCCCCTGGGTTCAATCCCCAGTACCAAAAATAAAAGAAAAAACAACTATCAAGAGCTGAGGACTTGGCTCTGTGGTAGAGCACTGGCCCAGCATGCTTGAGGCTCTGAGTTCAATTCCCAGCACCACAAAAAAAACTTAATAAATATCAGACAGCCAGGCATGGTGGGACACACCTCTAATCCCAGTGGCTCAGGAGGCTGAGGCAGGAGGATTGCAAGTTTGAGACCAACCTCAGCAACTTAGCAAGGCCCTAAGGACTTAGTGAGACCCTGTCTCAAAATAAAACATTGAGGGAAAAAAAAAAAAAAGCTGAGGATATGGCTCAGTGACTAAGTGACCCTGGCTCAATCCCTGGAACCAAAAAAAAAAAAATTATTAGGTACCTTCAACAGAGAAAAGAGGTAAAACAGAAAGCCCATCTGGCTTTGACTGGAAGGAAAAGAAATATTTTAGGCTGCAGTTATAGCTCAGTGGTAGAGTGCCTGCCTAGCATGTATGAGGCACTGGTTTTGATCCTCAGCACCACATAAAGATAAATAAATAAAATAAAGGTATTGTGTCCATCTAAAACTAAAAATATTTAAAAAAAAAAAGAAATAATATTTTATAAAAAGAACTACAGGGATAGGATAGTTTGAGCATGTGTAAGAAAAGGTAACATTAAGCTGGGCACGGTGGCACACACCTGTAATCCCAGCACTTTGGGAGGCTGAGACAGGAGAATCTCAAGTTCAAAGCCAGCCTCAGCAACAGCAAGGCACTAAGCAACTCAGTAAGACCCTGTCTCTACATAAAACACAGAATAGGGCTGGGGATGTGGCTCAGTGGTGGAGCACCCCTGAGTTCAATGCCTGGTACCAAAAAAAAAAGAAAGAAAAGAAAAAGTAACATTAAGCACTCATGTTCAGGTAAGTGTACTAAGTATGTGAGACTGAGACAGGGAGCAAGAAACACCATAGCTGCTCATCAGAAAAAGAGAAGCAGAGGGCCAGATGATATACACACATGCCCTAGAGTTGCTACTATGAGTAACAGGACAGGGACAGGCAGTGGCTACTTCTGTATCTTGGGCCTGTCCAAAATTTACAGGAAAATGTGAGGTAAACAGTAAGGCTTTTTCCTGAGAGCAAGGACTTTCATTTCATTAAACCTTATGAAAAGAAGAAATAATAGGGAATGGTATTGGCCCAATTATATTGCTATATCATAGGCATGTACAAATGTGTAACAATGAATCCCCCATTATATGTAATTATAATGCACCAATGAAAAATATGGAAAATAAATAAACAAACCCTATGAAAGATAAGAGCTGGATGCCATTTAGTCTTATAAAGACATTGCCCTCTATGTGAGGCCACATGTAAGGGATGACACCACCCTATTGCTTCTCAGACATGGTTTCAGTCAGGAGACTCCAGAATTTATCTGTCTCATTGCCCAGTATATAATCTCCCTGGACAAAGCAGTGTACAGGACTCAATTCCATCATCCCATGATAAAAGGATGAAACCTGCTTGTTCCCAAACCTCACCTCACACTGCCTAGAATGTTACTACATTGAGAATGTGGAATCAAAAAAATGGGGCCCTGGTGTTGTCTAAACAAGAGATCGGTTCTTAAGTTTTTGGTAGACAATAGGTTTTCCAGCAAAAGCACCCAGAAAATATGCATCTTTGGTGATCACTATTTTCTGGAACCAAACATGGTAATCTTCACATTTCTATGACCAATTACCTTGCTGTCGAGAACATTTCTTATCTGTGATCTTGGTCTCTGGGCCACGCCCAATCAAAACTGCTTCCAAATGTGGAAGTTTGATTCGCTGGTGCCGGAGGTCTCTTCTCACCAACCAGCACACCCGCATCATCACTCTGAGACACAAAACAAGAGAATCACTGGAAAAATAGATGCACTAACACAAGTCCTCCAGGGCCACACCCTAGCACCACCATACATGTGATTTATCAGCTGTTCATCTTGATGCAGGTGACTTCACCTCTCTATCCTCAATTTCCTCACCTATAAATCTGTAATAATGACAAGACTCAATCAGGCTCCTATGAGGATTCCATGAGATAATACAGGTATTTACCTCCCTGCCTGAATCATGCTAAGCAATCAAATATCTGTTGCAAATTTATTGATATACTTTATGTGCTGGACATTAAGACTACATGCTCAGAGTCCCTTGGGATGAATAAAATATCACTTACATACTTGAAGAATCCAAAGTGCAGAGGGACAGATAAATTCATGTACCAATTATTATAATATAATGTGATAAGCACTATAAGAAGAAAGTAACCAAATATGGCATTAGCCCAGTGAGAGAACTAATTGACTCTTGAGGAGGGTATTCATGAGGAAGGGGTATTTATCAGGGTTTTAAAATATGTGAAGGAGTTTGCCTATCAGAGAACTACAGACATAAGAACAAAGATGTTCCTCAGTTCTTAGGTGTCTTTATGTATATTAGAAGGTTTTCTTTTCTTAATTGAAATAACATACTACTATTAAAGCAATACATGTTACTCCCATGTGTCATAATATACAACCTGTACAGTGGAGGTGCTGATGTTCTGATATTCTTTTGAAAAATAACCTTCATGGCCATATAGAGTATCAGAAAAAAAGAAACAAGAAATTCACAGGAGAGATAGACCAAGCAAAGGCAGAAAAGCCTGAGGAATCTTGAAGGTAAACTTAATGACATTTGGGGGATGACAATGGAGTAAAGAGAGACACCAAATCAAAATTTTCTAACTTAGAGGATGTCCATTAACCAAAATGAAGAATATACAGGAAGAAAGCCAGGCACAGTGGCACATGCCTATAATCCCAGCAGCTTGGGAGGCTGAAACAGGAAGATGACAAGTTCAAAGCCAGCCTCAGCAACAGCAAGGCACTAAGCAACTCAATGAGACCCTGTCTGTAAATAAAATACAAAATAGGGCTGGGGATGTGCCTCATTGGTCAAGTACCCTTGAATTCAATCCCTGCTACCAAAAAAAAAAAAAGAATATACATAAAAGACATAATTTAAGGACACAGATGAAGGTGAAGAAGAACCAATGTAATATTAAAATACAATTAGTTTAAGCTGTCTATGGAAGATCCAAGGGTCAAGTGGGGATATGCAAACATGAAGCTCAAGAAAGAGGAATGAACTGAACATTTGTATTTTATAGGCATCAACATGAAGCTAAGGCAAAAAGAGACAATGAGATTACTCAGGAAGTGGAAAGGAGACTCACAGGTGAGGATAGGACTAGATCTTTGGGATACCTCCCTAGATTCACAAACCTTATCAATGCTCAAGCCTCTAATATCCGCTTCTCAGAGAAATGAGGCCTGCAGTCAAAGCAGTTTTATGCCCTTTGCACAAACTTAGTGTTCACAATGAAAAAAGAAAACAGATTTTTTATAATCAGTTTCATTACCATCTGCAAAGACAAGCCAATATAAACCAGAGTGAGAAAATGAAAGCTCAAGAGGTGCAAATTCATAGGAACTAGATTAGTGTGAGAATATGCAGGCTAAGGAGGTCCTGTATTAGTCAGGAAAGGCTTCCAGAAACCACCCAGTTAGAGAAGACCAGGAGCCAAGGAAACTGATAAGGGAAGAAAGGAGTAGGAAAGGGTATTTCATTATTTCATTTTTAAAAGCATATGTGATAGCACAGATTTCAGCAATGGCAAGCCATGGGTCAGGGGTAGAAAGCAGACTTAGTTGGCTGAACCAGAAGAGCTGCCCCAGAGTGTCACACACACAAGAAAAAGGGGGAGTGGAGGGCAAAAGTGTTGAAAGAACACTAAGCTGAGAAGTTTAAATTTAACATAACCAATAGAAGTCAACTGCCAGTTTTTGAGCTTCACAGTAAAATGAAACAACAGAAGTCAAAGAGTATTTTGCCAATAATATTTTGCTGTGTATAGGCAAGCTGGAGTAGAGAAAGCTAGAGTCAGAGACTAGACAGGAGGTTGTTAATATACGTAGACCAGAGAGATTCAAAAGGCAGTTCAGCAGGTCTCTGGGAGGAAACTGATACAAGAGCCTCAAAAAGTCAGCTGAAAATCTAAAATCCTAAATCTGAAGCTCCAAATGTTGATGGTGCTACAGAGGCAGGTCCTACTTTAAAATGCTGTGTGCTCTGAGGGACATCTGTTTGCACTTTCTAGAATCTGACAAATGAGCAGGTAATGGACTGAGAAGTATGTCTTCTTTAGGCATTGGGAAATAAGTAATGCAATGAATGAAAACTCATGCTGACAATTAAAAGAAGCCATTGAAGAGTATAGTTTGAGAGTAGGGACAGGGACTATTTACAGCTTTGGCCACCCACTCATGTGTCCCCTGCCAAAAAGGGCGGGGGGGGGGGGGTGCCTACTGTATTAGGAACAAAGAAGAGAACAAAGATTTGAGAAACATTTAGGTGGTAAAATCAAGACTTAGTGATGAATATGATAAGAGTAAGTTTGGGGAAGATATCAAGTTCAGTTTCAGGCCTCTAAAGTCTCTGTGCCACTTCCAAGTAGAGCTGTCCAGGGAGGCCAGGCATGGGTGGCACATGCCTATAATTTCAGCAACTCAGAAGGCTGAAACAGGAGGATTGCAAGTTTGACGCCAGCTTCAGCAACTTAGCAAGACCCTGTCTTGAAATAAAAAATAAAAAAGATTAGGGAAGTAGCTCAATAGTGAATCTCAAGAAAAGAGGTCTTAAAAAAAAGAAAAGAAAAGAGGTCTAAGCTGACAACTTTGATTTGGAAGCATGGAGTAGGTAGTTTAAAACAAGCCATTTGATGTGCTCACTCAGGAAGTGCATATACAATGAAAAGAACAAAGGACCAAAATCACAAACAATAGAAACATCCAATATTTTAGGGGAAGGGGAGAAACTGATACACAGGATAAATGACTGGTAAGAAAAATGTATGGAGAAACAGCTAGAATGTCAACTTTTTAAAGGAAGTTTATGCTCATTTCTGTATCATAGTAAATATTTGTTGAATAAACCAGTTGAGCGTATTGTCCTGGAAAGCAAAGGGGTAAGATTAAGAGGTACGATCAAGTTCCAAAATCAGCAAAGGGGTCCAGTAACGACTGAAAAATGCCTATCTTATCAGGTGTGATGGCACTCACCTGTAATCCCAGCAGCTCAGGAGGCTAAGGTAGGAAGATCACAAGTTCAAAGCCAGCCTCAGCAACCTAGTGAGACCCTGGCTCAAAATAAAGTTTTTTAAAAGGGCTGGAGATGTGGTTCAATGGTTGAGGAAGGAAGGAAGGAAGGAAGGAAGGAAGGAAGGAAGGAAGGAAGGAAGGAAGGAAGGAAGGAAGGAAGGAAGGAGGGAGGGAGGGAGGGAGGGAGGGAGGGAGGGAGGGAGGAAGGGAGGGAGGAAAAATGCCTATTGGTCTGGTCACCAATCACTGATGACCTTAGAATGAAATGTCAAGAGAATGATGAGTCTGAAAACTAGACTGCAAAAGAGAATGGGAGGTGAGGAAATGGGGACAGAATTTAGAATACTCTAAAACAGTATGAACAACAAAGGGAAGAGAGTTACTAGTGGACAACAAAAAGAAGAGAATCATCAGAAATGTTTTCTTTGGGAATGTCAGAAACCTGTTTATTCCTACTGGAACACAAATAGAAAGGGGCAGAAATGACAAGTGAAAACAAGGTCTTATAAACAAAGCCATAAAACAAAGGTTAGAAGCAAAAATAAAGGGATTTGCTTTGGCCAGAGACACACTCGTCCTGAAGCTAAAAAAAAAAGGAAAGATGAGTGTAAATTGAGATGATATTAAGAAAGAAAGCGGAGGAAGAAATCTGAGGGGAAAGCTGGAAGTGGTGGCGCACAGTAATCCCAGTTACTCGGGAGATGAGGCAGGAGGATTCCAAGTTCAAGGCCAGCCTTGGCAACTCAGCAAGACCCTGTATCAGATTTTTTAAAGGGGGTGGGGAGATAGCTCAGTGGTAGAGCACTTGCCTAGCATACAGGAGGTTCAATCGCCGGTAGAAAAGAGCGGGGAAGGGGGGTTAATTAGAGGGAAAGCATATCTGATGACTCTACTCCATAAAATAATACCTAACTACAGAGCGAAGTGTTTGGAAATTTATTCAACAAGTGAAGCAAATCAATACGGAATAGTGATGAACATCCAAGCCTTTAAAGTTAGACTGCTTGAGTTCAAATCTTGGCTCGACCACCTACTCACTGTGTAACCTAAGGCAAGTTATTTAAACTCCTCTTAATAGTGAAGGCAGGGTTAAAGCAGGAGCTGCAGATATGTAAAAAGACCATCCAAAAGCGATGGCTGTGCAAATAAAGTCCAAGGACACCATCTGTACTGTCTCCCCCACGTGAACAATTCTGACTCAGGTGTTCTACTAAATTCCCAACAGGCTCCAAACTCGAGCCGCACTGATTCCAAACGGAATGGAATTTCAAATATCCCTGCTTTGCAGATCCGCTCACTGGGGAAAGTGAGCTTCCATAAGTATGGGGAAAGGCTTGCTTCTGTAAGTCTTGCTTCCTACAAGGCCTGCGAGGACGCTGCAAAGCGTAGCGTTTCTGGCGGAAAGTATCTTTCCCGACAGGTTGTGATGGGTCCTTGGGCTACATTTTTTCGGCTTGTACCGCGACCAAGGTGGGTACGGGTGTCGCGAACAGGGGCGGAGACCAACATGAGCGCACGCTGAGACGCACCCACGAGAGCAGGAGGGAAGGATGAAGCAACATCTGCCAAGAAAGAAGCCCTGAGAGTGTCATTCAGGCCACACTGCTCAAGGACAGCAGCAGCCCCGGCCTGACGCCAACACCCTCCTTCAACCCAAGCGTCCAGAAGAGGAGGTAGGCCGACCACTGCCTTACCTCGAGAGGACCAGACCAACACGTTCACATCACGCCCTCCGTGCTTCTCCGCTTCCGGCGCCGCGGCATGACGTCACGAGACGGCTGCTAGAGCACCCGCTAGTTCCTCTCCGAGGATTGACTGAAAAGCGCCAGCCCCAGTTGGTCCCTCCCTATGCCAAGCGTGGGTCCTGGCAGTTATCCCGGTGGGGAGAGCTTTCTCAGCATCTCTCTACCTGAGGGCCACTCGCCTGTCACTGCCTCTGTCTCTGAATTAGCAAAGACTTAAAAGCCGCAGTCTCCTCTGGCATTTCTCCTCAGACGTGCAGCGTGTTGACACTCCCTTGGAAGGCAAAGCTCACTACATTTAGGGCCATCATTCAAGCTGAAGGCAGGACCTGCTGCAGCGTTGCCACCCCCTTTCTAAACTACAATCTGTGTACTCCCTTTTGAGAGGTGGGTGGTGGGAGAGAAAAGACTGGAGAGGGGAGAGGCAGAGGGGAACCTGAACTGAGGGACAATCAGAGAGGTGAAAACAAGAGGCCAGGATGAGATGTGTGTACTGATCTGTATAGCAATTCCAAGATGTTCCCTTAAAGTCACATATTGCAGTTATTCAACGGCATCTTGGTAGATCAAAGATCTAGCCAGCCGGAACAACTCAGCAAGACCCTGTCTCAAAATTTTCAAAAGGGATAGGGACGTAGGGCACTTTTAATTCTTATCTCCTGAGTGAAAGCAGTGTAGAATTTTTCTCAAAAGCAATGAAAACTGAACTTAAGGAGTCCCATTTCTTGATCAACGTGTAATATTGTTTCCTTCCATGGAAAAGCAGAGACTCCACTGTATGCTAGAGCTCTCAAGACGAGGGTGGAAGGCGCTTCCAGGAAACAAGGGAGAGACTTGCTTTTGTTAGCAAAGATGCAGGTTTGTATTAGGATCAACAAGGAAGTGGGAAACACAGGAAGCACCTGAGCAGCCACACAAGCCTCGAGGCTGAAGCATGTGGTTCACAACTGCTCAAGATTAAAAGAGGTAGTTCTGGTAACCTGACCAGTTTTGTTGTTCACACAGAATTAGGCTTCCCTTAGCCTCTGTTATAACTAGCCTGCCGTTGTGTTTCTTGCCCCTAACAATTTGATTGGATCATTTTGATTGCATTATTCATCATATAATGTGCAAAAATGGGCAGCATTTCCATGCCCAGCTTGTTAGGTCTAGCCCATTGTGTATGGTGTATTAGTGGCCAAAAAAGCAAGGTCATATGGCATAATGTGTAGCTAAAGGCATGGCAGGCACTTAATAAGACTTTCAGTAGCTGGACATGGTGGCACATGTCTATAATCCCAGCAAATCAGGAAACTGAAGCAGAAGGCTTGCAAGTTGGAAGCCAGCCTCAGCAATTTAGCGAGGCCCTAAGCAACTTAGCAAGAGCCTATCTCAAAATAAAAAAAAAGGACTGGGGATGTAGCTCAGTGGTAAAGCGCCCCTGGGTTTAATCCCCAGTACTAAGGGGGGCGGGGACTTCTAGTGACTTCACATTGTTGTGCAAATAATCTCCAGAACTTTTCCACCTTGCAAAATTAAAGCTCTTGTCAATTAAAGAATTCATTTTCCCTTCCCTAACCACTGGTAACCCCATTGTTCTACTTTCAGTTTCCATGAGTTTAACCACTCTAAAAGCCTTATCTAAATGAAATCATACTGCATTTGTCTTTTTGTGACTAGCTTATTTCACTTAGTATAATGTCCTAAAGTTACATCCACATTGTAGCATGTAACAGAACTTCCTTTCTAAGGGTGAATAATATGCCATTGTGTATGCACCACATTTTATACAGTTATCATCAGTGGATACTGGATTGCAGCTACCTTTTGGCTATTGTAAATAATGCTGGTATGAACATGAATATGCAGGCATCACTTCAAGATCTTGCTTTCAGGGCTGCAGATGTAGCACAATGTGGAGCCCTTACCCAGCAGGTGTAAGACCATGGGTTTTAATCCCCTGTACACCCACACCCACACCCCCACAAAAGCTTGCTTTTGATTATGTTGGATCTACACACACAAATGAGGTTGTTGGGTCAAATGGTAACTTTATTTTTAATACTGTAAGAAATTGCTATAATGTTTCTCATAGCAGTTGCACCATTTTACATTCCCACCAATAGTGTGCAAAAGTTCCAACTTTTCCACATACTTACCAATACTTGTTACTTTTTTTTTTTTTTTTTTGATAGCAGCCATCCTCACCCACAGTGAGGGTTTTTTGGGTATTTTGTTGTTGTTGTTTTCGTTTTGTTTTGTTTTTAAGCACACAAGATTTGGTTTTTATTTATGTATTTAATTTTTTTGGTTGTATCTGGACATAATGCCTTTATTTATTTTTATGTGGTACTGAAGATCAAACCCAGTGCCTCACACGTGCTAGGCAAACGCTCTACCACTGAGCTACAACTCCAGCCCCTCTCACTGTAGTTTTGATTTATATTTCTGTAAAGATTGATTAGTTCCATTTGTATATCTTCTGAAAAATATTCACAGTTTTTGCCCATTTCTCAATCAAGTTATTTGTTTTGTTGTTGCTATGAGTTTTCCATATATTCTAGATATTAACCTCTGATCAGATTTAATATTTGCAAACATTTTCTCACATTTTTCAGGTTGCCTGTTCACTGTGTTGTGTCCTATGCACAGAAAAATTTGTTTTCTCGTACTAGGGGATCAAACCCAGGGGTGTTTACTGAGCTACATCCCAGTCTTTTTTTTTTTTTGAGACAGGATCATGCTAATTTGCTGAAGCTGGCCCTAAAAATGTGATCCTCCTGCCTCAGCCTCCTGAGTTTCTGGAATTACAGGCTTGTGCCACCACACCAAGCAGAAATTTATGTTGACATGGTTTAATTTTATCTCTAATTTTGTTGCCTGTGCTTTTGGTGTCATAGCCAAGAAATCGTTGCCAAATCTTTTCCTCTTTTTTCTAAGAGTTTATAGTTTTAGGTCTTACACTCAGGTCTTTGCTTTGTTTTTAGTTCATTTTATACTGTGTAGGGTAAGGGTCCAACTTCATTCTTTTTGTTTTGTTCTGCTTTTTGAGACAAGGTCTCACTATATTGCCCAAGCTGGGTTCAAACTTTTGATCCTCCATCCTCAGCCTCCCCAAGTAGTTGGGATTATAGGTGGACATCACCACACCTGGCTCAACTTCATTCTTTTGCATGTGGATATCCAGTTTTTCCAACACCGTTTGTTGAAAATATTGCTCTTCCCTTAATAAATGGTCTTGTCATCCTTGCTGAAAATCATTTGAGCCAGGCACACTGGTGCCCACCTGTAATCCCAGTGACTCAGGAAGCTGAGGCAGGATGATCACAAGTTTGAGTCCAGCCTCAGCAACTTAGCAAGCCCCTCAGCAACTTAGTGAGACTCTGTCTCAAAATAAAAAATAAGAAAAGGCTGGGGATGTGGGCCAGTGGCAAAGCCCCTCCTGATACAATCCCCAGTACCGAAAGAAAAGAAAAGAAAGAAAGAAATTCATTTGACCATTTATGCAAGGGTTTATTTCTTTTTTTTTTAATATTTTTTTAGTTGTTGATGGACACAATGTCTTTATTTTATTGATTTGTATGTGGTGCTGAGGATCAAACCCAGGGCCTCACGCATGCGAGGCAAGTGCTCTACCACTGAGCTACAATGCAAGGGTTTATTTCTGGGATTACTGTTCTACTCCCATTGGTCTATGTGTCTGTCTTTATGCCAGTATCACATTGTTTTGACTACTATAGCCCTAAATCAGGAAGTGTGAGATCTGAAACTTTGTTCTTTTTCCAATTGTTTTGGCTGTTCTGGGATTTTTTAAATTCCAACAGTTAGAAATTAGATCCCATATGAAAATCAGAATTCCTGATCTCTTGAAAAAAATCAATAAATCTAGCACATTCTGGCAACAAATAACTAGAACTGAATAACTGACATCTGTTCTCCAGTTTGCCACTGTCTGCACCTGTCTGAACCCCTTCTTTCTTTGAGACTCAAGATTCTTGATCTAAGAGAAAAGCAGCCAGAGCCAGAGAACCTACATCATCTAAAGAAAAGGCAGTTGGAGCCAGAAACTGCGTTAGTCTGGTTCACAGACTTGCTCTGAAGCAATGGAGTATAGCTAGGAAACCACGTTTTGTTTCAGTGTTTGGGAAGGTTTATTAGAGTTCTCCAGAGGAACAGTAAGGGTAAGAGAGGTTGGGAGGACAATCAGGAAAGGCTTATTTGAGGGGAAAGACAATAAACAAGTGAAGATGATGGAAGAATATTCTAGGTCTAAGATCCAAGTTGAGGAAAAATAATGTACAAAGGCCCTACAACAAGGATTTTAGCATATTCTTTCAGGCATAACAGAAATCCAGTGTAGCTGAAAGTCTAATGGAGTTTAGTGAAAGGAAAACGATGAGATCTGAGCAAGAGCCAGATAGTAAACCGTTTAAGAACTGTACTTGTGTTCATCATTCAATGAAAAGTCAGCTGGGGCATGACATAACTTGACTTTCATCTTATGCAGATCACTGTGGCTGCTGTGAAGAATGCATTGGAGGGGAAGGCAAGATTAGAAAGGCTGAGAACAGTCAGGAATTTAGGACAAAGTAGTGCAAAGGACACTGGCAGTGTGAACAAAGGGAGAGAAGTGAAACTGATTCAAGAGATATTTTGGAAGCAGTAACAATTGGACAAGACAAGACATATTCTCTGTTGGCAGACCTCAGTCAGATGCCAAATAATAAAACCTACTTAGTTGTAATAGGACCAAAACCAATTGAAATAGAAATTTAGTTGCATGTTTCATATATCCAAAAACTTCTTACTACAAAAACCGTGATGTTGCCTACATGTTTCCTCTGGCTCCAGGAACATTCTCTGACAACATACAGGAGAGAGTAAGGGAACTGATACCCCTCGGGAACAGTAATGGAAACGATGTAAAGAAGTGGTTGGGTGGGGCTGGGATTGTAGCTCAGCGGTAGAGCGCTTGCCTCACATGCGTGAGGCCCGGGGTTCGATCCTCAGCACCACATATAAAGCAATAAAATAAAGACATTATGTTCATCAACAACTAAAAAAAAAAAAAAAAGAAGTGGTTGAGTAAACATCTCCTCACTCTCTCATGAAATAAATTTGAAGCATGTAAATCACTACCTCCTAGGGACTCCCTAGCCAGAGTAAGCCCCAGTTACCCAATGAGGTAACCTGCACTCCATACTGGTTTCCTTCCCATCCCTGTCCCAATTCTTCATTTCCCTACTAGTACTTATTGGAATCATCTCTAAACAAACAACTAACACTCAAATCCTTGTGTCCATGTCTCCTACTGTTTCCCAACTTTGTTATGTCATGGCCAAAAAATAAAATTATAGTATGTGCAGAACACACTGGAATAAACTTGAGGGGACTAGAGAAGTCCTTTGAGGAACTTGGTGAAAACTTTTCATATTTTGTTGATAATTATATACAATAAGAAAGATTTTTAAACAGAGTATTTGAGAACTGGAGGTATAGTTCAGTGGTAGAGCACTTGCTTAACATGTACAAAACCCTGACCCCTGGCACCACAAAATTAATTAATTAGTAAGAATTAGTTAAAAACAGTATATGGGAGCTGGGGTTGTGGCTCAGTGGTAGAGTGCTTGCCTCGCATGTGTGAGGCACTGGATTCGATCCTCAGCACCACATACAAAATACATAAATAAATAAAACAACGGTTTAAAAAAATTAGACATAATTTTAAAAAAACAGTATATGGGGAAATAATAATGATTTTGGATAATATTTTTAAGTTTTCATGAGAAACATGTTTCTGACAACATAATCTTTATGAAATTACTTTTCATGATGAAATAGCTATACAGTTTCTGATTAAGATGTTTTAATGATAATATTCTCAAATTCTTGGTAGTCATGCCTGTAACTGGCATAACTGTAGAGAAGCTCTGTCCTATAAACATGATGATATATCCATAATCTATACCCTACAATTTACTTTAAAATCTTCCACCTATAATTTATACTTTGTTTTCAACTCCTGCTTTTAGGACTGGTGAACTTCTCCCACGATGTGCTGATTTTACAACTGTTAGCTTTTTGTCACTATAAATAAAAGACCTGACAAGAACAACTTAGAGGAGAAAAAGTTTACTTTGGCTCACGGTTTCAGACGTTCAGTCCATGGTCAGTCTAAGTTCTGGGCCTAAGATGAGACAGAACATTATGGCAAAAGGGCCTGGCAGAGGAAAACTGCTCAGTTCATGTCAGATAGGAAGCACAGGGAGAGTGAGTGCAAGGAGTCAGAGATAACACAATCCCCACAGGCATGTTCCCAGTGACCTACTTCCTCTGACCACGCCCTACCTGCCTACAGTCACCACCCATTGATCCATTCAAATTACAAATCCATCAAATGGATTAATCCACTGATTAGGTTGTAGTTCTCATAACCTGATCATTTCACCTCTGAACATTCCTGCATTATCTCACACATGAGCTAAGGAGATACCTCATAACCAAACCATAACATAGCATAACTCTCTCAAGGATATAATTTCCAAAAGTTTAGGGACATTTACTGTACTCTCAAATACTGATGATATACCATTGATGGGTCATGTCAGAATGTATATTTCAATTTAGCAATGCTTATCTGTGTAAATCACAGATGTTGTGCTAGATATTCTGAAATTTCTTATGAACATTAAGAAGACACAAATTTCTTCTAGTTCATCCCACCTTGTCCTCCCCTCTCTCTTCATTCCCAGGCTTGTAACAACAACATTGAACTTCCTGTCCTTTCCCCCATCCCAATACATCAGTCTTTTTAAGTCTTTTATTTTATACTATTCCCTCTGGAATGTTCTTTCTTTTCTACCTACTTCACTCTTGTTCCCTCCAATCCATTCACAGCTCACCTAGAGAAAATAGTTCAAAACATGACAAAACTCATTATGTCACCCAACTGCTTAAATCCTCTTAAGGACTTCCACTGTACAAAAAATTAAGACTATTGTAAACTCCTCGTTTAGTCTTACTTCTAGAGAAGCTCCTGTCAATCTCTCCAATCACATCTATCACTCCCTTTTTACCTATTAAAATCTTTGAGACGAGGGCTTTCTTTCTTTTTTTTCCATTTCTTGAACCCACTCAGTAAGTTTCTTGAATTGAAACCTAGAAAACTTCTCAAGCTACTTTACGGATTGAAGGATCTACCCTCTGTACCACCTCCAAACCATATGAATCCTATCCCATCCAGATCTTCACAATCACAGATAGGCAACAGTGGGTCCCTTAATAGGAGGACCTGGGATTCTTGACATTGTTATATCAGTTCTTCCTGAAGGTCTAATGAGAGGGACATGGCTGTGTGGGCCCACATGGACACCTGCATCCCAGTACCCAGATATTCATTGCAGCCAGATGAAAGCAGCTCCAGTTCTCCATTTGCAGGTCTATTTATTCATTCATTCAACTCTTTAGCATCTTCTATTGTAAGGCATCATTCTCAGAACTGGGACTATCACAGTTAACAAAATTCCTGCTTTCAAGAGCTTACAATCTAGAGGGGAAAGGCAGACCATAAACAAAGAAATGTATAGGTCATGTGACGGCAAATTCTATAAAGAAAAAATGGTGAAGATATTTTGTGTATTGTGGAAGGCTTCTCTTGAGCAGACCTGAAAGAAAGAAATCTTGTGGATATCTGGGTGAAATAAGAAATCATCAAAAGACTTTAATGAGAAGATTGAGAGAGATATATATATATTGGTACTGGGGATTGAACCCAGGGGCACTTAACCATTGAGTCACATTCCAGCCCTTATTTTATATATTTAATTAGAGACAGGATCTCACTAGGTTGCTAAGTGCCTTGCCTAATTGCTGAGGCTGGCTTTGAACTCACAATCCTCCTGCCTCAGCTTCCCCAGCCACTAGGATTACAGGTGTGCGCCACTGCACCTGGCTTTTTTTTTTTTTTTTTTTTTTTGAGTTGGGGTCTTATCACTGGCCTGGCTGATCTCAAATTCTTAAGATCATCTCAAATGATCCTCCTACCTCCTGAATATCTGGGACTACAGGCATGGACCAGCACACCTGGCTATGACATGTTTTTTTTAAAAGGTTCACTGTATTTTATGGCACCAGGATCTTAAGAGAAGGGATGGTTTTCAACTCTGCAGTTTCTTCAAACTTTGATGCCTGTATCTATTCACCAAACACAGAAGAGTATCTTCTGTGCCAGGTAGTAAGCTAGGTTTATGGACAGAGATGTCATGAAGCCAGACATAGGCCTTCCCCTTAAGGAACTTTCAGTCTAATAAGGACAGCTCTAGCACACATTCCCTTCTCACAGCCCTAACTGTGAGCTATTCTATTCCTCTGAACTTACTAGAATCCTTACTGCTAGATACTGATTTACCATTTCTTTCTCCCATTTGTCTTTCCCATTACACTTTAGATTGAATACTTACTGGCGTTTTCCTGAGCATAGTTTGGCTCCTCTTGACACTAAAATTTGTAGCTCTACACTTTTAGACTATTCAGCCAACCCTGGGACTCTCCTCCCTTGTTACCCTTTTCACTAGCAAAGCTCCAGCTCTCAATGTCAAAATAACTCAATGTCATCAAATTTACTTTCTTCACCATAGTTTCAATCATAGTAAAATTCCAACTTATACAGAATATTACTAAATTATATGGCCTATAACAAAAACAAAATCTTACCAATTTCCAAAGGGCTTAGTTTAGAGAGAAGGGAGAGGACAAATGTGCTTGAGGAGAAAAAAAAGAAATAAAAACCATTTATTTCTAAAAAATAAATGTTTTTTTAGAAAACGTTTATTTAACCTTTCTCTCTATGGTAGTCTATTACTTCAGTAGATCCAGTGATTCATAGTTTTCAGAATTTTCAGCTTTGTGTAGTTTCCCTCAACATCTGACTCAGGACAAGGCCAAGTGACTGGCTTTGGCTAATGGGACATTAACAAGCTCAATGCAAGCAGAACCTTGATAGTGTTTACACACTGCAGTCCACATAGTTAAGCTCTTGAGGTACTCCTGTTCAGAACCCAGCTGCCACATGGTACGAAATCCAAACTAGACACATGAAGAACCGAGCATCCAGCTGAGCTCCCAACCAACAGCCAGCATACAAGAAATCTAGCTTGGAAGTTAGATTTTCCAACCCCAGGTAAGCCATCCCAGCAGATGCTACATGAAACAGAGGTAAGCTGTCCCTGCTAAGCCCTGCCCTAATTGCAGAATTTTGAGCAATTATATCACCAAATTTGGAGGTTGTGCATTAAACAGCATGAGATAACCAGGACATTCCCTTTAAAAAGAAAAAAAGGTACTATTCCTACTGTGTGCTTGCTTTTGGGGGGATGAGGTACTGGGGATTTAACCCAGGAGTGCTTTACCACTGAGATACATCGTAGTCCTTGATAAGTTCCTAAGGGTCTCGCTAAGTTACCCAGGCTGGCCTCAAACGTACAATCCTCCTGCCTCCACCTCCCAAATCATGAGATTAGAGGCATGTGCCACCACATCACACCTGACTGTGTGCTGGAATTCTTAAGACTGAAATGAATAAAATTGGAGTCAAGTGTTCAACTTCCCTAATAGGAGAACTGCCTAATATACTTGTGTAAATGTCAGTTTAATGTCCCAACTCATTCGTTAAGCTCAGAGGGAAAGGATTATGCCCATCATGGTCAACATGGTTTCACTGACCTAGAAAAGACCCTGGTACATAGCAGGCATTCAATCAATATTTTAGTAAATCAGTGAGGAGTGTAGTTCAGTGATACAGAACACTTCAGTGAGAAAAAAAATAAATCAACATTATATTACACTAGCTATATCATTTCCTCTGCTTGAATTAGGATAGTAATTTCTATGACCATTATTGTTATTAACAAACACTCATAATGTTTATTACATGAAGATACTGTTCTAAACACTTTGTACATAGGTTCATACATTGTTTAACAATGGAGATACATTCTGAGAATTGCATCATTAGGCAATTTTGTCATCGTGTAAACATTGTAAAGTGTACTTAGATAAATTATGATAGCCATGAAGTTACTAGGCAATATAATCTTATGGGACCACCACTGTATATGAAGTCTATCGTAAACCAAAACATCATATTAATTTAATGTTCACAATAACCCAATGATCTAGGTACTATTATTATTCCCTTTTACAGATGAGGAAATTAAGGCACAGAAAGGATAACTAAACTTGCTTATGATAGAGCCAGAACTAAAACCCATAAGCAACTCAGTGAGACCCTGTCTCTAAATAAAACAAAATAGGATGCCCTCTCTCACCCCTCTTATTCAATATAGTCCTTGAAACTCTAGCCAGAGCAATCAGACAGTGGAAAGAAATCAAAGGGATACAAATAAGGAAAGAAGAACTCAAACTATCGTTATTTGCAGACGACATGATTCTATACTTAGAGGATCCAAAAAGTTCCACCAGAAAACTTCTAGAACTGATAAATGAATTCAGTAAAATTGCAGGATATAAAATCAATATACATAAATCAAATGCATTTCTATACATCAGCAATGAATCCTCTGAAAGAGAAATTAGAAAAACTACTCCATTTGCAATAGCCTCCAAAA
>CM053399.1:149109628-149129368 GCA_028644305.1 Xerus rutilus
CAAAAAAAAAAAAAGAGAGAGAAAGAGTCTGTTTCCAGAATCCATTCTTTCTTTAATACTGGGGATCAATCCCAGGACTTCATGCATGCTAAGCATGCATTCTACCACTGAGCTACATTCTCAGCATTCAGAATCCATAATCTTAACTCCTACACTGTCTTTTCCTGTTTCCTGTCCTAGGTCTGGCAGCACCCTTGCTATTGAATCAAGGAAAAGGTAAGATTATGCAGCAGAAGAGGAATGGCAGAACAGCATCTTCACCACTTCTCATGATGAAAGCATCATCATGACTAGGCAGGTTGAAAGCTATATATACATAGGGGTCAATCTCCTGCTCCATAAAGCCTTTATGATGTCAATGACAAGAAGATTAAAGTCAGGAATGAAAACTGGAAACAACCACCAGTAACAACCACTTTTACACTAGGCCCCATCATAGGTCTCTAACTCTAGTGGCTAAAATGACTGAACTCCATCCTGTGGGCTTAGCCCAACCCCAGTCTCCCAACAGGACTATAAAGATCTCCGAGTTAGTAGCTGCTAGCTCAATGCCGAATCCCTATTAATGCTACTATGACTTGTGTTTGGGTCTTCCCAATACTCACAATAAGAGTGACAGCAAAGGCCAACTTTGTTACCTTTACCAGACCTGCCTTTGCTCTGAGAAACCTCCTGGATTCAGGAGTCTAGATCTAATTCACAGGGTTACCTCTCAGTTGAATAAAAGTAGTATTTTCCAATGCTATCACCACCAGCAAGTGCATAGGCACACGCATACAAACAACACCGGTCTCCCTCCCATATTTGGAGAAAATATGAGAGATTAGCATTAAAATATTAAAATGGTATTTTAATCCAACAATGAAGAAATATTCCCTAACAGTTCTTCTTAATAGCTACAAAAAAGGATGTAAATTGAAGAAGCAAGACTTCAGGTCTTGATAATTACGGAAGTCCTCCTAGAAGAAGTCTTTGAACTGGGTTTTCTCCTTTAGACATTAACACTTTTTGATCCTTGCTATCTGCCAGTCACTGTGCTAGGTGCTCAAGATAAAACGTTAAGCCATGATCATCAAGACAGCCGTCCACCTCAAAAGCATTGCTTTATCCTAGTGAATTGCCTTTTGTTGTGCTGCCATTGGGCTGTAAGTAGCATCCCTCTGAACTGCTCATCTAGTCAGGAACACTGTAAAGGACACAATGTGCTCTTTACAGGCATTCCTGGGAGACATTCCATTCTGATCTTCCAGGAATGGTTTTACTTCTCCAGAATAACGGGTTTGTTTTTTTATTTTCATACATCATGAATTATAGGACCAATGATGTTGTCAGTTTAGAAACAAATTCATGGCTCAGCTCTAGTAAACATGAAGGTCACTGCTATATGCATTTTTAGTTTTGTCTCTGGCTCTATTTTGTCTCTGACCATGTCTTTTAAATTTCTTCTTCTTCTTCTTTTTTTTTTTTTTTTTTTTTTTTTGGTACTGGGGATTGAACTCAGAGGTACTCGACCACTGAGCCACATCCCCAGCCCTATTTTGTGTTTTATATAAAGACAGGGTCTCACTGAGTTGCATAGTGCCTCGCCTGTTGCTGAGGCTGGCTTTGAACTTGTGATCTTCCTGTCTCAGCCTCCCAAAGTGCTGGGATTACAGGCGTGCACCACCACACCCCACTAAAATTTCTTCATTCTTGAGCCAGACCTAGTGGTGCACGCCTGTACTCCCAGCGACTCAGAAGGCTGAGGCAGGAGGAGCACGAGTTCAAAGCCAATCCCAGCAAAAGCAAGGTGCTAAACAACTCAGTGAGACCTTGTCTCTAAATAAAATACAAAATAGGTCTGGGGATGTGACTCAGTGGTTGAGTGCTCCTGAGTTCAATCCCAGGTACCAAAAAAAATGTCAATTTCATCCTTCACACTTTCAGTTTGCAGCATCTTCGGGTGTGTGGCTGTCTTGTTTTGTGTGTGTGTCTTTGAAAGTGGCTATGAACTCTTTTGGAAGAATGCATTTTCATTGCCTTCAATGTTTATAATACAGTATATATAAATGCAAAGATAAATGTGTGTCCACAGAGTGATGTGGGACCATGACAGGGCTTATAAATTAGTCAAAAGCATTAGAGAAGTTGGGCATAGTAGCATTCACCTGTAATCTCAGCTACTCTGGAGGCTAAGGCAGGAGGAGGGCAAGTTCAAGGCCAGCATGAGCAACATAGCAAAACCCTCTCTCAACAAAAAGTCAAAAACTGAGAATGTAGTTCAGTGGTAGAGTGTTTACCTAGCATGCATAAGGCCCAGGGTTCAATCCCAAGTACCACAAAATGATAATAATTTTAAAATACAGCATTAGAAATGACTGCACTGGGGTCACTGCTTAAGGTTTTTTGCTGCTGCTGTTGTTCTTTGCTTCATTGAGTATGTTGTGGAGTTTATTCACAATACATCAATCTTCAAAATTAGGTGGTTGCCAAGTGCAAGACACTTTTTTTTTTTTTGGTACCAGGGATTGAACTCAGGGGTACTCGACCACTCAGCCACATCCCCAGCCCTATTTTGTGTTTTATGTAGAAATAGTCTCACTGAGTTGCTTAGCACCTCGTCATTGCTGAGGCTGGTTTTGAACTCGCAATTCTCCTGTCTCGGCCTTCCAAAGTGCTGGGATTACAGGCATGCACCACCACACCCGGCTAATGCAAGCTACTTTTTAAAAATCTTGTAGATATTAGTGTCATAGCATGGATTTATGGGCCACCACAGAAATTTTTATAAGAAATTGAAGATATTGCCATGAGTTTCCTTTCATCAATTTTTTTCTCACAGAAAGATTATGGGGCAAAACCATTTTTATCTGTGTCAGAATTTGTGTGCAGAGAAAGAAATTCAGATGTAATATCCAACTTTACCTAGAAGATATCTGATAGCAAAGTGAGCAGAATTAAAATAATTATCTGGAAGATATACACAAAACAGTATCAACTGAATTATTCAAATAAATGATGCCAAATAGGATTTAGGAGTTTCAATTATGCAGATTAAGTGCCTGAGATTTTTCAGTGGTATTAAAAGTCATTTTGTTGCTGGGCACAGTGGAACACATCTGTAATCCCAGCAACTCAGGAGGTTGAGGCAGAAGGATCACCTTCTTAACAACAGGGTCTCGCTAAATTGCTGAGGCTGTCTTAGAATCTGAGATCTTCCTACCTTAGACTCCCAAGTCACTGGGATTACTAGCTTGGGCCACTGCACTTGAGTACATCCCAGTCCTTTCTATTTTTAGATAGGGTATCACTAAGTTGCTGAGGCTGATCTTAAACTTGTGGTCTTCCTGCCTCAGCCTCCCAAGTAGCTAAGATTACAGACATATGCCACCACTGGGGATCAAATAATTTTTCTTTAAAAGGAAGGAAGAAGTACACCAAGTACCTATGTTTACCTATGACATCTTTCAGCTATCAGGCCTGGAACCTTAAAAAGAATACTACTCTGTCTGCATTGGGGAAAACTGCATTTTTAACTTAGAGAGGCTAAATAGAAGACATTATTCTTTATGCTCCTCACCCTTTTCCCTTCTTTTTTAGTGCTGCAGATTAAACCCAAGGCCTTGCACATGCTATACCACTGAGCTAGATTCTCGGATCTATCTTTCACTTTTTTTTTTTTAAGCAATTAAAAAAAAATCTTGAGCTGGGGGCCCAATGGTAGAGTGCTTGCTTTGTATACAAGAGGCCCAGGGTTCTATCCTCAGCACCACAGGGGGGAAAAAACTTTCAGAAGTTTTTAAATAAAATTCAAACTTCTTAGTATAGTGCCCAAGCTCTTATGACTTGGCTTCTGCCATGCCTACAGTCATCTCCGGTTAGCTCCATGGACACTGTGATCTAGACACACAGTTACTGAAAGTTGCAAAGTATCCCAATGATGTGGCTTTTTCTTTAGCCTTTTTAAACTTTATATGGCCAAAAAATATAAAGACATTAAATGAAAACCTAATACACTAAAGAAAATAACTGTAATGTTTGACAGACTCACATCAACTATTCCTATAGCTGGGCACAGTGGTACATGCCTGTCATCCTACTGACTCAAGGAAGCCAAGGCAGGAGGATAGTAAGTTCAAAGCAGCATGGGCAACATAGACAGACCTTGTCTCAAAATAAAAAATGAAAAAGGCTAAGGATGTAGCTCAGTGGTAGAGCATCCCTGAGTTCAATCCTCAGAACTGCAACAACAAAGTGTAAAACACTGGAAACTGCTGAAATGTTCATCAACAGGAATAGTCGTACTATACATTATGAAGTTTTCAAAAAATGACAAGGTAGATTTATTTATCCTAACAATAAAAAGACAACAGAGGGGGCTTGAGTTGTGGCTCAGTGATTAAGCGCTTGCCTCGCACTCGTGAGGCACTGGGTTCAATCCTCAGCATCATGTAAAATAAATAAATAAAGGTATTGTGTTTATCTACAACTAAAAAAATTTTTAAAAAAGACAACAGAGTATAAAAGGTAGATTGTAAACATCATGTGTAATATGATCCTTTTTGTTTTTTTTCTTCTTTCTTGGTGGTACTGGGGATTGAACTCAGGGGTGTTTTACCATGGAGGTACATTCCCAGCCCTTTTTATTTTTTCTTTTGGAAGTCTCCCTAAGATTCTCAGGCTGACCTTAAATTTGCAATACTCCTGCCTCAGCCTCCCAAGTCCTTGGGAGTCCAGGCATATGCCAACATGGCTGGCAATATGATCCCACTTCTATACAAAAAAGCATACATAGAGTATTGCTAATATTTTTATATTTTATGTAAATAAGAATGTTTTTCTTTTTCTTTTCTTTATAGTAGTGCTGGAGATTAAACCCAGCACTTACACATTCTAGGCAAGCACTCTACCACTGAGCTAACCCCCACCATAAGAATGCTTCTTAAAAATGTTAACTTCTATTACTGAAAAGTCAGAATATTCATAAATACATGTTTTCAACATCATTGAAATCAATTAAGAAAAAAAGTCAAAACATGTAATATGGGTATTTTGGGGGTTTGTGCTTTTTAGTGAATGCTAAGCTTATATGTTTATCACTGAGCTGCATCCCCAGCACTACTGATGGCTTTTTTTGGGGGCGGGGGGCCACTGGGGAATGAACCCAGGGACACTTTACCACTAAGCCACATCCTTAGCTCATTTTTTTATTGTTATTTTGAAACAGGGTCTCACTAAGTTGCTTATGACCTAAGTTGCTGAGGCTGGTTTTGAACTTGCGATCCTCTTGCCTCAGCCTCCTAAAACACATGATGGTTTTTAAAGCAACTAAGAATCACCTAACCTTGTGTGAGGGTGACAAGTTACTAACTCAAAGCTTGTATAAGAAAGAGGGGATGTTATGCTTTTTTAATTTTTTGAACAAGTACTATATTCAAATAGGTTAAAAATTCAGAAGTTACACAATGATACCATTGTGTAACCACTGTGAAATATCTTCCTCCCATCCACTTCTATCCAGTTGGCACCCCCACAGTGAAACCATATTACATATTTCAATGTGTCCTTCAGAAATAGTCTCTACACATACAGTTCAAGCAAAAAGTACATTTTCCTATTCTTTAAAAAAAACTTATATGACCTTTATTGTATTATTCAAATGAGGAATTCTCAATAAATGAGCTTGTGAATGTTAAATGTATTTTCAATATCAGATATTATAGTCTTATGTTGGCAGTCTTGAGTTATTTTTATGCTGGTATCACACTTGCACCTTTCTCAAAGTTGTTTCCTGAGGCAGAAAAAACACTGAACAATGGTCATCTAAATGATGGCAATATTTACAAAACACTAGACATAGTCATCTTATTGTGAAAACTGGTTCATATGCTTGACCAACACTGGATTCACAGATGCATAGCTCATGTTATAGTAAAAGTAGGAACTTTAGGACTATAATACCACTGACAATATTTAACTATTGTTCTCTACTAATTGTTCATGTTTCACACTTGCTGGTTTCTGCCTCAGATGTTCATCTGGGTGATGCAAGACTCCCCTTTTCTACTGGACCCAACAGTCTACTTTTATTACCACTTACCACACTGTACTCCTTCATGTTTCTGGTTCCCTATGCTGCTGAGTTTCTTCAAGGCAGGGACCATGACTTTTTTTTTTTCTTGGTACTGGGGATTGGACCCAGGGGTGCTTTACCACTGAGATATGTCCTCAGACCTTTTTATTTTGAGACAGGGCTTCCCTAACTTGCTGAGGCTAGCCTGTAACTTGCCTTCTTCCTGCCTCAGCTTCCAGTCACTGAGAGACCCCACCCAGGCACCAGGGGTTTTTTTTTTTTTTTTTTTTTTTGGTTTTTTTGTTTGTTTTTGGGGGGGGCATCAGGGATTGAACTCCAGTTCTGGACCACTGAGCCACATCCCAAGCCCTATTTTGTGTTTTATGTAGAGACAGGGTCTCACTGAGTTGCTTAGTGCCTCGCCATTGCTTTGAACTCCTGATTCTCCTGTCTCAGCCTCCTTAAGTGCTGGGATTGCAGGCGTTTGCCACCACGCCCAGCTCAGGTGGATTTTTATATTACCAAGCCCTAGTATGATGCCTGGCAGTATTAGACTTTCACTTAAAAGTGTTAAGGAAAAAAAATTATACCAGAGGAGATATTTGAGAAGGTAACACCTAAGATTAGGAGTTTGTCAGCCAAAACAAAAGCACAGAGGTGAAAAAAAAAAAAAAAGTAGTTTGGAAAACTGAAGATTGTTCTGTGTGAATAAGTTTAAATTAAGACTTAGGGTGGAAGAGATAGCGTGGGGTACTTCCATGGTGAGGTTCAAATCCTTAACCAAGATATTCCAAGAGATGAAGGTGTCCCCTACTAGCTTCGAACCACTTCAGTTCCCTTGGCTCTGGCTACAATTGCTTGCAATTTTCTAAAAACATATTCCACCACTTTAGCCTTCTCTTGTGCTTTGTCCATTGCTAAGATATTTTTCTCCCTCTTCAAAACTCACCTCAATTGCCAATTTCACAGCAAAACTCTACCTGATCCACCGAAATACAGGAACCTCCCCTGTGCTGACTTCTACCATAGTTTTTCTTACAGTTCTTTTATTCATTTGGCTAACCACTAAAGTCTAAGCCATGTGAATCGAGTGTTTTTAACTTTGCCTCTCCAGTTCTTCAGTGGTAGATACTGATATATTTGTTGTGTTGTTGAACAGGACAGACAGACTCCATTTCTTATTATGTTTCCGTCCTAATATTTGAAAGTCAAAAGACTCACTTTACAGACTGCAGATCCTAGTTCACTGACTGACGCGCCTTAAAAGCGATGTCGAATAATTATTTTTAAGTCTTTTTATTGCTGTAGTCAAACTGGGTGGAAATTTGACCAGAATTTGCATCAAGGCTTTCCAAACGTTTCCTTGCTTACCTCAGCCCCAGGATACCTGCCCGCACACAAAGCAATCAGCAAGATCCAAGAGCCAGCAAGGTCAGAGGCAGCTATAACGAGTGCCTACGAGCCCGGACTTGTGCGAAGAGCCCCAACAACTTCCCAGTCTGGTGAACTACGAAGCTCTGGACTGCGCGTGGAAAAGAGCAACAGCCAAGCCCGCGTTAGCTTGGTCTACGAGTTAGGCCCGCCTTGCTCAGCCTATCTTGCTCAGCGGATTTCTAGAACCTGTGGACTCAAAACCAAAGCGGTTAGACGCCGAAAAGGGCGAAGGAGGGGCCGGGGGCCGGGGTGCAGAGCTTTGTTCCAACAGGTTCCCTTTCTGAACACAGCGCCTGCCCTAGGACCCTGTACCCGATCCCTTCCTAGTCCTCCCGAATGGTGACCGATGCCCTCACTGATGTAAAAACCCCAAGTTGCCTCGGAAGCGCACCGCTCCTAGGCCATGCCGGCTGCAGCCTGAGACATCAGTACTTTACAGCCCGCACAGTGGCGGAAAGGGCTCCAGAAGATTCCACGAGCTCGGGAACCCGGGCTTGCGCCCATCCCCACAAGGCGGTTCGGCACAGCCCTTCCCGGCCCAAGCGCCCCTGCGCCGTTGCCGGGTAACCGCGGGGCGGTGGCAGGGGCCGAAGGGGCGGGACTTCCGGCGAGTGACGCGCCCCGGCTCGGCTACAAAAGACGACGGCTGCGGCGCGCCGGGCGGAACTTTCCAGAACGCTCGGTGAGAGGCGGAGGAGCGGCGGCTGCCAGGGCTGCACACAGTTACGCGCTCCTTCCCACTCCCACATCGGCCCCAGCCCGCTCACCGGTGAGTTTTAGCCCTCGCGCTTCTCCTAGTCCCCTACCTGACGCTGTTGGCGGCACCGGGAAGCCGGATGGAGCCGCAGTTGGGAGGCGGTTGGCTCCGCGTGGGCGGGAGGGTTGTCGGTTCCTAGATCCATAATTCCATTTTTGGAGGGCCGGTGTAGTGCCCCGGCAACCTATCCCCAGCTCGCAGGGAGAGAGTCCAAGACCTTTTTTGAGTCTCCCCCACCCATCCTAAGCTCTCCAAGGAGCTGTCTTGGGTTTCCCCTCCGTGCGCGCCCCCGCGCCTCTTCGCCCGTGCTCGCTCCGGGTGGGCACCTCTGCGCGCACGCGCAGGAGTGAGACAGGGGCAAGGGGCTGCGGGAGGAGCCGGGCGGAGGCTGCAGCTTTCGCTTCTGCTGTCTCCCCTCCCTCTCTTTGTTGAGGGCTGGGCTTCCCCCTCCGCCCCTTCGATCCGGGGTGGGAGGGAGAAAGGAAGGAAATCTTCATGGTCGGCGCCAAATGCAGGGGGGAACTTAAGGACAATTAAACTACTCCGGTTTGAGGGGAAAGAGGGGTTCGGCTGTGAAAGTGAGGAGGTTGTAAGCAATGTGACAAAAATACAGTTAAGCGCTCATTCCCCAGTAATTGGGACTGCGGGGGGTGGATTGCTTTCTGGAACCAGTTTCATAAACTCCTCCCTCACCCCGTGTACCTCATTGTCTCTTTGGGGGCGGCGTATGGCATTTATCAGTGTACAAGGACAGTGAAAATGTAATAATCGATGGAGTGAACCTATTAGTGCTCCTTTTGGTCACCACCTGGGGGTGGGGGGCAAGAATCCAGATTACAGTACAGTCCTGTTAACGTGTTAGTACGGAAGCTGTTGTGTGGGAGAGAAGGAGCCAGCTGCTGAAACGCTTTTGAATTCCTTGATTTTTCGCTTACATTTAGTTTACTAGAACTTGTAGCTGAATGAATCGCAGGAATTGTTACCTTTCTGTGAAGTTTAGTGAACGTGGTGTTTTTAAGATCAGATTTGACAGTTCACTGTGCCCTAGCCCTGATTTTTTTAAAAACTACCAGTTGAAAGCTGATTAAAATTGCATTTTATTTCAGGCTGTAGAAAATGGTAAAAGAAACTACTTACTATGATGTTTTGGGGGTCAAACCCAATGCCACCCAGGAAGAATTGAAAAAGGCTTACAGGAAACTGGCCTTGAAGTACCACCCTGATAAGAATCCAAATGAAGGAGAAAAGGCAAGTAATATACTTGTAAACATATCTGAATAGTTCTTTGCCAGTGTGTATAGTGTTTCTATTACTGTCTGAAATTGAGTGTTTAGTAGAGTAGCTATGCTTTGTAACTTTTTTTTTTTTTAAGAAAATTGACTCTCCCTTTCTCAAATAGTTTAAACAGATTTCTCAAGCTTATGAAGTTCTCTCTGATGCCAAGAAAAGAGAATTATATGACAAAGGAGGAGAACAGGCAATTAAGGAGGGTGGAGCAGGTGGTGGTTTTGGCTCCCCCATGGACATCTTTGATATGTTTTTTGGAGGAGGAGGAAGGATGCAGAGAGAAAGGAGAGGTAAGAAAAATCTAGTACATGCAGTAAATTACAATAGCTGTTGATAAAAATAAATGTTTGAGAAATCACACATTTTAAATGCTTGCTGACTTGTTATAATGTTGCAGATTGACCCATAAATTGCTTCTGTTTGATTTCTGCTGTAGTTTTTAAATGAGATTTGGTGTAACTAAAAATAGCTAAGCCAATCAAGTGGTAACAAATGAGTGCTTTTAAAGCCCTTGGTTGAATACATCCAACTCCCTTGGGTTACCAAACATTAATTAAGGGAACAAAGCATAGCAACATAATTTTAATAACATTTTGCAAATCTTGCTTGTTTCCCCTGCCCTGGAACCCATGGTATGTGCCTTTTTCAGTCGGATGAGTTCAAGTTCAGGAATAAACTATTCAAGCTCATATAGCGAAGTGAACAGTAGAGCTAGCATTGAAAACACGGGCTCATTGACTTTATATAGCCCATTATCTACTTAATCTTGGTTCATCTGCATTTTCTCAATATATGTACATTGACTAGTTAGCAGAAAAGTGGTCTACAGGCTATACAAATATTGTTCCTAGAATACGTGTTCAAGTCAAGAAAAGACAGTCTCACTTTGTTCCCTGTGTAGTTTATACAAACAAGGGCAGATGAGTAGATTCAATTTTAAAACAAATAGGCAAGCCATTATATTTCACTTTGATCTTTTAAAGGCTCAGAAAGGCTTGGGAAATTGTTCATTCAGTTCTTTTTTATCTTTAAGGGTCTTCAAGGAGAGGATTATGTTAAGAGTTTACTAGAAAGAAAATCAGAAATCCAAATCACTTGTTAAATAAATCATTATATGGTCTGTCCTACAGAAAAGCATTTGTAGTTTTTTATCTATCTTTTTTAAAATAAAAAGAATTGGCCTAAAATTTATCACTGGCAAAATCCTATAATCCTGTGTGGCTTAGATCACTTGAGCAGACTCTAGAAAACTTATTTTTTCCTTGCCTGTACTTTTCCACATAAATGTTAGAGTAAGCTGGGAATGATGGTATATGCCTGTAATTCCAGACGCTTGGGAGACTGAGGCAGGAACATCACAAGCTCAAGGCCTGCGTGAGCGACTTAGCAAGACTCTATCTCCAAGAAAGGCTAGGCATGTAGCAGAGAGGTAGAAGGCTCCTGAATTCAGTCCCCAGTACTGTAAAAAGAAGAAAGTTGATGAGAAGAGTGACTTTCAGCATGCCAAAATCAGCTACATGGACTATTTATGATATAGAACCCAAAGATGAAGCTCAGAGCAGAAGGATATAGTTGTTAATGCTTCACACTTTATTTAGGAAGTTAAAATGTTAAGTAGACATATTGTCCAGGAAAGAGTTTGAGAACTTTTTTCAGTTAGGCATAAGGCAATACTGTTGTAGTGGATAAAGTCCTTGTGGAAGGATCATTAGCTAGAAACTTATTAACCATTGGTGAACAGTTTCGTTTCTGTTGTCTTACTGTCCTTATGTGATCTCAAACCTCCGATCCCTGTTCTAATTTGAAAGTGATGTATGGCAATCCTTTGAAGCCTCTGGCCACTTAGGGATCTTTAAATTTGTATTTAAAGGACAAAATTTGTATTTGGGGACAAAAGAGAAAATAGAATTCTTCAGTTGCCATAGTCCTCACACTTACATGCTCATTAAACATGAGTAGTGGCTGCTATACTGAATAGTACAACTGAAACATTTCCATTACTGCAGAAGGTTCTGCTGGGCAATGCAATTATAAAGGGTATAAGAAGGACTGGGGTTGTGGCTCAGTGGCAGAGCACTTGGCTCTCCCGTGTGAGGCACTGGGTTTGATCCTCAGCACCACATAAAAATAGTAAACGAAATAGACTGTGTCCATGTGTAACTAAAAAATAAAGGGCATAAGAAATGTATGCTTTAAAACATCCAGTGCTGGTCCGGTAGTAATGTGCTGTCCCTACTGAATCAGGAAGAAGTAGGAATTGATATTTCAGTGGTGTCTCAATATTGGCCAATCTTGATTAGTAGGAATTTATTGTGCTAAAGAATGTTGGGATGGGGCTGGGATTGTAGCTCAGTGGTAGAGTTCTCGCCTCGCATGCATGAGGCACTGGGTTCGATCCTCAGCACCACATAAAAATAAATAAAGATATTGTGTCCATGTACAACCAAGAATTTAAAAAAAAAAAAAATGTTTGGATGAAGTAATTGTTGCTCAATGTCATACTGAGTGAACGCTTCAAAGAAGACATTGGCACAAAGATACATACTTGAATTATTTGTGAAATGTGCCTACTTAAATAACATTGGATTTGGAGGTAATATATTTGATTGCCATATTTCTAAGATGGTACGTGTATGTCCTTGGGCAGATTACTTGTTCTCTGACCCAATTTTCCTCATCTGTAATTATATCACAGTTCAACAATCACATGTGATAATGTAGTAAACATTCTGTGAGTAGGTACTCAACTGAAGATGGACCCTTATGAGGCTCATCTTGCATTATTCTTTACCAATTTATATAGTGCCTTCAACACAAAATAATAGCATCTTAGATTTTTAATGAGTAGTGTTTTATTCTAGGTAAAAACGTTGTGCATCAGCTCTCAGTAACATTAGAAGATTTATATAATGGTGCAACAAGAAAACTGGCTCTGCAAAAGAATGTGATTTGTGACAAATGTGAAGGTACGGTCTTTTAACATTTCTTTACATAACTGAAAATAGAGCTGAAGATTGAATAGGTAAAACTGACAGGTGTACATTACTGTATCTGCTACTAAACTTACACATAATTTTCTTTTAAACACTTAAGGCCGAGGTGGTAAGAAAGGAGCAGTAGAGTGCTGTCCCAACTGCCGAGGTACTGGAATGCAAATAAGAATTCATCAGATAGGACCTGGAATGGTTCAGCAAATTCAGTCTGTGTGCATGGAGTGCCAGGGCCATGGGGAACGGATCAGTCCTAAAGATAGATGTAAAAGCTGCAATGGAAGGAAGATAGTTCGAGAGAAGAAGATTCTAGAAGTTCATATTGACAAAGGTGAGTTCTGATCTACTTCCTAGAGTGAAGTCTTAAGTTCCATGGCAAGTTTAATGATATTATTTGTAAAAAGCACTGTTCTTAATTAGGTTATATGTATGATTCTGAAACCCCTCAATGTAAAAGGGTCATCTTTCTGGCATAAGTGGTTCTATAAATGATTGAGTAATGTTCCATCCAAACTTAATTCCTGTTGCACCATAATTCTTTGACCTTTTAAAATTAAATTACAGTTAAGCTTTGTACCCATTCTAAATATCTTTAGGAATTACTAGATTAAGGGATATACATACTTTTAAGGATTTGGGAGGAAAGAGGTTTAAGTGAAGAATGGTCTCATTAAAATTCATTTTAAACTTATGAACATGTTTAAATGTTCTTATTTGTCCACTTCTTAGTTGACTCTTCTCCCCATTATCATATTAAAATGCTATATTTCTTTTTCTTCTTCCCTTTTTTTTTTTTTTTTTCCCTTTGAAAGGCATTGCACTAATCTGACTATGTTGCCCAGGCTGGCATCAAACCCAGGGCTTAAAGCTATCCTTGTCTCAGTCTTCTGAGTAACTGGGACTGTAGGTGTGTGCTGCTTTCCCTGTCACAATGTTCTGTTTCTTAGTTGATTTGTAAAGACTTAGATGACTTATATTCTGAGGTTTTTGTTGTGTATTTGTTTGTTGCTTTTTAAGTTTTGTACTGTAGACCTGAGTTTCTACCTCTTGGGCTCTAGGTTATAACTACTAACTCTTTTTTCATGCAGTTTAGATTAAACTACTTTGTCATTTTCTTGTCAGTTTATTTAAAATTTTTAAGATGTATTAGAGCAGTGCATGTTCATTTTAGAAATGCGTGTAATCCCAGAGAAAAATTAGTTATCTGAAATTCTGTGAAAAAGTCGAACGTTATGGTAATAATCTCTCTCAGAGTGCCATTATAAAATGAAACTAATATTGTACCTATCAAACTGGAACTGTTAAGAGCATCTTTCTATATTAATATACAACTCGTGTTAATTTTTTTTTTTTTAAATATTTATTTTTTTTTTTAGTTGTAGGTGGACACAATAGCTTTATTTTATTTTTATGTGGTGCTGAGGATCGAACCCAGTGCCTCCCGCGTGCTAGGCGAGCACGCTACCACTGCGCCATAACCCCAGCCCCTCGTGTTAATTTAAAGCTATCATTTTAAAGTTGCCCTGTGTTGCGCATCTGCAGATTCAGCCAACTTTGGGTTGAAAATATTTGGACATGAATGTATTTGTACTGAATATATACAGACTCCCTCCCCCCCATTTTTCTTAAAACAGTGTAGTACAAAAACTACTTACAGCTTATATTGTACTAAGTGTTAACAGGTAATCTAAACATGATTAAGTACGTAGGAAGATGTGCATAGGTTATGTGCAAATGCTACGTCACTTTATTGCATAAGAGACGTCAGCATCCTCAGATTTTGGTGATTGAGGCAGATCCAGAAACCAATCTCCTGTTATCAAGGTATAACTATATTCTATAATGTAAATCATGGTACTGCCCTCTCACACCCAATGCCATATATTGGAAATTTTTAAATTTTTCTTAGCCAGATAACTTTTACATATTTTTACAAATTTGATTTACAAGGGCTAGGGATATAGCTCAGTTAGTAGAGTGCTTCCTTAGCATGCACAAGGCTCTGGGTTCAATCCCCAGCACAACAACAACAACAAAAGGCCAGGCACAGTGGCACACGCCTGTAATCCTTGGGAGGCCGAGACAGGAGAATCACAAGTTCAAAGCCAGCCTCAGGAAAAAGGGTGAGGTGCTGAGCAAATCAGTGAGACTCTGACCCTGTCTGTACATGAAACACAAAATAGGGCTGGGGATGTGGTTCAGTGGTCGAGTGCCCCTGAGTTCAATCCTCGGTACCCTCCCCCCAAAAGATATAATAAATATATATATTTATCTACATATAAATAAATAAATTCATAAATAATTCAGTTGACCAGTTATGAATAGAGTTGTGCTTTGAGTTTTCCCCTTTGGTTTGATGTTTTCTCTTTAAACACTGTATATACTTAGAGCATTCACTGATTTGCAAATGAAGCCATTAATGCTGTGCTCTTTACATTAAGAACAACCAAGAAAAATTAGCTAAATTTAACTGCTTTACCTATAGTTTAAAGACAGATGATTAAATTTTGTAAGTACTGATGCAGTATCAGTTTTAAGTCCTTACTGGAGTATTTGTGGATTAATTTTGCTTCAGAATAACATGTAAGGAGAACATGTGGAAGTATAATATATAAAATACTAATCATGGATTAACTATGGACTTTCGATTGATCTATGGAAATCCATTGTACTGTTGACTGCATTTGTATGGAGTGTATGTTTGTGTATGCATGTGTGTGTTCAATGTTTTCTAAAAACTGGAATCACAGTTGCTCATGTTCAGTGACCTTGGTATTCATTGGTTCAGGAGACACTGTTTGTAATCTGCAAACACAAGGTTTTCTTACGTAAGTTTTGTTAGAGATGTTGTCACAGCCCTTACTGAACTAAAGTATATGGGGCAGAGAGAAATAGAAGTTTGAGGAGAATCTCAGTAAAAATACTTTTTTTTTTTTAATACTCTGCTGGAAAATCATCTTCCCTGTGTTTTTGACAATGGCTACACTAAACCTCCTCCTCCCCCCTCCCAGTAGTTTTTGTTGTTGTTATGTGTTGAAGGATCAAAACCAGAGCCTTGCTTGCATATGCTGGACAAGTGTTCTATCATTAAGCTATACTCCTAGACCCAATATTACACATTTTGAAATACTTTTAGTTTATATCTATATACTCTACTGTAAACAGTATAATAGTTAAAAGAAAGTTGATTTACCACAGTCAGGCTTAATATAAGTAACTTGAAAGTTTCTTAAAGATGATACAATGGGGGGCTGGGGTTATGGCGCAGTGGTAGCGTGCTCGCCTAGCACACGGGAGGCACTGGGTTCGATCCTCAGCACCACATAAAAGTAAAATAAAGCTATTGTGTCCACCTACAACTAAAAAATAAATATTTTTTAAAAAAAAAAGATGATACAATGGAAGTAGTTAACATTTATTGGCTGTAATGTTTATCATTTGCCAGTTTGGTACTATTGTAGGTATTGGGGGGGGCACAGTTTATTGCTTTATAATTTTGTGTATAGCTTGAGTTTTCGCTTATGATGGCCGTCATTTTTTTTGTAATGTGATAACATAGGCATTTTTACTTAAATCCTCTCAACTTCTAATGAGATGGGTGTCTCTTTGGGAAAGTTGAAACTTAGGAGGGTTATGCAACTTAGTTCCCCAGAGTAGTCCAGCCACTGAATAGCAGCTCTTGAGTTTTGAAGTCTGCTTCTAGAGTTTGTTCTCTATTTGATAACTTGATTTAGTGGCAAACTGAACTAATTAAGAAGTCAGTCATTTCTGTGATAATTTAACATCCACAGGATTTTAGCTTTGGGGGGGCAGGGGTTGTGGGGTTTTTTTTGTTTTTTGTACTGGGGATTGAACTCAGGGGCACTTGACCACTGAGCCACATCCCCAGCTCTGTTTTGTGTTTTATTTAGAGACAGGGTCTCACTGAGTTGCTTAGCCGCCTTGCCCTTGCTGAGGCTGGCTTTGAACTTGTGATTCTCCTGTCTCCATCTCCCAAAGTACTGGGATTACAGGTGTTCACCACCACACCAGCTAGCATTTGTTTTTCATATACACACAAACATCTGTGTGTTTTAGTAGATTTTGCAATTCTCACCTCAGTGGTGGATGGATATTCAGCAAGAGTACATACCATTCTCTTGTTTTTAGGCATGAAAGATGGACAGAAGATAACATTCCATGGTGAAGGAGACCAAGAGCCAGGACTGGAACCAGGAGATATTATCATTGTGTTAGATCAGAAGGACCATGCTGTTTTTACTCGGTAAATACTTAAAATGACATCTTGTATATTTGGTTGCTTTTGTTTTAATTTAAATGAGCTTTCCATTGCCCTTAGAACATTATTTCTGGAAATCTTAATCTGAAACTTGAAAGGTATATTTCAATTAGGAGATATTTTTGGGAGCATGAATGGGTACTGCTAGGTGGCTGGAGGGAAACATCCCTAGATAAAATTTTGCCCTCAGGCTTTGTATAAATAGTTAAAATAAATGTCATAAAGCTTTCACCAGTTTTCATTCCTTGAGTTTGTGATAAATTGAGTTGCTTTTAAGTGTAACTATCTAAAACCATCTCAAAAGAAACAGAAGTCTGGGTTCAGGTATATGTAAATTCAGATCTGCTACTATAAAATGTTTAATACTGAGTTATGATGAACTTATGTTGAAGCACAAGAAAGCTGATGTTTAACAGTGAATGTATTAAACATATCCATGACCAAAACATGAGGGACTGAAGGTAGAACTGGGGACAACGTCTTCAAAGAACTGGTTTAGAATAAATTATGTGGGGATATTTCACAAATGTCTCAAAAATAATGAGAAATGCTGTCAAGTTTAGGAATGCATATATCAATAAGGAAATTCCTACTATTCCTTGAAATTGGTTGTCTCCATTATTTAATTTCACAGAGCCTAGATAATCTAGGACCCAATCCAGGTCTGTTCATATTTATACACCATAATGTCCTCTGTTCCTGATGTGTATTTGCTTTCTTTTTATTTTTTAATTTTTTTAGTTGTAGATGGACACAGTGCCTTTATTTTACTTATTTTTATGTGGTGCTGAGAATCAAACCCAGTGCCTCACATATGCCAGGCAAGTGCTGTACCACTGAGCCACAACCCCAGCCCTGTATTTCCTTTCTTTAAACCTCATTCTTGTGAGAATTTTTTATCTTTCCCAAGAAACTTGATTTTAAATTAGGTAATTAAACAATTCAGGAACGGGAAGTGGTACAGGTTACCAGAATATGTGGAAGGATTTTAAAGCCTGGTTCAGGAACTGCTGTTCCCAGTTCTTAGCTCTGTTCCATTTTTAGTGAGGTGGGGGTTGCTGTATGTGAAATGCATCCTTTCTTTTTTTTTTTTTTTTAATGTTTATTTTTTAGTTGTAGGTGACAGAATATCTTTATTTTACTTTTTTTTTTTTTATGTGGTGCTGAGGATCGAAACCAGTGCCTTATGCGCGCTAGGTGAGCACGCTACCACTGCGCCATAATCCCAGCTCCAGAAATGCAACCTTTCTGTTGTTCAAGAAGAAAGCAGCCAAGTGCATACCTATAATCCCAGCAGCTTGGGTGGCTGAGGCAGGAGGACCACGAATTCAAAGCCAGCCTCAGCAGCAGTGAGGCTCTCTCTAAGCAACTCAGTGAGACCCTGTCTCTAAATAAAATACAAAAATAGGGCTGGGGATGTGGCTCAGTGATTGAGTGCCCCCAAGTTCAATCCTCAGTAAACCACCACCCACCCCCCCAAAAAAAGAAAGGAGTTGCTCATTATGGTACTTTTTAATCATTGGTAGTTAGAAAGATGTAAATATGTGCCATGTTTGCATTCATGTAGACGAGGAGAAGACCTTTTCATGTGTATGGACATACAGCTGGTGGAAGCATTATGTGGCTTCCAGAAGCCAATATCTACTCTTGATAATCGAACCATAGTCATCACCTCTCATCCAGGTATGGTAACTTGATAAGTTTTTCCTCTGTTCTAGTTTTCCTGGTGTCCTGATAACTAAGTAGAGGCCTTTGGAGATAACTGGTGTTTTTCCTTACTCCATTATATATCCTTCTCTGGGTTGATAAGAAATCATAAGGTCTTGCCTCTTTTTTTGGTAGCCCCTGGGAAATTCATAAACAGAAGAGACTAGGATTGTTTTGCCTCAAAAATTAAATATCAATTAGTCAGAACATTTCCTTTGTTGTTTTCCTTGCCGTGTAAAAATATAACAATACTTAGAAATTGACTTTGATATTTTTAGGTCAGATTGTCAAGCATGGAGATATAAAGTGTGTGCTAAATGAAGGTATGCCAATTTATCGTAGGCCATATGAAAAGGGTCGCCTGATCATCGAGTTTAAGGTAAGCTATAATACTCAAGGATATTTGAGAATGGTTAGCTTATTAAAATCTGGTACAGAATTAACATTTTCTGTGTGCCAGATAACCTAGTTTTATATTCCCCCTTGCATAGAAAGAAATACATTGATCTCTAATAATGTTACATTAAGCAAAGAAATACATTGATCTCTAATACTGTTATATTAAACATTACTACTGACAAGTTGGGGGTGGGTTTATTTGCATCATTCAGAAATGGATGACATTTTTTTAAAGTATAGTTCAGCACTTATATGCACAAGGCGCCCTGGATTTAATCCCAGTACTACAAGAAGAAATAAGGCCTGACTTTGGTCATAATTCTTAAACTAGGGTTCATAGTGTTGGCCTATGGCATATTTATTTTAAAGTTATGTTTTTCTCGGAGAAATGGGTCCATGATACTTTAGGAAGCTAATGATGAAATTAAATTAACAATTTTTTTTTTGTAGGTAAACTTTCCTGAAAATGGCTTTCTCTCTCCTGACAAACTCTCTTTGCTGGAAAAACTCCTACCTGAGAGGAAGGAAGTGGAAGAGACTGATGAAATGGATCAGGTAGAACTGGTGGACTTTGATCCAAATCAGGAAAGGCGGCGCCATTATAATGGAGAAGCATATGAGGATGATGAACATCATCCCAGAGGTGGTGTTCAGTGTCAAACCTCTTAATGGGGCCAGTGAATAACACTCACTGCAGGCATTTTATATGCAGTAGTGAATGAGTGAAGGACTATAATCATAATATGGTCACTACTTGCTATTGTTTTTGTTTTAATATTCAATTATAGTAGTGTTTTAAAAGTTAAATGAAGAATAAACGCAAATATAAAAGCTC
>CM053399.1:149129868-149169133 GCA_028644305.1 Xerus rutilus
TATGTTATAGGCTTAAACCATTTGACTTATGCTCCAAAGTAACTGTAATTTGATGTTGGTAGTCTAGCAAATATGATGAATAGCTTTAACTGTATGTTTAAAAGTCATCATATGTTCACATGCTTAAATCTGGATATCAGAATTTAAGCAATTCTTGAAATGTATGAATGTCTCCTTAATATACTGATTACACAAAGCATTTCCAATGTGTCACTACAGGCTTTTTTTTTTCCCCCTCAGATCATGAAAGCATTAGATTTTAATTAAGATACATAGCTTCATTTTACTTAAAATTAGAACAAACAATAAAAGATAATTAAATGATGGGTGGGAAAAGTAGAGGGTTGATTCGGAATGAGCCAGGAGAAAAGGAGCTTAAAAAATTTGTCGAGCACTGGGGTTGAGTAATAACTTTCTGTCTTAAACATCTACAATCTGGAAGTAGCATGAAAGTTTCCCTCATGCACTAAAAAGGAGAAGCTAAAACTTGGGGTAAAAAATGATACCGAAATCTTCAGTGTTGGTTTGACACTGGTTCTCAATCTTGGCTACAACTGGAACTACCTGAAAAACTAGAACTGATCTATTCCCACTTTCCAGAGATTTGGTTTTAATTGGGCTGTGTGTAGATGGTGTTGAAAACCAACACAAGGATAGTTATGTACTAGTCACCTAGGACAGTATTATCACTGTCAGGAGGACTTCCCGACATCATGCAAACTGTATGTACTTCATAGCAACTTCTCAGATGGTAGAAAAGGAAGCTCTAAAAGCACAGAATGCTAGCAAGTGGCACAATACAAAAATGCTGTTCTTGCACCTTTATCTTTCAAAATTTGTCATCTTATCCACCTTTGGAGACCGAGAGCAAGAATTGAAACACCTTTTTATGGGGAAACACCCTCTAGTCTACTGGCTTCTCAAATTTGAACATGTTTGCCAGGCCTCACTATCAGTTTAATGATATAGGTCTGGGATAGGACCTAAGAATCTGTCTTTCAAACGAGTTGCCAGGTAACATTAATTAAAGAACCAGTGTTCTAGTTTGAATAAAAGCTAATGACAGCAAAGACCGGTACAGATTTCTTGCATTTCATTTCCTTCTACCTCACTACCTGTGGTTTGCTTGAGTAAATATTTTAACAGGATGTGTAGAAACAATCCATAGGTTCTTTGCCTTAGCCCAAACCTAAAAATTTAGGAAAAGAGCAAGATTCTTAAAGCATGAAGCAAGCAGGAGAGGGAAGAAATGGAGCTCTGGAATCATCTGATTTTCAGTGTGAGGTCCATGCTAGTGGTGTCATTTGTGTCATTAGGTATATAGTGTCTGGAAATCATTTTCTTCCTATGTATTTGTGGAGTTTTATTAATTTAAATTGTTTTTTTAGTTGTAGACAGACACAATACCTTTATTTACTTTTTATGTGGTACTGAGGATTGAACCCAGTGCCTCCACATGCAAGATGAGCACTCTACCCCACTGAGCCACAACCCCAGCCCCTTATTGGTGGAGTGTTAATAGAATTTCCCCCACTAAAGTGGTTCTTAGACTTGAATAAGGCTGATTATGGCATAGTACGGAATAGCTCGATAAAGGCTATATTAGTGGAAGTAATACAGATCAAAAGAACATCTAGTAAAGATATGTATCTTGAAATTTTATGTGATTTAAAAACGGTGCTTTGAAATACCTTGAGTGGTATTTGATATTAATTGGGGGTAAGACATATGTCTTTAATGAACTTAAATGCTATAATTTTTAGTTTATGTGCTAAAGAGGAGGAAGTGTCAATTCAGTCTGGTGGACGTAGGCAGAGAACCTCCCAAGAACCTGAACCCATATGCTTAATTTCAGAAGGAAGTACACGTTGATCCCTGGCACCCAACTCCCCTTAGCCTTTGCCATCATACTGGTAACATGATCCCTGGCTGGAGGTTGGTGCCCTTCAGACCAAACCTAGGGCCATCTGCATGCTAGATGAGCATTTTACACCCAAGCCCAACCTTAGTCCAAGGTTATGGTTTTTGCAAAGTAAAATACATATATATATATATATATATATCATCACTTAATCTTCAGCCTTTAACCCTATGTAGCTGCTAAATGAGGTGGACTAAAGTAGCCCAGACTCAGGTGCTACCTCTTTCTCTCGAACTAGGGGCACCCAAAAGGGGAAGTATCAGCTCCTCTCTTAGCCAGGCTAGCACCCTAGCACAAGACAACTGGGCATCCTAGGTCCCTCTGTCTAGCCCTACAAGGATGGCCACATGGGCCTTTAGAAAGAAAAGTTAGGCATAAGAGTGCACTCCCAGTTTTTAACCCTATCTTCAGCTTTGTGTGAAATAAAAGGCAAAAATATTTTCAGTTGTTTGCTTAAGACACGCATTATGTTCATTAAAAAATTTAATGGCTTCTAATCCAGGCTTCTGCCTGGTCTCCCAGGACTACCGATTTGTACTCTGCTGCCTCGCCATTTTGCCATTCCTGGAAAGGTTCCCTCTCCATAGATGCCAAACTCCTTTACTTCCAGCTTCTCTCCTGGTCCTCCTTTTATGGTCACCTCCAGAAATCCTTTCCTAAACCCATCAGCCAGTCACTCTTTGTCTAGCCTCTTCTGTACTTTAAGGCAGAAACTAGTCTTTTTGAACCATCCCAGCACTTGGTGCTAGGAGTAGAAGTGCTCCATAAAAATTCCTGGAAGTAATGAATGTGTGCTGGCTAGATTCTTGATCGTAAACTAGCACAAACTAAGCACTATCCAGTTGCAAGTTCTCAAAGTCAAAGAACTAAATCAAAAATCCATCTTCTCAAAGGTTTTTGTAAAGAATTTGAGCATAAACTGTTGCCACATCCCAATTTAAATTTTTAAGTAAAAGGCTTAACTGGAATGACAGATGACATTCACATGAATCCTAAACTAATGGCTACATTCAACTCCCACCAGTGTTTTTTTCCCCAGTACTGGGAGCTAAACCTGGGAGATGCTCTACCACTGAATTTAATCCTCAACTCCCCACCTTTTCTTTTTGAGCTCGTCTTTGCCCAGGCTAGCCTTGAACTTGTGATCCCAGTTCAGTTTCCAGACTCACTGGGATGTGCCACCGCACCTGGCTTCGAACTAGCATTTTTAAACATCAAAATAACATCAAATGACATCTTGGACAAAAGCTGCGGGTTTTGTGGCTAAAGGGGAAATAGGTTATAGAATGTGAGATTTCTTAATGCTATGCAGAATTCAGCCAATACTGAGCATTACATGCCAGGCACAGGATCAAGCTGCATTTCAAGTTATAATCAAAAGTAAACTAAAGGGCTGAGGACATAGCTCAGTGGTAGAGCATTTACCCAGCATTTGCCCTGGGTTCAATCTCCAGTAGTATTTAAATTAATTAGAAGTCCGGTGCAGTGGCACATACTTAATCTCAGCTACTCGGGAGGCTGATCAGGGCAAGAGGATCACAAGTTTAAGTCCAGCCTGAATAATTTAGCATGCTCTTGTCTCAAGATAATGAAAAGAGCTGGTAAGGTAACTCAGAGGTAGAGTGCCCCTGGGTTTAATCCCCAGTACTGAAGAAAGTTGTGTGCAGTGGCACAAGCCTCTTATCCCAGCAACTTGGAGGCTGAGGCAGGAGGATCACAAGTTCAAGGCCAGCCTCAGCAACTTGGCAAAAATTAAAAGGGCTGGGCACAGTGGCAAACGCTTGTAATCCCAGCAGCTTGGGAGGCTGAGAGAGGAGGATCTCAAGTTCAAAGCCTGCCTCAGTAACAGCGCTAAGCAATTCAGACCCTGTCTCTAAATAAAATACAAAATAGGACTGGGGATGTTGCTCAGTGGTTAAGTGCTCCTGAGTTCAATCCCCAGTACCAAAAATAAAAATTAGAAAAAAGCACTGGGGATGGAGCTCAGTGGTAGACCTAGGTTCAGTCTTCAGTGTCAAAAGAAAAAGAAAAAAAAATGCTAGCATTAAAAAGGAGCATAGAAGGCCTACAGAAACAAGATCTCACATTTTTGAAAGTGCCTAACATAGGACCTTCGTATATCATAAGTGCTACATATCTATCTTTGGTTGAAACAAAAAAGACATCCATATGTAAAATTGTTTTCAAGAGTAAATGCTTTAAGCCGGGTGCGGTGGCGCACACCTGTAATCCCTGCACTTTGGGAGGCTAAGACAGGAGAATCGTGAGTTCAAAGCCAGCAAAGAGTAAATGCTTTAGCTAACTGGTAATGATGCACATTGCAAGAGACTTCTGTAAGTCTTAGATCTTAGGTTTGTTTTTTTCAAAACAACACATTTTCAATGCCAGACCTTCCTCCACGTACAAAGAAAGAGATGCCAACACTTTGAATTCTTGTAACTGATCATGCAAGTAGTTCCATCCAGAAGATGGAGATAATATTCCCTGGAGTTGGTCTGAATGGGTGAGAAGGCACAGCCTAGAATGAGCAGAGGATGAGGACATGACTGAGAGCCTATGCCATTACCTGACCTTTCTCACAGCAGTCTATCCTACCCAGGAACATGCTGGACTTGTGAGTAAAGGATAACAATTATTTCCTCCTACCCCCACCATTTGATCCTAAGTAAATATGATAAGTAGATGAGCACTTATTTACAAGATCTCCAGAAAGGTGTAAAGTTTATTAACATCTTTAAAAAAAAAAACAAAAAACAGCTATTGAATATGTGGATACTTATTTACAAGTTATAAGATGGGAGGCATATTTTAATCAGCATTTCAAATAATCAAAGGAGTACTTTTTTTTTCCCTAGAAATATCATTTCACTCTCCAGGAAGATGATAAATGAAAACATAAATGAATGCCCTGGTTAGAAGCAGATAAACTAATACCTTAAAAATATTTTTTAGAAAGGGTAATTGCTACTTAAGCAAGAATTTTCACAAAATTATTCCCATGGCTAACTCAGACAATTTCTTTGCTTAGAAAAGCTGTCCTAAAGAAGCAAAAGAGCAACACATGAATATGTCCTCACTTAAACACATGCTTTCAAGCTAGTTTTTGCAAAGTTGTATTAGGGTTTCCAGAGCTTTAGGAGTCCATCTTCACTGTAGGTAGCAATCAGGTTCTGATGAGGGTGATGTGCAATGCCAATCACATCCTTCTCGTGGACCTGGAACAAGTTAAAGCACAGATTAGGGTATGCAGATCTCAACAAATCACTCTGAACAGGCTTCCAGAGCTGGGAATGTCACAGCTGGAAGACAGAGAAGAGCTATCCAATTCACATCACACTGTGTTAAAATAAACTTTTTATTATGTTAAGCCCCTGAGATTTTTTTTTTTTTTTTGGTACTGGAGATTGAACTCAGGGGCACTTGACCACTGAGCCACATCCCCAGCCCTATTTTGTTTTATGTAGAGACAGGGTCTCACTGAGTTGCTTAGTGCCTCGCCCTTGCTGAGGCTGGCTTTGAACTCCCAATTCTCCTGTCTCAGCCTCCCTAAGTGCTGGGATTACAGGCTGGCGCCACTGCGCCTGGCTAAGGCCCTGAGATTTAAAGACTGCTACAGCAGCTGGCATTACTTTTTGTACTGACTTTAATATCACAAGAGTTAGAGGGCTGGGATTGTGGCACAGTGGTAGCGTGCTCGCCTAGCACGCGTGAGGCACTGGGTTCGATCCTCAGCACCACATAAAAATAAAATAAAGATATTCTGTCCACCTACAACTAAAAAAATAAATTTTTTAAAAAACCATACACACACACACACTTCCACATATATGAAAAAAAAAAATACCACAAGAGTTAGAAATTTCAAAAACATCCTAATCAATTTGATTAACATAATACACAAGTAATGTGCATTCAAAAAGATATGGAGAAAAGTACTTTATCTGTCATTCTCCATCTCCACAAGAAAAAGCTGACTATCTGGCTAGACAGGTATGTACTTTTCCTTCTCTTAGTATGTTCTCATTCTATCCACCTGAAGCTCGGGAAGGGGGGTGTCACTGAAGGATGATTTGACTTCATAAAAGAAGCAATGTCACACATTTATAAACCTTTAATTTTACTTAATATAAAAATGCCTCCATTGGGGCTGGAGTGGTGGCTCAGTGGTAGAGCACCTGCCTAGCATGTGTGAGGCACTGGGTTCGATTCTCAGCACCACATATAAATGAATACAATAAAGGTCCATCAACAACTAAAAAAAAAAAAGCCTCCATTACATTTTTTATACTGAGGTTCACAATGATAGCAGAATCTGGAAATGGTATGTACTTCTGAAAGACAAGGTTATCATTTCTTTAGGTGATCTGATGATCTGAGTAATACTCACTGTCAAAGTTCTCTCCAGTTTGCCAGTGACTGTGCTGAAACAGTAGAGCACAAAGTCCTCCCCCACACAGTAGATCCATTCACCACGAGGAGAGAGGGCACAGCAAACAAAGTCACCACCTTCTCTTTTACCAGAGCTGAAGCTTCTGACAATCTAGAGCACAACATATCCCAAGAAGACAACAATAAAGAGAAAAAAAAAAAAATTACATCAGCAGCAGCTCACCTGCGGACAGCATTCTAAACATTTTTAAAATGACATTTTGAGACTACTTTGTTTCAGTTCTGGGGATTGAACCCAGGGGCACTGTAGCAATGAGCTATATTCCCAGTCTTGAGAGTCTCACCAAATTGCAGAGGCTGCCCTCAAACCTGCACTCCTCCTGCCACAGCCTAAGTAGCTGGAATTATAGGCATGTGCCACCACACCGCATAAAAAATGACATTTTAAAAACTGACATTTTGAACTAGGTGTGGTGGCACACACCTGTAATCCTAGCACTTTGGGAGGCTGAGACAGGAGAATCGTGAGTTCAAAGCCAGCCTCAGCAAGGGCGAGGCACTAAGCAACTCAGTGAGACCCTGTCTCTACATAAAACACAAAATAGGGCTGGGGATGTGGCTCAGTGGTTGAGTGCCCCTGAGTTCAATCCTTGGTATCAAAAAAAAAAAAAACGGACATTTTGACATTATTACTTTGCTCCTTGGTTTACCATCGTTTATAATTAGATCTCCAATTTCATTCATCATGTGCTAAATCTTATTGCCTGGGAAATATTCAGTGGATAAGCTACCTATAAAGTAAGTGACAGAAGAGAATTTCAAATTTATACACCCATGTCACAGATGCTGCTGCTCTTTAGTCTACTGATCATACTACCCTGAAGCAAATTCATTACCACAGAACAATTTTCAAAATCAGTATAGTACTAGTTCTCAATGCTTTAGACTTCTGTTTCCAATTTTCTCTTTCTAACAAAATCTGTTGCTTTCCCCATGCAGGATCGAACTGTCTCCAACACTATGCTTGGTCTATGTTCTGTAACATTAAACATCACAAATCAATTTCAAAAGAGAAACCAATCCTCAAAAGGCTAAGCATATACTGTGATTCTATTTATGTACCATTTGCAAAATACATCATAATGAAAGAAAACACATTAGTGGTTGCCAGGGAATGAGGGTTTAAAATTATGCAATACCATTTAGCACCAAAAACAAAAATATTAAATACCTAGATATAAAACAAAATACACAGCCGGGCGCGGTGGCTCAAGCCTGTAATCTCAGCACTTAGGGAGGCTGAGACAGGAGAATCGTGAGTTCAAAGCCAGCCTCAGCAACGGCGGCGAGGTGCTAATCAACTCATTGAGACCCTGTCTCTACCTAAAACACAAAATAGGGCTGGGGATGTGGCTCAGTGGTGGAGTGCCCCTGAGTTCAATCCCCAGTACCAAAAAACAAAAAAACAAAATACACACGATTATATGAGGAAAACTACAAAACTGATGAAAGATATCAAAGAAATAAATAGTCCATGGATAAGAAGACAATATGGTCAAGATCTCTTCCCAACTTAATTTATAAATTTAATGCACTCCCAATCAAAATCTCAGCAAATTATTGTAGATAACGAGAAACTGATTCTAAAGTCTAAATGGAATAGTCAAAAGATCCAGAATAGCCCAATTCAGTATTGAAGGAGGAGAACAAAGTTGATTGACACTACCCAACCTCAAGACGTCTTATAAAGCTTCAGTAATCAAGAGAGTATAACTGGAGCTGGGGTTTTGGCTCAGTGGTAGAGCGCTTGCCTAGCATGTGTGAGGCACTGGGTTCAATTCTCAGCACCACATATAAATAAATGAATTAAATAAAGGTCCATCAACATCTAAAAAAATTTTTGAAAAAAAGGTATACCACTGGCAACAAAAGAGATAAACAGATCAATGGAACAGAACAGAATCCAGAAATAAGGTCACATAAATACAGTTAAATGATCTTTCACAAAGGAACAAAAGCTCCTTTATGAAAAAGGAGAAAAGATAGCTTTTTTTGGTATTAGAGATTGAATCCAGGGGTGCTTTACCCCTAAGCTACACTCCCCTGAACTTTTTAAGTTGCTGAGGGTCTTGCTAAGTTGCTAAAGCTGACCTTAAACTTGTGATCCTCCTGCTTCAGCTTCCCACGTCACTGAGATTACAGGCATATGCCACCATGCTCGGCAAAGATAGCCTTTTCAACAAGTGGTACCAAAACAACTAAACTTTCACATGCAAAACCATGAATCTAGACACAGATACTACACTCCCCACAAAAAGTAACTAAAAAAGTAACCTTGATGTTCCTGATGCCCCTAATGCTACCTCACAGTCCACAAAAAGTGAGACTCCTTGCAAAACTTGTAGGTGTACTGATTGGAAATACACGTTATGAGAACACTGTTATCCTTTTCCTATTGGTGTTCCACTTTAGCTCATGTGGTAGCTAGATGTCCTGACTTGGTAATCCACACCACACTGCATCTCCCTAATGGAGACAAAGATTGTTATCTTAATCTTCAGTGGCATTCCAAATGAGGCTTAAAGATCAGAGATTCATTTATCTAAAGGAATAAAAAGAAACAGCATAATATACTAATACACTAAGGAAAGGAAATAATTTTTGAAACACCAAAGAGAGGTTATGTAGCGCTATAGTTTAAGTGTCTGAAAAATAAATATCCCTTATGTGGTTTATCAAGTAGTGAACCCTTATTTGGTTACAGGGAGGGCCAGTGCTGGGTTCTGTGCTAAGGTACTTTCTGAGTACTCACCTGCCCTTGCATATTCATGATGACCACTGTGTTTGATCTGTTGCATACCACAAAATGCTCTGGATTTTTAGGAAGCAGAATCACACTGTTGACAGTAATGTCTGTCCCTGCAGTGCTTCCCAGGGATTTAAAGGTATTTGAACATTCTGTAGTCTTCATATTCCAGATCTACCACACAAAAATTTAAAGCATAAACATTTTTTAGTATAAGAATTTCTAAAGTTTTATGGCTTATAAAAATAAGAATTGGGTTCTAAAAACGAGTAAAATTCACTCAGAAAATGTTTCTTACAATTTTTAAGTCCAAATATCCAGCAATGCTATGTATACAGTAAGTATTTCTAGAGTTTCTGTTCAAAAAGTCATTGAGATGCTTTACCCCAATCACTACAGAACTAAGGGGAAAGACCACAAAACAAGGAGGACTAGACAAGCCACCTCACAATGCATTTACAAATTGTGAGGCCCCTAAGCACGGCACAAAGGGGGCAAATCCCATGACTAAAGTACTGAGAGTTGTGTGTTTCCCCAGGCATCCATCCCAAGGAAGAGTACATCTGCTTCCAAGTTTCTTGTTCAATTCCCAACCAAGAACAGACTATTTCAGATGTTAGTCTGACAGATAAGTTCTTATGTTAAAATGTCTAGATCTTCTACCAACAAAGCACTCACTTATATAACACAATTTAAGAGCAGTAGGTCCAGAATGTAAAGGAGTATCGGAGTATCTCAAAGATCTCTAGCCAATTTTCTACTTCAGTTTTTTTTTTTGGTACCGGGGATTGAACTCAGGGGCACTCGACCACTGAGGCACATCCTCAGCCCTATTTTATGTTTTATGTAGAGACAGGGTCCCACTGAGTTGCTTTTAGTGCCTCGCTGTTGCTGAGGCTGGCTTTGAACTCATGATTCTCCTGTCTCAGCTCCCCAAAGTGCTGGGATTACAGGCGTGTGCCACCGTGCCCAGCTCTACTTCAGTTTTTTTGTATCCTTTCTTGTAAAAAAGGCCCTCTCTTTTATTTAAATACATCTTTATAGATACTAAAGATCCATTACTTTCAGCTGAGAGCTAAGGGTAACAAATAAATACAAAAGAGGGAGTTTAGTTTTGCTCTATACCTCTCCTAGTCTTCTAATAATGTTAGGGAGACACTAAACTTGGGGGCCTGGCGTAGCATAAGGCTGTACAACAAAAAGTGCTCTATAGGGCTGGGGCCGTAGCTCAGTGGTAGAGTGCATGCCCAGCATGCGTGAGGCACTGGGTTCGATCCTCAGCACCACATATAAATAATAAATGAATAATATAAAGATGCATCAACAACTAAAAAAATATTTTAAAAAAAAAAAGTGATCTATACATTTGGCTACTGAGTCTTCTGTGCATTTGACTGGTGGGGGTGGGCCATATTACAACATGACAGATTCAACAGCCGTATCTGTGAATGGGAAATCATCCAAGTCTAGAACTCCACACACTTCCTCTTTCTCTACACATGATAAAGTCTGCTTTGACTACAGATTTGAGATTTAGGACCCCCATGCCAATAGGGATTACCCATAGAATATTACTCCTGACTCAGACTCACTTCGGTTCTGACTAAAACAGTAAAGAGATCTACTTCACCATCATCAACATTATCACCACGGCAATCTTCTCAAAGGACAAAGTTTTTTTAAAACAAATAAATTTTAAAATCATAAAATGAACCAATAGCAAATACTAACCTTTACGGTGCCATCAGAGGATGCACTAATAATATAATGTCCATCTTGTGTAAATGTTGCTTCATTAACAAAGGAGGAATGGCCACGAAATTCCTTCAGGGTTTTCCCAGACTTTAAACCATGAATTCTATCACAAATAAAAGCAAATGAAAAGAAAAATTAATATTCTATGTATTGTGGTTGGGGCCAGGTGATGAATGAATGTTAGATGAACTACAGAAACTCATGTTATAATATTAAGTGAAGAACGAGAGCCATGCATATGGTATAATTTTCATGAGTTCAAACCATGAAACAAAACTAAAACAAATTACACAGAGAGACTAGAGAAAAATGTAATGATGCCACAAGCTTCTGTTCAGGGTTGGACCTCTAAAAACTAGTAAACAAGACTCAGTATCAGTGTATCTCAGCTAAGTCCCAAGAATCTATTTGTAACAGGCCTTGGCCCTTTAAAGTCATTATGATGCAGGTGGGTCCACAGAGCACACTTTGAGAAATAAGAAACACTACTACACACCCTTTCAAAACTTTCTTCTGGGGCATGAAGGGAAGAACTCAAACTGACAGAAGAATAGTACTGTGTTAGCTATATTTTGGCAAAAAGGCGGCTCACATGCCCTAACTTTCCCTATTATCCCATACTAATGAAGTCTCCTCTGGAATCTAATTATATCAAACCAAAATTCTTACTTACCTAATTGTCTGGTCAAAAGAGGCACTAAGGATCTGACTGCTATCCTTAGAAAAACTCAGACAAGTAACACCTTTACTGTGTGCTCTCTCAAATCTCCTTAAACACTGTCCACTCTGAATCTTCCAGACCTTTATTTTTAAAAAGAATAAAAAATAAAGTTGTAAATAATGTTCCACCATAGCCCACAGAGCCAAGCAAGATGTACTAAAAAACATTAAAAATGCATGCTAATAGCTAAATATGATATGTTCTTGTAGTACAATAACTGAATCCTTTGTAACTTAAAACTGTTTCCTTATAAATTATTAAAACAAAAATTTAGACTCTAAATCCACTTAGTAGAGATCATTTCTGTATTTTTATCTAGGACAGGGTGCATTACCAGCAATTAAATACAAACCACAGCTAATCGGCTATCCATCATCCCCTAGAAAAAATCAAATACAATATACCATACACAGTAAAACAGTGGTATGACATAAAGGCATGAACAGATTAGAACTAAAGTCCTAGACCTATCACTCATCTACTGTGTGACCTTAAGCACTGAACCACTCCAAGAAGAGTTATTATTAGGAGTAACAAAAAATACAGTGATGGGGGCTGGAGCTGTGGCTCAGTGGCAGAGTGTTTGCCTCACACATGTTAGGCACTGGGTTCAATTCTCAGCACCATATATAAATAAACGAATAAAATAAGGTCCACTCACATCTAAAAAAATTTTTTAAAAAATACAGTGATTAACATAAAGTTAATGCTCTATAATTGCTGAGTATCATGTATAGGACATTACCCCATTACAGAAGTCTCAAAATGTCTACATATATACAAGAGCTTGTGTCACTAATCCATACCTTAATTTTTCCATCTTGGGCTCCAGTTGCTAACATTTCCGTATCTCTACTAAAACACATGCAGAGAACAGCATCATCCATCATCATGAAGTTATCCTGGGCCTGATACTTAAGATCCTAAGGGAAACGGTAGATAGTAATTATCAAAATAACACAAAAGCCAAGACCCCAGTGGACCCAGGTCTCTAGAAACTCACTAAAAACAGGAAAATGAAAAACATCTACTCTAAACCTCCAAAGCAAATAACAGTGTGTGCATTTCTAATGAACAACTGATATTACTGGGAATAACTAATTTTACACAATACAAACTAACACTGTAAAAAATGCCAATATAAGCCAGGTGTGGTGGTACACATCTGTCCCAGCCACTCAGAAAGCTGAAGCAGGAGGACTGCTTGAACCCAGGAGTTCTAGATTAGCCTGGAACATAGGAAGACCTTCCATTTAAAAAAAAAAAAAAAAAGCAGCAGCACTTAGGGAGGCTGAGACAGGAGAATCGTGAGTTCAAAGCCAGCCTCAGGAACAGCGAGGCACTAAGCAACTCAGTGAGACCCTGTCTCTACATAAAACACACAAAATAGAGCTGGGGATGTGGCTCAGTGGTCGAGTGCCCCTGAGTTCAATCTCCAGTACCAAAAAAAAAAAAAAGCCAACAATATACTCTATTCTGTTTTCTAATCTTTTCAAGGCAAAATTACTCTACAGTTTCACATTTTACATCTTTAATAAACCTGAATTTACTATTTTGAGCAATGATATGAAAAAGTAAACTAATATTTTCCTCCAAAGTGTCAGCTCCTTTTCCTAAAACCATTTGCCAACTATTTTATTTGTGATGCTTCTTTTATCATACATTATTGTTCAAATACAAATATCCTTATTGTGTTTTTTTCTAACTATAAAGTGAGACTGCTTCACAGAAAACAAAAGGCAAACTACTACGTAAAGTACAAAGTGAAAATCACTCTCAAATCCACTACCCATGGAGTAGAATTTAGTAGTCTATGTTAAAGATTACATTTTAAATAAATGAATAAAAGTTAATAAAGAGCTATTTGAGAAAAAACATTAAGCTGGGATCTATACCAATTTTATCCTTCTTAACAAATTCCAATGAATCAAACAAACACTAAATATAAAACATAAAAATACTAGAAGAAATTGTAGGAAAAAAGATGGAAAATTTTCATCTGTAAAACAAAACCATAAGCAAAATTAAAATATAAAGTCAAAATTTAAAAATATTTGCAATGCATATTCTGATTTCCTTAATACGTACAGCTCATACAAATCAATAAAAGTGTCGAATAGAAAAATGGACAGGGGCTTGGGTCGTGGCTCAGTGGTAGAGCACTTGCCTAGCATGTGTGAGGCACTGGGTGGGTTTGATTCTCAGCACTGCACATAAATAAATAAAGATCCATTGACAACTAAAAAATATTTTAAAAAAAGAAAAAGAAAAATGGATAGGGGCTGGGGCTGTAGCTCAGTGGTAGAGCACGTGCCTTGCACATGAGAGGCACTGGGTTCAATCCTCAGCACCACATAAAAATAAATAAATATACTGTATCCATCTATAACTAAAAAAAAAATTGAAAAAGAAAAATGAACAAAGGATATTAACAGGCTTCACAGAATACAAAACATTGGTTGTTTTTCACATGTGAAAAAAAATGTTGATTCATAATAAGAGAAATAGAATTAGGTTAGATTGGAAACAATCTTAAATATGGCTCCATCCATGCAATAAAATATAATACAGCAATTGTCTGCAAGATATACTATAAAGGGAAAAGCAAGAAACATAACACAGTATATAGTATGATACCATCTGTATTTTTAAAAAATGGAAAAGAAAATATAGTAAGTAACTGTTTGCACAAATACAGAATATTCTGGGAAGGTTATACCAGAAACTGCAACCATTACTGGTCCAAGGAAAACTGGCTAAGGGACATGGGTGCAAATAAAACTCTTTACTTAAACAAACTTATTCTGTTTTCTGAATGTGTTATCAGATGTACATATTACCCATTCAAAACATAAGTTTTGGGCTGGAGATGTAGTTTAGTGGTAGAGTACTTTGCTACCTTGCATGAAGCCCTAGGTTCAATTCCCAGCATAGCAAAAATAATATTTATAATAAGTCAATTTGCTTATATATATGTAGACATATATATAAAAATTATAAAAAATGATAAGTAAGCAACTATAGCTTTTTGTTAGTAATATATTTAGAGTTTAATTAAAAATAACTTCAGGGGCTGGGATTGTGGCTCAGTGGTAGAGCGCTTGCCTCGCACGCGTGAGGCACTGGGTTCGATCCTCAGCACCACATAAAAATAAATAAAGATATTGTGTCCACCTACAACTAAAAAAATATATAAAAATAATAATAACTTCAGATGAGCACTGTACGGCATGCTTGTAATCCCAGCTACTAGGGAGGCTAACGAAGGAGGATTGCAAGTTCCAGGCTAGTGTAGCAACTTAGCAAGAACCTGTCTCAGAAAAAACAAGGGCTGGAGATATAGCTCCATGGTACAGTAACTGCCTAGCAGGTTTGAGGTCCTAGGTTTAAACCCCAGGCATTACAAAAACAAAAGCAAAATATCTTCAAACGCATTTTTGAATCATTAAAGTACTACATGTGCATTACATACAGATCCTTCCTCAAATAATCTATGCCTTAGCAATACTCAGCCTGAGAAAAAAGGCATAGATAATTAGAAATAAAGCACAGATAATTCAAAATCAGTAATTCTTCCACTGGGAAAATTAGTTAACATATTTAAAATACTTTACCTTCCTGATTTTTCCAGTAGTAAAGTTCCATACTTCAATGAATCCATCAACAGACCCAGTGACCAGATATTGACCATCTGGAGAAAATCGAGCACACTCCACATGTGATTTCTGACCAAACTGTTTCAAATGAAACAATGAAACACATATCTTTATCTAGTGACCTTAAAACAATTCCCATTTTAACCTTGCATATAATCATAGCTAGTCCATATTATGGAATACTAGAGGGAAGTTTCTATAACTGAACAGAGGGATCTGATAGATAGGTTTCTAATTATGAAATTGTTATTTTGAAAGAAAAAGGAAAAAAACTATTTTAACATGGGATTTAGAACAAATAATCCTGTTAACTCAGATGATAGTTTTTGCTAGAATCAGCTACTTTAGTATGACTCTCACATTCAACTTACTGTGACCTAATATGTTCCTGTTATTCATCTAGGGAGAAAAACCTCTTATTTTCAAAATTAAAAAACGTATCTTCCTACACTATTTTGCAAACAAACTTCCCATCACTGTTTCATAACCTTCATTTAATCATGTGATAATGTGGGTCTCATCAAATTGAGGACTAATTCCAGAAAATTAGAAAGATAGGAAGAACAGAAAGAAGCTCTAATGTAGATTTCATTTTCAATGCCCAAAATAGAAAGTGTTTATACCAGAAAGTCTTGACCTAGAAGCATAATTATAATGGATTTCTATTTGTCTGAAGGTCTCAGCAGGTTAGATAAAGGTGCTCCTCAAAAATATATTACAGGGCGGGCTGGGATTGTGGCTCAGTGGTAGAGTGCTTGCCTCGCATGCATGAGACCCTGGGTTCGATCCTCAGCACCACATACAAAGCAATAAAATAAAGACATTGTGTCCATCTACAACGAAAAAAAATATTTAAAAAAAATATATATATTACAGGGGGGCTGGGGATATAGCTCAGTTGGTAGAGTGCTTGTCTCGCACACACAAGACCCTGGGTTCAATCCCCAGCACCACTAAAAATAAATAAATAAATAAATAACATGTGAATTAGAACATATAATCCAAAAAAGACAAATCCAAAATGCTAAAACAGAGCTGGAGTCATGGCTCAGTGGTAGAGCACTTGACTAGCATGTATAAGGCACTGGGTTCAATTCTCAACACCACATAAAAATGAATAAATAAAATAAAGGTATTGTGTCCATCAACAACTAAAAAAATAAAATAAGATAAAAATGCTAAACCAAGGTCAAAGATTTGAGGAATATGAAATATTTTAAAATCAATTTCAATTTGAGCAAAAATCCAGAGAGAAAATGTAACACAAAAGTTACATTTTCTAAATGTAACTTATGCTAAAGTAACATACTTGTAATTCTAGGAACTGCAGCAATTACTTTATGCTTTTTCCTAGAGAAGTACCAGATTAAAATTTTAAAATAAGCGCTCAGATGAAGGTCAGCAGTAGACCACTTGACTATCATGTATGAAGCCTGGAGTTCAATCCCAGCACCACAAAAAAAAGAATCAGAATCAGACATAAACCCACTATATGGCACTTTGCCTGACATGCAGCAAGCAAAAACACAAATGTTTAATAGGACAAGTATATAGAGAGTTTAGTTTATCCCAGGCTTAAACAAGGAATTAACCATTCTTCCAAATATAGGCTTCATGAGAGGAAGTTCAAAGGCAAATGATGGGCCAGATGTTAAATATACATCCACTTGGTTACACATCTAAAGTGTGCTACTACCAGGTCAGAGCAGTACCTCAGTGACCATGAAAAGTAAACTTAAGCACTGTCAGAGCTGAAGAATGAATTCACCTCCCCAGTACCCAAGCTCCTGCCATAGGGTCTAGCTATGCCCATGAGTACTCAACAAATGATTACCATCTGGCTCATCTAAAGATCCTACCTTAATATGCCTGCTCAGCTGTGTAGGAAACTTTTCCTCTTCCACATCTTTGACAGCTGCTTTGCCACGAAACAAATCTATGGTCATACCAGGAGGAAGCAACCCCTGGTGCTGCTGCCACTTTAGTGCCTACAAAAAAAGAAAGTACAGCAACCCACTTAGGTGCTTTTAAAGTTTGGGCATAAAAGCTCCAATAAAAAATAAGCCTGTAGTGAAGAGGTCCAGAGGAAACTGAGCCTTCCAGACCCCAGCAGTCTTTGGCCATTCAAACACAACTTAAACTGTGCTTTTCAGTGTGTCTAAGAATGCAGGCTGATCTCAGAGTGGGAAGGGACTCTAAGAACCAACAACTCTATCAACCCCATACTTAACTTTCCTTATATGAGCAACTCTTTTATTATAAACAAACTGGGAAAAAAGAAATTTCCCAAAGTTCTAAATATTCAAACACGGCAACTGTTAACATTTGACATAGTACCTTCTAGATCTTTCTCTCTTTACATATTTAATTACGCTATTAGTAATTACATATAAATTTTACAGTCTCTTGTTTTCAGCTATCATCAGATCACACTGACATAACTATCGCTTGAATAGTGATAGGTATACCTTGGGTGGTACTCTATCTAGTGGATGCTTCACAGTTTACTTAATATATTAGTGGACATTTACACTGCTTCCAACTTTTTACTCATCTAAATAATGCTGCACTGAAGATCTCTGGATACAAAACATTTTCTAGCCGGGTGCAGTGGCTCATGCCTGTAATCCTAGCACTTTGGGAGGCTGAGACAGGAGAATCACAAGTTCAAAGCCAGCCTCAGCAACGGCGAGGTGCTAAGCAACTCAGTGAGATCCTGTCTCTACATAAAACACAAAATAGGGCTGGGGATGTAGCTCAGTGGTTGAGTAACCCTGAGTTCAATCCTCAGTACCAAAAAAAAAAAAGACATTTTCTATTTGGGGAATATTCTATTCCCCATTGAGTATATTTCTAGAAGAAAAATTCCTGAATCCAAAAAAAAGAACATGAATGGTTAAAACTCCTGATATAAGGCTAGGGATGTAGCTCAGTGGTAGAGCGTTTACCTAGCATGCTCAAGGACACAGGTTCATTCCTCAGCACCAAAAAAACTAGACATAAGAAGTTCCTATGTTCTATTAAATAGTGGGTGACTACAGATAATTGTAGTTTGCTCCATATTTCAAAAATGCTATAAGAAGTCAGGTGTGGTGGCACACGCCCGTAATTCCAGTGACTTGAGGGCTGAAGCAGAGACATTCAAAGTTTGAAGCCAGACTAGTTTAGGCCACTTAGCAAGACCCTATCTCAAAAAAATTAAAAAAAAAAAAAAAAAAAAAAAAACAGGGCTGGGGGGCTAGATATATAGCTCAGGGTTCAAGTGCCTCTGGGTTCTATCCCCAGCATCATAAAATAAGAAATTTTTTTAAAAAGCTAGGATTTTAAATGTTTTCACCATAAACAAACAGTATTTGAAGACATAGATATGTCTACCCTGATTTGAACATTACATGATGTATACATGTACAAGCCTGGGATAAGGGTTTAGTCAGTGACAGAGTACTTGCCCAGTGTGTAGAAGGTCTGGGATTCAATTCTCACCACCATTTACTCATATGTAAAAAATTAAAAAACACTACAAATCTGTAACAAATGGCTTTCTGGTCCTTTTCTAAATGCAGAAGCTATTTTTATCCCTATTTATCACTGGTGATCTTTGCTATTTATAAAACATCTATTGCTCTAGGTAGTTTTATAGTAACAACAATGCTAAGCCCATAAGTCCTCAACAAATGATTACCATCTGGCTGATCTAAAGATCCTACCTAAACATGCATTAATATTTAATGCTAAAAATACCACTACCACTTATTTAAAAAAAAAGAATCATCACCAGCAGCTACCATATACTATTTACTAGGTGCCAAGCCATAGGTAAGTACTTTAAGAGCATTATCCTATTTAATCTTTTTTTTTTTTTTAACCAGGGATTGAACTTAGGGGTACTTGACCATTGAGCCATATTCCTAGCCCTGTTTTGTGTTTCATGTAGAAACAGGGTCTCACTGAGTTGCTTAGCGCCTCGCCATTGCTGAAGCTGGCTTTGAATTCATGATTCTCCTTCCTGTCTCAGCCTCCCTAAGTGCTGGGATTAGAGGCATGTACCACCACATCTGGCTCCCATTTAATCTTTACTACAAAACCACAAAAAATGGGATCAGAATAGCTGTCACTTGCTAAGACCATACAACTGATAAGTGAGCTTGGATCCTACCAAGCATGACTATTTATTCCAATTTCCCCAGGACAGTTCTCATTTGCACCTGATATCCCAGCATGTTGATCAACAGAATCATCAAAGATATCTCAGAAAGGATAATATGCTCAACCTATGGTCACACTGATTCTGACAGCAGAGTTTACATTCTTAACCACTAAATGACATTGCCTCTCCCAGGAAAGGGAAGGGTGGCCTGACACAGCTGCTGATACAAGCAGCTCTACAGGTAGTGCCCAGTTCTTATGGTGCCTGATTTCTTTAGCTCAGACATATATCTTACATACAGAAAACAGTACCAGGAGTTCACAGTAATTTCATTTCTATAGGCATTTAATTACCTGTCCCAGCAACGCCATGAGACGAGATGGAGGTACCACACTAACTTCCCCAGCTAAGGCCTGGGCAATTGCTGCTCTTCTCTTCTCTTTGCTACTTCCATCTGGATATGCCTAAAAAAAAAGGAGAAGAGGTAGCATTATTGCCAAGAAACAAGACATGAATTTGTTTATTTAAAACAAACAAACAAACAAGCAAAACATTCAAAGAGGAAAACATGATAAGAAACTATCCAGTAAATAGGGAATTAATTAAACCAATTTAGTTTTTTTAAAATGGCTTCCCAATTCTGCCCACATGCATTTCAAAAGTTTGAGCTAGGAGAGAACTGAAGATGTAAGCTAATCCATGGTTATTACTGAAAAACAGTCCAAGTAAACCATATCAGAGCAAGAGATGTTTTAACAATTTTTGAAAAATTTGCAGGGTCAAGGATTTTTTTTTTTTTTTTTTTGGCAGTACTGAGGATTGAACCCAGGGCCTTGCATATGCCAAGCAAGCACTCTACCACTGAACTACATCTCCAGCCCTCTTTTATATTTAGAAATTTATTTTAATCTAATGACACCCAGCTCAGAAGCATTTCATCACTTCTAACATAAATCTAAACTCCTTTCCTTCATCCTCATGGTTTCTATAAGCTTACTTTACTTTTCTATTATCCAGTGCCTATTAAATTCTTCCTTTTGACAATCCTCTAATGAAAGGTTAAAGGTGTGACTATTACATATCTCTCACACACATCCCTACATATATAAAATATGTTTTAGAAAAATAAAATAATTAGTCACCATGTCCCACTAGTAAGCATGATTATGCTGGGTGTGGATTATGCCTATAACCCCAGCAACTCCAGAGGCTGAGGCAGGAGGATCACAAGTTCAAGGCCAGCCTCAACAATTTAGTAAGGATCTATGCAACTTAGCAAATTCCTACCTCAAAATAAAAACAAAAGGGAAGCCAGGCGCGGTGGCATATGCCTGTAATCCCAGCATTTTGGAAGACTGAGACAGGAGAATCGCGAGTTCAAAGCCAGCCTCAGCAATGGCGAGGCGCTAGCAACTAGTGAGACCCTGTCTCTACACAAAACACAAAAATAGGGGTGGGGATGTGGCTCAGTGGTTGAGTACCCCTGAGTTCAGTCCCAAGCACTGGAAAATAAATAAATAAATAAATAAATAAATACATAAATACATAAATAAATAAATAAATAAAAGGGGTGGAGGATGTCACTCAGTGGTAAAGAGCCTCTAGATTCAATCACCAGTGCAAAAAAAAAAAAAAGGTATAATCAGTTCAGAAGCAAAAGCACAAGCTTTCTGGGAATGGAAAAGGCTAAGACATAAACTGTAATCGCCAGGGGCAAGGCAAGGGACACAAACGTTCAGTGAACATCCATCAGTCCAGCAGCATTTCAGGGCCAGATAAGTACTTGGGCTAATGTAGAAATAACATCAGAACAAAATTTTTTGCTCATCTTTTGTTTTTTTATGATTTGTTTGTTTGTTTGTTTGTTTTGGTGGTGCTGGGGATTGAACCCAGGGCCTTGTGCATGCGAGGCAAGCACTCACTCTACCAACTGAGCTATATCCCCAGTCTGCATTTTTTTTTAAATTTATTTATTTCTGTACAGGGGATTGAACCCAGAGGTGCTCTACCTTTTTTTTTATTTTGAAACAGGGCCTTTTTATTTTTTATTTTGAGGCAGGGACTCACTACATTGTTGAGGTTGGCAACTTGAACTTGCAATCCTCCAGCCTCAGCCTCCCATGCAGATGAGATTACAGGGATGCATCACCTTGCCTGGCTAATTTTTTTTTTTTCTTCACTAACCAACACACAATCCTCAAAAAATGAAGATGTATGTACAGAGAAGACTCTCAAATACTCAGAAAACTGAACAGGACTATTTTCTTTAACACATGCACATTTTCTGGCCATTATATAAACAGAAAAGCATCATTCTCAGAAATTAAATCAAAATCACAAAGTGTCCAGTAAAATGGTTAAAAAAAAAGATATTATTGCATATTTTATATTTTCACAGTTAACAAGTTTATTTTCATTACCACAGTCATACCTCACGAGGATCAAAATAAGACCTTGCCAAGAGGTTCTCCAGATGAATATACCGCTCTGGCTGTGTTTGTTTTAACATGATCATGGGGTCAGTTTGTCTCAGAAGTGACCTGGCAGCACCCAATTCACGGAGCTCTATCAATTCTAGAACAACCTGGACAATGGAAAGAAAATGGATGTTTCAATACATTCTCTTATAAATACTTCTATTCCAATTAAGTGTCTCATACATATATGGCCTGCCCAAATGATTTCCAATACTGAGAAATGCCCATTTTCCTTTTCACTAGTAGTTTTTAGTGGACAACTAAAATAACTATAAATAACAACTTCAATTCTTCAAACTCCATCTTTCATTTTTATCTGCTGATCTCTCCTCTTCTCAGCCTTCTTGTTCATAATATACACACTAAAGAAAACTTAAGGTGTGCCAGGTTATGATGGAGCATACCTGTAATCCCAGTGATTCAGGAGGCTGAGGCATGACCATTTCAAGTTCAAGGTCAGCTTGGGCAACTCAGCAAGACCCTGTCTCAAAATAAAAAGGTCTGGGGACATAACTCAGTGGCAGGATACTTCTGGGTTCAATCCCCAGTACCATAAAAAAGAAAAGAAAGCAAACTACAAGTAAAGAATATCTCCATAGGCTCCAGAGAAACCTCTTTCCAGTTACTAAAACTTTCTTTGGGGAATTATTGAACTTATGTGGATTATAAAGAAACAAACCAATTGCTCTACTTTTACTTCAAACACTACAATCTCATTTCCAGAAAATCCATTCTGTTTTGTTTTTCTATTTTCCTACAAAACAAAAAACTAATGGTTATCCCCTTCTTGTCAATTCTTATTTTTTAAGGTTATTTTTGTTTGTTTGTTTTTTGATTTGTTCATTCATCGTTACTAGGGATTGAACCCAGGGGTGCTTTATCACTGAGCTACATCCCTAGCCCTATTTTTTGTTTCAAGACAGGGTCTCATTAAGTTGTTGTGGCTGGCATCAAACTTGTAATCCTCTTGCCTTAGCCTCCCGCAAGTCTTTGAGATTACAGGCATGCGCCACCACACTCAGCTGCTTATATATATTTTTTTTTAAGTTGAGATGAACACATTACCTTTATTTATTTATTTATGTGATGCTAAGGATCAAATCCAGTACCTCATACGTGCTAGGCAAGCAGTCTACCAGAGCTACAACCCCAGCCCTGTGTGTTCTTAATATGTTGTTCTATAATAAATGATTTGATCTTTGTCTTAGAATCGTAGCTTAGAGCTTCTAAAATCCTTGGAATTTTGCCAGTGACTTAAGTATCTTTGTTACTCATGGGCTCCTTTATTTAGCGGGGTAGAAGTGGATACCAGGGATTGAACTCAGGGGCAAGTGACCATTCAATCCACTCAGCTCTATTTTATATTTTATTTAGAGACAGGGTCTCACTGAGTTGCTTAGCACCTCACTTTTGCTGACTGTCCTGCCTCAGCCTCCCGAGCCACTGGGATTACAGGCATACACCACCACGCCTGACTCAATGGGCTCCATGAATCACACCCGAGTTTGCGCTAATGCAGTGGCTCAGGACAGGGACTGACTGGTTATCAGAAAGACCAACCATGTAACTAGAAGGTTAACGGTTTGAGCCTACCTCACCTCTGGGGGCAAGGAGTACTGAAAAATGGGTCTAAATTATCCATCATTTCCACATAATGAAGCCCCAGTAAATAACTCAATGTAATCTCCTGCTTGGTGAACACACTGACATGCCAGGTTGGTGGTATGCCCCAATTCCACAGGGACAGCACAAAAGCTATAAAATTAGGACCCCCTCGACTTTGCACTGCATGTCTCTTCATTCAGCTGCTTCTGATCTGTATCCTCGATGATAAAATCAATCATTAGTTATAGTTTTTATTAGGTCTAGTGAATTATCAAGCCTGAGCAGGTCATCAGAACCCTCAAATTTGTAGCCATTTCATCAAAAGTGTGGGTGGCCAGGAGACTCCCAAAGTGTAACTATATCTGAAGTGAGGACAACCCTGTGGCGAATGGAGCATTTAACTTGCAGGGTCTGTGCTAATTATAGGCGTTAGTGACAGAATTAAACCACAGTACACCAATTGGTATCAGAATAGGTCACTTAATAGTTCATTTAATGATCACTTAAGAAATAATTTCAGACTGCACAGTGGCACACATCTATAATCTCAGCTACTTGGGATGCTGAGGCAGGAAGACAGCAAATGTAAGGCCAACTAGGCAAGTAGTGAGTCTCCATCTCAAAATAAAAAAAAAAATTTAAAGGGATAGGTATGTAGCTCAGTGAGAGAGTGCTTGCCTAGCATGTGTGAGACCCTGGGTTCAATTACAAGTATCACCAAAAAGTGGGGGGAGGGTTTCAATTTGGGGAAATCTTGGATTTCCTAAAAAAAAAGAAAGATACTGTCAAGCCTTGAAGTATAAGTTTTATAGGCAGTTATAGCCCTATAGTGTTTAAAGGAATGAATGCTTATATTTGCAAGTCAGGGTGCCAGCCTACAACAAACCAACCCATGGGGATCAGCATCATCACCATTCTTACCTGTTCATAGAGGTCAATAAGAGTTTTATCTGGCAACTTCAAGGACTGTATAGCCTGTAGAACAGTATCCCAATGACCACTATTAATGTCAGCCACAAAACTCTCAATGCTGTCCACAGTATTCAGAGACACAGTAGTCTCCTCTTGTAAGGTGGCTAATGCCCGATGTAAACTGTTCTCCTTCAGGTACTGCATAATCAGACGGATCACACTGAAAGCAAGCAAGTCATTCAGTTCAGGAATCCTCACTTGCCAGAGGCCAAAAGTAAAGCCTACCCCAGCTTATTTCTCTATTTAATGGTCCTCCTTTATCTACCTTCCATTTCTTTATGAGTAAAACTTCCAAAAAACTGTAGAATCAGGTAAGTGTGGTAGCACATGCCCATGTCACAGCAACTCAGGGGGCTGAGGCAGGAGGATCTCAAGCTCAAAGCCAGCCTCAACAACTTTAGCAAGATCCTATCTCAAAATAAAATATTAAAAAAAAAAAATTAAAAAGGGCCAGAGAAGCTGGGTGCAGTGGTGCATGCCTGTAATCCCAGCATTTTGGGAGGCTGAGACAGAAGAATCGCGATTTCAAAGCCAGCCTCAGCAACGGCAAGGCGCTAAGCAACTCAGGGAGACCCTGCCTCTACATAAAACACAAAATAGGGCTGGAGATGTGGTTCAGTGGTCAAGTAACCCTGAGTTCAGTACCTGGTACCAAAAAAAAAAACAGGGCCAGAGACATAGCTCAGTGGTAGAGCACACCTGAGTTTCATCTTCAGTACAAAAAAAAAAAAAATCACAGAATCTAAGATGCAAAGGACCCCATCCTAGAGAGAAGAGAACTGGAATTCAAAAAGGAGAAATCATTTGTGAAGTATCTCACAGAAAAGGAATTGGTATCTTATTTCCTAGGTCAGAACCCACTGTCTTATTCTTATCATTGTAATTATTGCACACTTTTCATGAAAAAAAAATTTTTTTCCAGTACTGAGGATTGAATCCAGAGGCATCATATCACTGAGCTGCATTCCCAGACCCTTTCCTTCTTTTATTTTGAGGCAAGGTATTGCTAAGTTGCCCAGGCTGGACTCAAACCTGGAATCCTCCTGCCTCAGTCTCCCAAGTCACTGAGATTACAGGTGTGTAATACCATGCCAGGCCTCATGATATATTTTAAACCTATGTTAGTCACTGATAGAAAATCATCTAAACCGGGCGCAGTGGCGCAAGCCTGTAATCCCAGCACTTAGGGAGGCTGAGACACGAGAATCGCAAATTCAAAGCCAGCCTCAGCAACAGGCGAAGCGCTAAGCAACTCAGTGAGACCCTGTCTCTACATAAAACACAAAATAGGGCTGGGGATATGGCTCAGTGGTCGAGTACCCCTGAGTTCAATCTCCAGTACCAAAAAAAGAAAATCATCTAAATGATTGTAGGATGATTTGGTCCACTTATATGAAGTCAACCAAAAAAATCATGAACTAAAATTATCTTACTGGGGATTCATGGAACACAAATACAGTCATACTGTACGTAAAGGCAAAATAAAGCTATGCCTCATTTGCAAAAATAACACCCACTGTTTTTATTATCAAATATTTAAGACAAGTGAAATAAAAACATCATGGAACCAATTTCCCAAGAAAAAGAGGACCCAGACTATTTCTACATATTAAAAAATAAGGAGCTGGGCAAGGTGGCACATGCCTGTAATCTCAGCTCTGGGAGGCTGAGACAGGAGAATCGAGAGTTCAAAAGCCAGCCTCAGCAACGGCAAGTTGCTAAGCAACTCAGTGAGACCCTATCTCTAAGTAAAACACAAAAATAGGGCTGGAGACATGGTTCAGTGGTCAAGTAACCCTGAGTTCAATCCTCAGTACCAAAAAAAGAAAGAATGAGGAGCTGGGCACTATGGCATATGCTTGTAATCCTAGCACCTTGGGAGGCTGAGGCAGGACTGCAAGTTCAAAACCAACCTCGGCAACTCAGTGAGGCCCTAAGCAACTTGGCAAAACTCTGTATCAAAACAAATAAAAACGGCTGGGCGGCTCAGCCTACAGCTCAGTGGCAGAGTGCTTGCCTAGCATGTGTAAGGCACTGGGTTTGATCCTTAGCACCACAGTAAAAATAAACAAAATAAAAGGCATTCTGTTCATGTACAGCTACAAACTTTTTTTAAAAAACAGGCTGGGAATGTGGTTTATGGTTAAGAGCCCCTGGATTCAATCCTGATACCAAAAAAGAGAAAAAGAATAAGTAACCACTGTCAATATACAACAGAAAACTTGTAAGTATTTTACATTTATTTTTAATTAAATACAGTTACTCATAGTACAAAATTTTTTAAAGGGCTAGGAATGTAGCTTGGTCCCTAGTATAGGAAAAAAAGAAAAGAAATCACTGAATAGTGTTGATACATTGTTTTCTTTCTCTTTCTTTAAAGTTAAGTATATGGTTCCCATTATATCTGTATTGGACAGCACTAGTATAGAAGGCCAGAATGTCCTGGCTGTAAAGTCTTCACATTGGAATTTAGTAAATTCCCTTCCCCAGAGGAGAAATAATAATAATAATAATACAATAACTAACAGTATGTATTTATTATCTAACAGGTACTGCTCTAAACATTTTAGACATTCATTTATTCCTCAAAAAACCCTATGATAAGGAGAGGTAGTGGGGAGTGAAATTGGCCAAATTATGTTATACGCATGCCACAGTGAAATCCACTATTCTGAATATTAAATATGTATCAATAAAAAAGAAAAATATCCCAACACAATGGTGCAGATATCACTATTATCCCCAATTTACATAGGAGGATTTGACTGAATAACAGGGATAGCAAGTGAAAAATGAGGATCCCAAACTGGCAATATGGCTCTTGAGTATATATCCCTCTTGGGAAAGCAAACACCCTCTTCTTAAAAACTCATGCAGAAAGGAGCCAAATACTGTTACCTACAAAAGTTCTTTCTTATTTGTTTGGGTTTTTTTGTTTGTTTGTTTTGTTTTGTTTTTCCTTCATGGCCCTTTCACAAAGTACTCAGAGGGCTACACCTCCAATATTCTAATATGAAAAAAAAAATTGTAATGTGGGACTATCTTTCTTAGCACAATTCCATTGACTTCTACTTTGCATTCCCCTCCCCACAAACACCTCAAACTTCCCACTGCAGAAATCAAATTCACTACACACAATGTAGTAAAACAAATTCAAACACAATGTAATAAAGAGCTAAAAGTTTTGGAGATGGCCTGGGATTTGAACCAGAATTCTGCCATTCACTCTGACCTGTTTCCTTATGTGTTAAGAAAAAGGCTTGTCTTGGAGAGCTGATAAAAGAATCACCTATCCTAGTTATAACTTATAGCATGCTCAGCATCAAAGTATTTACTAAATAGAAGCCGGGTGCGGTGGCTTAAGCCTGTAATCCCAGCACTTAGAGAGGCTGAGACAGGAGAATCACAAGTTCAAAGCCAGCCTCAACAACGGCGAGGCGCTAAGCAACTCAGTGAGACCCTGTCTCTACATAAAACACAAAATAGGGCTGGGGATATGGCTCAGTGGTCGAGTACCCCTGAGCTCAATCCCCAGTACCAAAAAAAAAAACTATTTACTATGTATTATTGATAATAAGAACGCACAGCAGCCACTGTGCTATAGCAGGGTCTTCAAAGCTGGAAGAGGGGCTGTTATAGCTATCTTTCAAGCCCCAAAGCATGCAATCCTTTCCAGCTCTTACCCTGACTTAGTTATCTAATCTCCAGCACTCCTTATCATTCTTCTTTGCTTTATTTTTCTCCACAATATTTACTATGTTACACTTCACATTTTACTTATTGTATCTATTGATTGCCTTCCCTAATCAAAATGTGCATTCTGTAAGGGCAGGGATTTTTGTCTATTATGTTAACTACTGTATTTCCAGCATCTTGAACTGAACATAACAAACTTCAATGTTGGTTGAATGAAAAAAACTCCCTTCTGCCGACGCAGTTCTTCGGGGTATGTCCTCTCTCTTACACTCAGAACACAAATGTAATGTCTGCTAATTTAATTTTTAAGTTTTGGCAACGAAAGGTGGAGGGTGGAGTCCTGGAGATGTCCACTAAAGACTTCTTCAATCACTCACCATTTCCCTCTTCCATCAACTATCATTCTTCAGGCCCAATATCCAAATTATCTCTCCTTTTTGGCTACGCAGAGCTCGCACACAAACCAAAATTCAGCGCCAGACTGAGCCTGATAAAAACAGCTAGTCGTTCGTTCATTCCTAAAGCAGTAATTAATTGTGCTAAGTACTGGGACTACAAGGAAAAGGAGCCCATAGACGCCTTACAGTCCAAGGGTGGCAGGGAGGCAGAAAACACCAATACAGGGTGGTAAGTGCTAAGCAGAGAAAAGCAAAGGTTAAATCCAGGTTGCAAAGTGTGCCTTTCCTCAGCCCAGCGCCGCCTCTTGTGGGGCTTTGGACTTCATGTTTAAGAGCTGCTACCTTCTTGTGGGCCCACTGCTGAGTTAGTTGTATCCAAGAAGCTTCTTTGTGGGTAAGGAAATGGCCCTTCGTTCCTTAATCCCTCGCACGCCTCCCCGAAGTACCCTCCACCCCACGCCCACCATTAACTTCCCGGCCTCTGGCACGCCGCGAACATCAGCCACAGCAAGACTCACTCTGAAGACTCGATTTCGATCGACATGGTGGTAAATTCCCAGGCGTAGACCCCAGTCCGCTCTCAGGCCCAGTCACGAAACAGACCACCACGTCCGGCGGCCGCCTTACGTCACTTCCGCTTGGTGTCGGATGCTGGCCCTGGAGGTGGTACAAACGGAAGACCCGGCGTGGAGTGCGTGGGGGCGGGGCCTCGAGGGGCTGTCAGACGTCTTCGTTTGTGCGCCTGCTCCAGAGAAAAATGCTGAGCGACGAACACTTCCGCTTAGAAGCACTGATTTGGAAATTTTGCTTTCATTTAATGCAATTAATTGATTAGAATTAAATATGGGACTGAATTCACAATACGTGGTTAGGAGATTGGTACATTTTAAACCCATAAAACGCTAGCCAGCATTCCTAGAAGGATTTGAGTTAAAAAAATAAAGGACAAATTAAAACAGTTTACTCAATCTAAGAGATATTTGAGGTCCAATTAGGATTTGTATACCCACTTCTTGGAAAGAGCTAAATTACTTATTGTATTTCCAACTAAGTACTTAGTTCAAAAAGGTTGCACCGCAATGGTACGGTTATTGGAAAAGCAGTAAAACGAAGCAATGGTTAAGAGATTTGGGACTCCTTTTAATAGACTTTAAATAATACATTATTAAATTCGTAGTGACAGAAATGTAGAGACATCAATGAATTTCATAAAGACTTTAAAATAGTTATTGGTGTAAATTTTTTAAACTACTTACAACACAATGATGAATATGTTGTGAAATTACATATTGAAATTAAAAACTTATTTGGGGAGTTCCTATTCGATTTCACTCTTATCTGAAGTTGTGTCTGCTACACAACTTCTTTCTTTGTAGTGTCTCCCTCCCTCTGTGTGTGTGTGTTTCTGTCTGTCTCTCTCTCTCTCTCTCTCTTTTTCTGTGCTTCTGGTTATCAAACCCAGAGGCTTGCACTGTATGCTTTTCACATTGTCCTTTATTTACCATCAACTTCACCTTTTTTTTTTCTCTCAGTACTGAGGATTAAAACCAGGGGTGCTTTACCATTGAGTTTCATCTTTAGCTCTTTTTGTTTTTATATATTTTTAAATATTTATTTACATATTTTGAGTCAGGATCTTGCTAACTTGCTGAGGTTGATCTCAAACTTGTGATCCTCCTGCCTCAGCCTCCCCATTCACTGGGATTATAAGCATCCAAGCATCCATCACCACTCCCTGCACCTCTAAACAAAAGAAATAAGGTAGAAAAGGGAAGGGAGGAAGAGAGGAAAAAAGATGAAAGGATACAAACTGCAGGAATTGTGGACTGGAACTGTATTCTGTTTACCTTGCTTGCTGCTTGAGAAAATCCCTAGTGCCTAGTATCCTATTTCATGTTGGAAGTTGTTATTTGCTGCTGTGCCTGTGGTTTATGCATCCACGTCAGTCAGATCATGGACACCAACCTTGAGAAATGAAATGTTACCATTATTGTTGGCAGCCACAAATGTTCCCTCATCCTTTGCTTCTTAAATATTTTGAATTTTTTTAATGTAAGTTTTTTAATTTTTTTATTATTCTTTTAAACAGCAGTATGCATTTCCATTTTTAGTACACATGCGGAGCACAACTTTTCATTTCTCTAGTTGTACACAAAGTAGAGTCACACTATTCATGTCTTCATACATGTACCAAGGGTAATGATGTCCATCTCATTCCACAACCTTTCCTCTTCCCATACCCACTCCTTTAAAATTTAATTTTTTTGTATGGTAGTAGAGAACCCAGGGCTACTTTACCACTGAGCTACATCCCAACTCTTTTTTTTTTTTGGTACCGGGGTTTGAACTCAGGGGTTCTTGACCACTGAGCCACATTCCCAGTCCTATTTTGTGTTTTATGTAGAGACAGGGTCTTACTGAGTTGCGTAGTGCCTCGCTGTGGCTGAGCCTGGCTTTGAACTCGTGATTCTCCTGTCTCAGCCTCTCAAAGTGCTGGGATTACAGGCGTGCACCACCACGCCCGGCCCGACTCCTTTTTATTTTTTATTTTGAGACAGGGCCTAGCTAAGTTGCCCAGGCTGGCTTCAAACTTGCAATCCTCCTGCTTCAGGACATGTCTTAGATGATCTTCTAACACAACCTCCTCCAATATTTTTTTCCTTTTTTTTTTTCCTTTTTATAGCTGGTATAATAGGCATGCCACACCGTGCATGGTTGATGTATTGTATTTTTAATCTCTGATTGACAGCCAGTGCCCCTATGCCCCTGCTTTCTTTGTCCATGTTTCCTCTGTGAAGATGGACTGGATTGTGATGTTTTTGTTATCATATATGAAACTGCACTTTACTCTTCTTTTTTTTTTTTCTCATGATACTGGGGATTGAACCATGGGCCTACTATACACTAAAGGGGCATTCTGCAATTCAGCCACATTCCCATCCCTGAAACTGCAATCTACCTAGTTACGGAAGGGGGTTTACCCCTAAACTAGTTGTTTATATAAGTATCCCAACTATGTAGTCAATTTCCATGCTCTTCCCAGACCCAAAAGCATAAGCTTTTGTTCCTTTGTTGATCTCTTGTTAGCAAGCTGATGAACTTTGCCAATTGCTAAAGATCCATTTGTCTGGGGAACTTTATTTTTAACACTAGACAAGTGAGGTCTCTTTTATTTCTCACATCCATATAGGGACAAAGAATCTCAAACAGTCACACACAGAGAGACAACTTCTAATCTCTAAACCAGGCAGTTGTATTCTCCAGGAATTTTCCCATCCCATACTCAGAGGCTGGGTCAGAGCCTCTTGGACATGATTTCTAGAGAACAAATTGCCTGTAGTAACCCTGAGGGAAATCCTGTTCATGTACCCACTTTTCCAGAAAGTTGTCCCTTCCCAAAAGTCCATGTATCTACAGTTCACCGCCTTGAGCCAGCAGAGGGCAGGAGAGCCACAGAAAAGTTATCATTGTAAACTCAGCCTCCAGATGTCTTAACTAGTTATTAAGAAGAGAGGAGAGATCCCTTGGTATCCTGGATAAAAGAAATAGAAGGCAAGGTAAATATTTGAGAGCCAAAGTGAGGTGAAAGTTTGACTTTACTTCCTTCTAAACAAGAGCAATTTCACCTAACATGAAAAGGCAGTCTAGAGAAAGGCAGTCTCTTTACCACATGATTCTACCTGCTTCTAACACAACCTCCTCGGATATTTTTTTTTCTTTTTTTTCTTTTTTTTTTCAGTGCTGGGGATTGAACCCAAGGCCTCACACATGATAGGCAAGTTGCTCTACCACTGAACTTCATCCTCGGCCCTATTTATTTATTTATTTATTTATTTATTTATTTTGCTGAGGATTGAACCCAGGACCTTGTGCATGCTAGGCAAAGCACTCTAACAACTAAGCTATACCCCAGCCCACTTTTTATTCTTTTATTTGAAACAGTGTCTAACTAAATTTCCCAGGCTGGCCTCAAACTTAGCATCCTCCTACCTCAGCCTTCTGAGTAGCTAGGATTACAGGCATGTACCACCATGCCCAACCAACCTCCTCTTTTTTAATCCCCACTTCCACCCCAGGGTAGGAATCCCTACACCATCCCTGACAAAGGACCCTCATCTTTTTTGTATACCTACATGAATGAAAGCCATATGGCCCAACTTGGAACAAAATATGCTTTTCTTTGACACCTAAAGAATAAGCCTGGTGGCCAGACGTGGTGGCGCACACCTGTAATCCCAGCACTTAGGGAGGCTGAAACAGGAGAATCGCAAGTTCAAAGCCAGCTTCAGCAATGGCGAGGCACTAAGCAACTCAGTGAGACTCTGTCTCGACATAAAAAACAAAAACAAAATAGGGCTGGGGTTGTGGCTTAGTGTCGAGTACCCCTGAATTCAATCCTCGGTACCAAAAAAAAAAAAAGAATAAGCCTGTTCCCTTCAGAAATTGCAATGTGTACCTGAACTCTGCATCAAAAAATGAGACTCTTCTCATGGGTCAGTTTCTATCAGGGACAAAATACCTTTCCCAGAAACCCATCCCATTTCTGCTGATACATTGGCCAAGGCAACAGCATGTGTACTTTATCAAGAGAAAGCCAACACTGGCAAGGGGAATTGAATTACCTGACCACATACATGCACCCTGGGACTTTGGAAGGACAACTTTCTAAAGCATCCACACCAGTCTCAGGTCATCTGGCATTCTGCTCTACAGTACTGTTTAAGGATACTAAAGAGCCCTATCACACAGATAAGAAAATAGGAAGAAATGAAAGGCTCCACCCAAATCTCACAATGAGGGAGTCTCAAGCTTGTAAAACCCCATTTCTACAGATTCCTGCCCCTTCCCTGCCTTCTTTGACCAACATCTGCTGTCCTTGATGAACTAGCCCAGTAAATAGAAGGTGTCCAGGTTCATGGGATTGGAGGGAAGCAGAGGGGAAAGAACCCTTACAGGACCTGCACCACACTTGCCTACTATAGAGGCACCTTCTAAGAAAACTACTTCATCCATACCACTGTCTAAAAGGGCAACTGTAGCGGGGCTGGAATTGTGGTGCAGTGGTAGCGTGCTCGCCTAGCACGCGTGAGGCACTGGGTTCGGTCCTCGGCACCACATAAAAATAAAATAAAGATATTCTGTCCACCTACAACTAAGAAAATAAATAAAATTTTTTTTTAAAAAAGGCAGCTGTAGGTGACTGTGTTTATGCCATGAGATGTCAATCTTCACCACTAGTCCCAACTGACTTGACTACAGGTGAATACCAGACCCAAGAACAGATGAACCATAGGCTGATCAGTATCTTGCAACCTGTCCTGGCTCAAAAAGATAAGTTGAACCCCTCAGAAAGACCTTGAAAATGTGGAGAGACCAACATACTTAGGAGCAGGTGCTAAAAGTTCCTGAGGGAAAGATCTAGAGACTGTGAAACGAGTAAAAGGGAAACATGGTGTTTTTACATGAGAGTAAAGATATCGAGATGAGGAAAGGAGAGCCAGTGAGTAAGTATATAAAGGGAGCGTGGAGAAGACATAGGAAATATGGGTAGTGATGTTGATAGAGGCACAGGGGATGGGGAGCCTTGAACTTCACCTTACTGCTGAGGATGCCGGAGTGAACTTTGAGTCCAAGAGGACTTCTGTCTCCAGGTTCCTAAATGCTTGGCTGCCCTGTGGTACCTACGCTTAAGTTTCCACAACTTCCATTTCTTTTCTTTTAGCCTACTTCTATCCTTTGATAACCCTCCTACCCTTGTAGTAGCTTCTGGAAAGCTCTGCTTACTTCCAAAGTGGCTAAGCAATACACACTATCAGAGTGAGAGCAGCAGTACTGAGAGCAGTTAAGATCACAGATTGCCTGGGTCAGAATCCCAGCTATACCATGTACCAGCTGTGTGACTTTAGGTAAATTACTTAACTTCTCTGTGCCCTGGTCTCCTCATGTAAAACAAAAATAATGATAATGCCTGTCTCAAAATGTATGAGGATTGAATGAGGTAATGCATATAAAACACTTAGAACAGTAACTGGGCATATAGTAAGCACTGAATAAGAGTTTGCTATCATTATTATCTATTAAGAAGTCAAAACCTGGGCTGGGATTGTGGCTCAGTGGTAGAGCGCTTGCCTTGCATGTGGGAGGCACTGGGTTCGATCCTCAGCACCACATATAAATAAATGAATAAAGGTCAATCGACAACTAAAAATTTTTTTAAAAAGTCAAAATCCTTCTGTTATTTATATTCCTTAAAACAATAAGAAAATGAGTACTGTAAGTCAAAATAAATTCTAAAACTGGTCAGTGTGGGAGTGAGGGACTACTGCCCTCTTCAGTGAGATGCTGCTCAAACAGATGGGCTTATTATACCCTGCTCATATGCCACCAGGTGCTGGCTGGCTGCCCCTCCATTTTGTTCTGACCAGTGGAATTCCTGTGTGTGTTTCACTGGTCAATTAAGCCTCTGTGACAAAAAGCCACAATGAAGCATGAAACTCTACTCTACTTATACAGAAAGGATTGCCACAAGGCTGGGTTCAGGTGGGAGGGCAGTTCCCCACATTGTGACTTGTTAGCACTTGCAGTTTGCGGAGGCTTCCCTTAGCACACCTTTGATCTTGGATCTGTGCAAACAGAATCCACAAGGCCAGTTACAACGAGCCCCAGCTTCTTGTGCTTTTCCTGTGGGATTTCCCAGTATAATTACCCTTTTAAATGGCATCTATGACCTCCTTCTCACACTGCTTTCCTACAACCTCCAGGGACTTTAAGGCACAGAATAAGCACTAAACTTGTATACCTGGAATGCCTGGATTTCCTTTAACTAGATCAAGGGGAAGATTCCACCCTCTTTCCCCATATTATCCCTGCCCATAGAATATCAAGGGATTCTCCATTCTTATAATTGCAGTGGACAGTTTTTGGGCTGTCTGGAAAGCTCACAAGTCCCCCTTCTCCCTGTGGTGTTCCAACCACCCCCACAGGTAAGCCAACAAAAGCCACATTCTGTCAGGGATTTCTCTTCCCACCATATTTAATGGCCCAGTCGTAGACTCTGACTCAAGATAAGTTAATTGGATTCTCTCTTCTGGATATTAAGAATTGGGACCAAAAACCAGCCTCAGCAATAGCAAGGCGCTAAGCAACTCAGTGAGACCCTGTCTCTACCTAAAACACAAAACAGGGCTGGGGATGTGGCTCAGTGGTTGAATGCTCCTGAGTTCAATTTCCAGTACCAAAAAAAAAAAAAGAATTGGGACCAAATAAATAGTCTTGTTTTAACTTGGCCTGAAATGATGAAGATTTGAACAGTCACTTTCTGATATATGACTAGGAAGCAGAGAACACCAGATTGAAACCAGCCATGTAGGGCAAAAGAGTCTTGAGAGCCATCAAAAGTACTATCTGGGTTTCCAATGGCTTTTCTTTCCCACTAAAACTCTGGTCCTGGTTGCGTGACTTGGGACAAGATCCCTTTTATCCTCACTAAACTGGTTTGACTTGGGATTCAGTCACTTTTGGTTAAAAGAATACTGATGAGAGAGAGCTAAGACCGATTCTTTTGTTTTTCAGGGTCTAATTTTCTTTTTTTACAGTGCTGGGATTGAACCCAGAGACTTGTGTGTGCTAGGCAAGTGCTCTACCCCTGAGCTATACCACCAGCCTAAGGTGGATCTAGCCTTAGATATGAGGAAGGACATAAAGAGACAGGAAAGGCGATGGATGAGAAGGGAGATGGGCAGCTACAGGCATATTTAGAGGTGGGAGGGGACAGGAAATGGAGAATGTTCATAACTCTCACCTCAGGTTTTTTGGTGAGGTGGTATAAGGCAAGGTCTTTGTGTTGAGACAATAGCACTTGGGGTGGGGAAAGATGGTGCAGCTGGGAAAAGGAATAGCTGAAGGAATAGGAGAGGAAAGGCAGTTTATCAGGTTGAAGAATCCCCAGCTCTGGCTACAGGTGTTCAATTCCAGGTGGATCCATCCACCCAGCTTTGGGCTTTTCTTCAAGGCTTAACTGCATTATTGGGGATTAGCTGAATGGGGCCATAGTAGGAGGGGACTTGAACATTAAGGGTGCTGAAGAGAGAACTACTGGGCTGTGAAAGTCTGGAGGCCTCTAGGAGGTGAAGGCAGGTTTGGTGAGAGAGTGTGAAAGAACTGAAGAGAGGGCTGGGGTTATGGCGCAGTGGTAGCGTGCTCGCCTAGCATGCGGGAGGCACTGGGTTCGATCCTCAGCACCACATAAAAATAAAATAAAGATATTGTGTCCACCTACAACTAAAAAATAAATATTTAAAAAAAAAAAAAAAAGAACTGAAGAGAGAGAGGCATATGTCAGAACTGAGAGATTGGATTTTTTTTTTTTTTTTTGGTAATAGGGATGTTCAGGGGTACTCAACCACTGAGCCACATCTCCAGCCCTATTTTGTATTTTATGAGAGACAGGGTCTCACTGAGTTGCTCAGCACCTTGCTGTTGCTGAGGCTGGCTTTGAACTCATGATTCTCCTGTCTCAGCCTCCCTAAGTGCTGGGATTACAGGTGTGCGCCACCACATCCAGCTGAGAGATTGGATTTTGAGGTGGAGCCCTTCTTACTAATGACAGGCTTCAGGACATGACCACAAGAGGAAGAGGCTGAAATGGAGTGAAAGGGAAATGTGAGAGTGGAGGAAACAATGACATTTGGGGGCAAATACAATAAACATATTAGCATAGTAACATACACAAACACATCAGATACACCCACACACAATGCAGACACACATGCAGATCCCTACAAGCACACAGCACAGTCAAGCATCTACAAATTCATGGATACATACAAATTCATACAACAGAGAGGAGTATATGCACAGATATACTCAGGACACAGGCACAATTGTGATACATATATAAAGACACACATAATCGTGTGACAGACTTGGGAACTTTGACACACACAGCCCAGTCCTGTGACTTAAGGAAGTTAGATTTTCCCTCAGGTATTGTTTTTCTTGTTGACTCTAGCCACTGTGGTGTCTACCTGGCACATCCACAGTTCTTAGTAAAAACACAGAAACCTGAAGCCTCTCCCAAGTTAGAAACAAAGGCCCTGGCACAGCCTAGCCCTGGCTCACCAGTCCAGGATGTTTGTTCCTACCTTTGTGTCCTTGGAACTGGCATTCTGGCTCAATCACTGCCCCAGGGGCTCTTAGTCAAGGGAAACAGAGCCTTGCCCCAGCACAGGGTGCCACTGGGACAGCTGGCAGGGCTAAGCAAACAATATGACACCCAGAGCCTCCACTGTCCCCAACCCAGGCATCTCTTTCCCAAATGAGCCAGCCTTACCTCACTCAGCAGCCTGCTAGGGAAGAGGATCAAGGGTGAGAAAAGTGAAGCTGGAGAGATGGGTTAGAAACTAATGCTTCAGCCTAAAGAAAATGAAGGAGTCTTGAGGTATTACTAAGTGGAAGACTGACATGTTTAAATTTATATTGTAGAGCTCCCAACTCCTAGCACATAATAAATATGAATTTATAATAAAAAGTGTAAATAGGGGCTGGGATTGTGGCTCAGCAGTAGAACGCTTGCCTCGCATGCGTGGGGCCCTGGGTTCGATCCTCAGCACCACATACAAAGCAATAAAATAAAGACATTGTGTACATCTACACAACTAAAAAAATATTAAAAAAAAAGAAAAAAAGTGTAAATAAATATAATTGAGAGTGTGTGCCTAGAACATAATTGATGTGAAAGACTCTGGTAGTTCCATGTAGGAGGAGTTGGAAACTTGTAGCCCTGGTTCAGTCAGAAGCATTTAATCAAGTAATGGGGGTTTGGTCTATGGCCAAGGACAATAGGAGTTAAAAAAAAAAAAAAAAGAAAGAAAGAAAGAAACGGAAGGGGCTGGGGATTTGATAAGAAAGGCTGGCTAGCAGGGCGCGCGCAGTGGCTCAAGCCTGTAATCCCAGCACTTAGGGAGGCTGAGACAGGAGAATCGCGAGTTCAAAGCCAGCCTCAGCAACGGCGAGGTGCTAAGCAAGCAACTCAGTGAGACCCTGTCTCTACATAAAACACAAAAGAGGGCTAAGGATGTGGCTCAGTGGTCGAGTACCCCTGAGTTCAATCCCCAGTACCAAAAAAAAAAAGAAGGAAAGAAAGGCTGGCTAAAGCTGGCCAGAACGGGGCCCATGGTCTCTTTGCTCAGGTGAACTAAAATACCACTATGAGCCGGGCGCGGTGGCTCAAGCCTGTAATCCCAGCACTTAGGGAGGCTGAGACAGGAGAATCACAAGTTCAAAGCCAGCCTCAGCAATGGCGAGGTGCTAAGCAACTCAGTGAGACTCTGTCTCTACATAAAACACAAAATAGGACTGGGGATTTGGCTCAGTGGTCGAGTACCCCTGAGTTCAATCTCCAGTACCAAAAAAGAAAAAAAGAAAAAGAACAAAATCTATTAAGACGCTGCACTAAGCTAGGCTGCATGCCTATAATCCCAGTGACTTGGGAGGCTGAGGCAGGAGGATCCCAAGTTTTTTTTTTTTTTTTTTTTTTGGTACCAGGGATTGAACTCAGGGGCACTCGACCCCTGAGCCACATCCTCAGCCCTATTTTGTGTTTTATGTAGAGACAGGGTCTCACTGAGTTGCTTAGTGCCTCGCCATTGCTGAGGCTGGCTTTGAACTCGCGATTCTCCTGTCTCAGCCTCCCTAAGTGCTGGGATTACAAGCGTGAGCCAC
>CM053399.1:149177725-149201100 GCA_028644305.1 Xerus rutilus
CAAGTGCCCCTGAGTCAATCCCCGGTACAAAAAAAAAAAAAAAAAAAAAAATGAAGTATTAAAGGGCAGGTCCAGAGTCTCTAGGACTGTTAGCAGCAGAGCTGGCATTCAAACCAATTCCTTTCTGACTTTAAATCTCAAACCCTTACCAGATTCCTCCACCTATTAGGGATTCTAGTCTCAAATATACACACCCTGCAGTCCATCTTTGACCCAGAAACTAAAATGGTAGCAGCAGAAGGTGCTACACAATTTGAAGCAAGTGTTCTGGAAAATCTCTGTGGTCCATTCTTGGTAGGAAGTTGCCAAAACAGTCAAGTATGGACCATACGAGAAAGGAACCTCCTAGCAGTTGGGCCGAGCTGAGGTCTAGCGGTCCTTGAAAATAGGGCCTCTCCAGAAGGCAGTCAATCCAGGAGCCCAGGCAAAAGGTGGGAAGAACTGCCACACATGCTCTGCAGCACTGATAGGTGAAGCATGCATGGCTCATGCAGCCCCAACTTGACATCCTCCAGACACAACCACCTGCAGCAGATGATAGGTCTACGGTAGACTTGGCCAGGCTAAGTTTAGACACAGGTCCCAAAAGACTGCCCCCATCCCAGTCACCTGCACCCTCCCCACCAACATCTACATAGCATTTCTATTGTCCCAGGCATTGTTCTAAGCCTTTCCCACAAATGGACACATTTAATTCTCATGAAAAACCTGTGAAATAGGTACAATTATCCCCACTTTTCAGATGAGGCAATTAAGGCAATGAGTGGTGAGGAATCTTAATTGTAGCCACACAGCTGAGATTGGAGGCAGGTAGCCTGTCTCCAGAGGGCAAGGAGCTTTAGCAGCTCTGTGGTGTTTGCCCAAGCAGAGGTAGAGAAAGGGGTGAGTTGCTTCTAGTGAGAAGTGTCTTGGTGTGTCAGAAATTGTATTGCCCCCTCCCCAGTGATTTCTCCTCTGGACCCTGAAGCGACCCCTCTCACTGCTGTCATCCCTATGTGGAGGATGTGGTGTGGCAGTGGAGTCTCCTGCCCCCTTCCTTCCCAGGCTTGGAGAGGAATTCTTGCATATGCACCAGAAACTGCTCCTGTTGTGTTCAGGGTCTTTCACATCCCTTTGTCTCTGAGAATCTGAGGACCTGAAGCTGCTCCAAGGAGAGGTAGGATTGAAGGAAGGGGCCAGGTAATTTAGAAAAGGATCACAGATGTAGGAATATGTCAGCACTGGGTTTGAACCCTTGCTTGGCCACTCGCTAACTGTCATAGATGGAATAACGCTACCCTCCTCTAAAGATATTTACATCCTTATCCCTAAAACCTATGAATATGTTACCTTACAAGGTCAAAGGGCCTTTGCAGCTGTTGTTAAGTTTAGGATATTGAGATGGAAAAATTACCTCAGATTATCCAACTGGGCTTTGGCCACAGAGGTCCTCACATAAAAAAGGCAAGAGAGTCAAAAGACAGGTGATACTAGATGCAAAGGTCAGAATGACATGGACTCAGGTGTCAAGGGATGTAAACAGCCTTAGATGTTGAAAAAAGTAAGGAACAGATTCTCTGCTACAGCCTCCAGAAGGAACGCAGTCCTGCTGACCCATTTTAGAATTCTGGGCTCCAGAGTGTAAGATAATACATTTTTTTTAAATTTTTTTTTTTAGTTGTAGATAAACACAATGTCTTTATTTTATTGCTTTATATGTGGTGCTGAGGATCGAACCCAGGGCCTCACGCATGCGAGGCAAGGGCTCTACCACTGAGCTACAATCCCAGCCCCAAGATAATACATTTGGGTTTTGTTTTTTGGTACTGAGGATTGAACTCAGGGATACTCAACCCCTGAGCCACATCCCCAGCCCTATTTTGTGTTTTATGTAGAGACAGGGTCTCACTGAGTTGCTTATCGCCTTGTCCTTGCTGAGGCTGGCTTTGAATTCGCAGTTCTCCTGTCTCAGCCTCCCAAAGTGCTGGAATTACAGTTGTACGATAATACATTTGTATCATTTGAAGCCCCTCAGTTTATAGTAAGTTGAAACAGCAGCATAAGAAACTAGTTTATTAGCCATATGACTTTGCACAAGTTCCTCAACACTAAATTCCCTCATCTGTGAAATAAGAATAACACTTTGAAATGTTGTATTAGAAAAAGTATTATATCAAAGTCTGGTTCATGACAAAACTTTATAAATGATGTGGTTATGAAAAAGAGGAAGAAAGCCAGGCATTGTGGTACACACTTGTAGTCTCAGCTACTCAGGAGGCTGAGGCAGAGGGATCGCAAGTTCAAGGCCCGTACTGGCAACTTAGTGAGACCCTATCTCAAAATAAAAAGGGCTAGGGAGCTGGGCATGGTGGTGCAGGCCTGTAATCCCAGCAGCTCAGGAGGCTGAGCCAGCTTCAGAAAAAAGCAAGGTGCTAAGCAACTCAGTGAGACCCTGTCTCTAAATAAAATACAAAATAGGGCTGGGGGGCTGGGATTGTAGCTCAGCGGTAGAGCGCTTGCCTCGCATGTGTGAGGCCCTGGGTTCAATCCTCAGCACCACATACAAAGCAAAAAAATAAAGACATTGTGTCCATCTACAATTTAAAAAATATAATAAAATAAAACAATTTAAAAAAAATAGGGCTGGGGATGTGGCTCAGTGGTCGAGTGCCCCTGAGTTCAATCCCTGGTACCAAAAAAAAGGGAGAGAGGGGCTGGGGGTGTAGCTCAGTGGTAGAACACTTGCCTAGCATGCGTGAGGCCTTGGGTTCAATTCCAAACATTAAAAAAAGAAAAATAAAAAATGTATAGAAAAGAAGGGAGAAGCAGAAAGAGGAAGAGATAAGTCATGTGGTAAAGCTACAGTTGACCCCACATTATGAGCAGTTTCTGGTAGACATGGGTTTTATGAAAACCTGGCCTAGACCCATCATCTGACATTAATTCACTTTGACTTCAGGACACTTTTTTTTTTTTTTTTTTTATGTTTCAGTTGTAGATGGACACAATATCTTTATTTATTTTTATGTGGTGCTGAGGATCGAATCCAGTGCCTCACGCATGCGAGGCAAGTGCTCTACCACTGAGCTACAACTCCAGCCCCACTTTTTTTTTTTTTTTAAATACTGGGAATTGAACCCAGGGCTGCTTTACTACTGAGCTACATCCCCAGTGCTTTATATTTATTTTTTAATTTTGAGACAGGGTCTCAAAAGCTAAGTTGCTTAAGATCTTACTAAATTGCTGACGCTGACCTTGGATCTGCAATCCTTCTGCCTCAACCTCCCAAGTTGCTGGGATTGCAGGCCTGCCCCACCATACCTGGAAGACTTGAGGACTCTCTTATCTCCCTTAGGCAGGTCAGGGGCAACCTCTGAAAGCTTTGCCTCCTGAATGAAAAACTGAGGTAAAGAACAAGTAAAAGGACCTCCCCAATGTACGTCTCTGGCACCCCCAGTGGCTATACCCAATTGATGGAAAAGATCAAGTTTGTCTTCTGATGTTCCAATATTCCTAATTTGACTACCACCCCCTTTGGGGGAATGTTCAAATTGCAAATCCCGCATAGAATCCTCTTTTTTATATAGAAATTGAGCAATTGGTCTGAGACAACTCTTGTCATACAGATGTATGGGTATATAAATTGTAATAGCCATCTGCCTCTAGTTTCTCCACATCTTTAACATTTTTCATTCCTCCTCCTCCTCCTTGTTTTTCTTTTTCTTTATTTTTTCTTGTGTGTATGTGGTGCTGAGGATTGAACTAAGGGCTTTGTGCATGCTAGGTGCATGGTCTACTACTGAATTACATCCCCAGCCCACATTTAACATTCTAGGTGGTATAAAATGGTAAATCATTGTGGATTTAACTTGAATTTAACTAAAATAATTTAGGAAATAATTTTTATTGAAAAAACATAATTTTTTGGAATTATTTTCATGTTGTACTTTTTGGCTATTTGCACATCTTCAAATATCTAAGTCTTTTGCCCATTTATATAAATAAAGTTAGCAATCTTATTATTGAGTAAATTCATTGCTTGTGGATATGTAAAAGGATACAACTAATCTGGAAAACTGTTCTGGCAGTTTCTTTAAAAAATTACACATATCTGTCCTATGACCCAGCAATTCCATTCATGATAAATAAAAAAGCATTGTATACACAATGCATCATATATAAATGCTGATAGTATTTTTATTTGTAATAGTCAAAAGGTGAAAACAACTCATTTTTGGTGCATAGATAAACCGTGGTACACCCATTCAGTGGAATGTTATTCAGCAATACCATGAATTAATTATTGATATATACTACAACATGGTTGAATATTAAAAATGTGATTCCCAGAAGAAAACAAACACAAGAGTATACACTGTATAATTCCATACATATGAAGTTCTATAAAACATAATGTCAGAAACCAATCTGTGATTGCTTTCAGGGTACAGCATAGGAGGATTTACAATAAATGACAGGATGGAACTTTCTGGGGTGATGGAAATGCTTTATGTATTGTTTAGAGTGGTGATTATATAGGTGTATATACTTGTCAGAATTCATCAAATTAAGCCAGGCATGGTGGCACATGCCGGTAATCCCAGGAGCTCATGGCTCAGGAGGCTGAGGCAAGAGGATAGAGAGTTCAAAGCCAGCCTCAGCAACTTAGTGAGGCCCTAAGCAGCTTAGCAAGACCCTGTCTCAAAATAAAAAGAAAATGGGCTGGGACTGTGGCCCAGTGGTCAGGCACACCTGGGTTATATCCCTGGTACCAAAAAAGAAATAAAATAAAATAAAATAAATAGAAGAATTAATCAAATTAAATATAGTTGTGTACTGTATAACATTTCAGTCAACAACAGGCAGCATATTCAATGGTCGTTGCATAAGATTATAATGGAGGGGCTGGGGTTATGGCGCACTGGTAGCGTGCTCACCTGGCATGCGTGAGGCACTGGGTTCGATCCTCAGCACCACATAAAAATAAAATAAAGATATTCTGTCCGCCTACAACTAAAAAATAAATGTTTTAAAAAAAAGATTATAATGGAGCTGAAATATTCAGACAGCATGGTGCATTACTCATGTGTTTATGGGAATACTGGTGTTAACAAACCTACTGTGCTATCAGTTTCATACAAGTATAGCACATACAATTATGTGTCATACAAGATATTTGATAATAATAATAAATGATAATGTTACTAGCTTGTGTATTTACCATACTTTGCTTTTTGTTATTTTAGTGTGTACTCCTCCTACTTGTGAAAAAAAGCTTACTGTAAAACAGTATGCTGTGTGATACCTCCACCAACGGCATACATCTCATGTTTACTGCACCTCTTGATTGCATCAAAAGGCCACATGCCATGATTGACCTATACCATCTAGATTAGTGTAAATACACCCTATGAAGCATTGCCTAATGACGCATTTCTCAGAATACATCCTGGTCATTAAGTGACGCATAACTGAATTTTAAATCTGTGTATTTTATTGTGTGTAAATTATATCTTGTTTTTTAAAAACCTGCTATGTTGTGCACATACAAATATATAACAATGAATCCAGTTATGTATAATTATAATGCACCAATAAAAAATATATGGGAAAGCAAAAACAAAACGAACAAGAAAAAATCCTGAATAATGCCTCAATTTTGAACTACTACCACCAGGTGGCAATGGTGCCTAAATCCCAAGATTTCAACTGTTCAATTTGTGCAATGACTAGGAGTTGTGTAATATGGTCCCTTGTTTTCTAGCTGGAATAAAGCTCTTCCTGGAGGTACTGGTAGGAGTCCTTAGTCTTATAGTGCACTGAGCATAAAGTGGTTCTCCAGGTTTTCTTCTCTAGGTTTTCTAGCTTCCTTTTCCTGGCTACTTCAGGGAGTTAGAGGAGAAATAAGGAATCAGAAGTTTTTCCTACTGCTCTCCTAGAGGAATTCAGAAGAGTAGGGAGAGTCCCACAGTGTCCTGAAAGGAGCTTCAAAGTCTGGTGACCCTATCCATAAGGGGAACACCTTACTCTTTTCATTTCTCACAGTTAGCTATTTTCTCTCTAGACCTCCTTTGGAACACTTAATTTGCATCTACAATGATTCAGTGAACACTAGAGTGCCAATTGTCCCCTTATTCCTCAGCACACTAGCCCCACAAATGCCTCTCAAGGGTTATTCTCTGTGGTAAAGGTCGTGGGGGTGGTGTGCTGCATCGTGGGTCTCTCCTGGACATGGCAACAACCATGAATTTATTCAAGTCTTTAAGAAACTCTTCAGGTGTCTGTTTTTCATCCAGCATTTCCCAGATTAAGTGATTACAGAACTTTTTCACTCCCCTGTGCTGCATTTAACAAATATCTATTAATAACCCTGAGAATTGTCCTCCTAAGGAGTAGTTTAGGAAATGTTGCCTTAGACATTAACAACCTATACCTTTTGTAAATGGTCTTTGAAAGATATTAATTTGTTCATTCATTTTTTTCAACAAACTTGGATATCCACAATGATAGGGATCAGGTTCCTGTGTGTTTGTGTGTGTATGTGTGTTACCAGGGATTGAACCTAGGAACACTTAAGCATGCAGCTACAACCTCAGCCCTAAGCTAAGTTGCTTAGGGCCTCACTAAGTTGCTGAGGCTGGCTTTGAATTTATGATCCTCCTGCCTCAGCCTCCCGAACTACTTGGGTTACAGATGTGTGCCACTGTGCCCAGCTATGCTAGAGATTAGGGCTACAAAGATTACTTGTCTAGGAGGCAGAAGCAGGAGGGTCACAAGTTTGAAGTTAACCTGGGCAACTTAGTGAGACCCTGTCTCAAAATAAAATAAAATATAAAGGGCTGGGGATATAACTCAGTGGTAGAATGCTCCTGGGTTTAATCCCTAATACTGCACGTCCATGAGTGTGCATGCACAGGTGCACCCACATACACACATACACACAAAACACACACACACACACACAATATTACTTGTCCCAGCAGCCTCTGGACTTGGCAGGGGGTGCAGGTGTGGGCAGTCTTAGATGACAAGGGTTGATATGACAAAGGTTGAGCAGGGTGTTCAAAAACAATGGGTCAGAGTGATTAATTCTGACACGGGTTCTGATCATCTCACAGAACATGCCATATCTCCTCTGAGCTTCGAATACAAATCACTGCAGTATCAGGAGCTTGTTAGAAATGCAGACTCTCAGGCTGTACCCTAGAACCACCAAATCAGAACCTGAACTTTAACAAGATCCCCAGATGACCCTATGCATATTAATTTTTGAGAGGTATTACTCTGTGGAGTGCAGTGATGCATGCCTATTACCCCAGCTACGGGTGAGGCTGAGGCAGGAGGATATTAAATTCAAGGCTAGCCTGGGCAACCTAGCAAGACTCTGTCTCAAACAAGAAAAAAATGGTAAAAAGGGATGAGGATGTATCTCACTGGTAGAACACCCTGGTTTTAATCTCCAGTACAACCAGAAAAGAAAAGAGAGTGAGAGAGAGAGAAAGAGAGAGAGGGAGAGAGAGAGAGAAATGCACTACCTTAAATTAATCCACTTTTTAACAAGAATGTAAATAGAACCATAATGTATCCTGTGTGGTTTCCTGGTCAAAGATTAACCTAGTGGCCTCCATGCGACGCTAGGCAGCAGAACAGGAAGGGAAAGACAAGGGAAGACTGGTAGCAGTAGCAAATGTTTTCTCTCCTCTCTAGCCCTCACCTAGAAATGACTGCGATTCAACAGGTTAAGCTACAGGTGTGCAGGGGTGAAGGCAGCAAGGTCAGGTCACGCAGCCACAGCTGTAGCTCCTTCCTACTTAGATGCCTGCTATGACTGGAGGGAAGGGAATTAGCAGAGTTCAGAAGGGAAGGGGATGCTTCCTATTACCCTCCTCTTAGAGACACTATTTCTGGTTTGGACCAGGTGAGTGACCAGCCACAGAGCCTAGGCTCCATATGAAGAATCTTTTAGTTCTTGATCTGCAATATGGGACATAGGAAGAGGTGCAGAGATGGTGGCTTAGGGCAGGCAGCCTAACCCATCAGAAAGCAGAGATGTTCAGGGTAGGTTTACCTAGAAGCTAAGCAGCAGGTGGGGTTGTGAGTTCTCTTCCCAACAGGCTACACCTCATCCTTCCTGGACCTGGACACTGCTGGGTTGAGCTCTGTGGCTATAGTGAGACTACAACCTGGATGGGTCTCAGATTGGGGCCTGGAAGAACCTAGGAGAAGATTCTTTTCACACATTTGGGCTTGTGTAGGTAGAGGGTGACCACCCTATACAGGGGTAGCTAAAGAGGAAGGAAATAAAAGCCACAATATCAATAACTACAACAAAATGAAACAAGATATATAGAAATGCCAGCACCCTCCATAGAGCATTTTCCCTGCCCCTGACTTGTGTGTGAGGCTTCTTCCTGCAGGGTCACCTCCAGAGAGCCAGAGCAGATAAAGTGACAGATCCCCAATGCCCAGAACCCACCAGGATGTAGACTTCTTATTATTCCACCTAACTACTCAGAAGGAAAGTTAGGCAGGAATCTAGCAGATAGAGATGAGATGGGGAGATGACATTTCAGGTAGAGGAAAGGGCTCAAGTAAAAGCTCAAAGGTAGGACTATATTCACATAGAGAAGAGGGACATCAACTTCCATGTCTCTATCCATTCTTTGTGAAACTGGCCCTATTGTGTTTTCTACTCTGAGGACACAAGTCACATCCTGTGTATATCGCAGGTAACAGAGTGCCATGTTTGCTCCTTGAGGACTGGGTAGTTCTGGTTCATCTTGTCTCCTAGCACCTCCCCATCCCCCCACTTCCAGGTCGGTCCCACCTAACATGGACTGGCAGAATTAGCCTTCCCTTGGTTCCATAGTAGATTCTTGGGACAGTTCAGTTGGATCTGCACTCCTGCATGCAGATCCCAATTGGTGTCCTACAAGCAGCTTTCATCAGAAGGGTCCATGCCTACTCCTTTCCAAAGAGTTAACCCTGAGGTTTGCTAAATTTCCTGCCGCTAACCAGACCAAGGTATATCTGGAGGCAAATTCTTTGCCTTGGACTTACCAAGATCAGTCCAATTTGGTCCTGATAATGTAAGCAAAGCATAATGTGTGTTCTCTTTAAAAAACAAACAAACAAACAAAACAAAACTCCTCTGGCTACAAAAGTAATTCATGCTTGTTTATAGAAAACTTGGAAAATAAAAATACAAAGGAAAAAAATTTTGCCCCTAAACTCACTGCTTAAAAGCAACATCTGTACATTTTGGTGAATTTCTTACAAGTGTTTTTTCCTGTGCACATTTGTTCATATTTAACATAGTTGAGATCAAAATGACCATACATTTCATTTCCTACTTCTTCACTTAGTGGTATATTATAAACTCTCACTTGTTAAAATTTGCGGTAATTGTAATTAACATTCCGTCTCTTGGTTCTCTAAGTTAATTAGCCACATCCCTGTAGTGGTTACAATTTAGATCATACTTTGGGAATATGCAGACAAACTATGATTTCTAAATTCTTTCTTACAATTTCTAAATTCTGTTGCAGGCTCCTTCACCATGTCTCAACCACTGGTTAGTAGGGAATATTAACAAAGGGCTTAACTACAGAATTATCTGAAGCAATAATTCAAAGAGCCTGCTTTTAAAGGCTTTTGTCTATATAATCCCATTTTGCCTTAGAAACCTCAGCCTTTCTCTGCATTTCTTTTTTTTTTTTTTTTTGGTACTGGGGATTGATCTCAGGGGCACTCAACCACTGAGCCACATCCTCAGCCCCATTTTTTTGTGTTTTATGTAGAGACAGGGTCTCACTGAGTTGCTTAGCGCCTCACCATCGATGAGGCTGGCTTTGAACTCGCGATTCTCTTGTCTCAGCCTCCCTAAGTGCTGGGATTACAGGCTTGAGCCACCGTGCCCGGCTTCTGCATTTCTTTTGTAAGGAATTCTAATCCCTGCCTCCCGTCCTCCTTTTGGATGTTTTATCAACTGGGGTATTAGCAAAAAACAGAAGGCTTTCTCAACATGGTCACTGAAGAGTTTAATGAAGGGGGCTGTTTATGTAGGTGGGGCAAGGCTAAGGTAACAAATGAGAAATGGCAAAGCACTCAAGGACCAGCATCCTGGGAGGGCATCACCACCCTGAGGCTGAAGGAGCAATAGTAGAACTGAGGCTGTGGGAGAGAAGCAGCCTGGTAGGAATTTAGGTGGAGGAACACACACCTGGTGGTCTGGCAGGGAGGGAACTGGGGCAGTTAACACCTGACACCACTTTCCTCTTGATCTCACATCTCTCTCCAGTCCTTCCATTATCAGAACTGAACTGAACTGAACTAAAGGAAGACAGCTAAGTATTCTTCTCTGGTCAACCCTCTAGTGCACAAAGCAGGGTAGAAAACTATAGATGGTGGATCTGAAGCACAAATGGAAGATAACTATCCCAAATGATCTGTGCTGCCAAGAGACAAATCTACAACACTTTTAGTTATAGATTGGATTGCCTTTTTATTTGTGATTCATGAGTAGGGGGAGCCTCCATTCCACAAAAGAGAAGGAGAGCTCCCACTGGACAATAGCAGAATACTGAGTTTTATAAGGTGGAGACAAGGAAACAGAACAACAGGAAAAAAAAACAAACCTGATGGGTTAACATCAGGTTACATCTTTGGAAGGGTTAAAACAAAGGGACTTCTTTTTTTTTTTTTTTAAATATATATATTTTTTTAGTTGTAGATGGACACAATGTCTTTATTTTATTGCTTTGTATGTGGTGCTGAGGATCGAACCCAGGGCCTCACGCATGCGAGGCAAGCGCTCTACTGCTGAGCTACAATCCCAGCCCACAAAGGGACTTCTTTACTATGCCCACTCACATAGAGTGACATCTCCTGTTTTTAAGAAAAACTTGTCTGTTTGGGGAACTGTCTGCTTCTTTAACGTTTTAATTTGATTATATGGCATTTAGCATGAGTGACTTCATTTTGGTTTCGTCTAGTCTGTTGAGGCCTAGTGCAGAAGCTCAGTCCAAAATGAAGGGCTTCCATAATTTTTGTTTGAGTGCTAAAGATGACAGGGAAAATATGAATGAAACAAACACATTAATAACTTCCAAAATGCTATACTATTCTCATTACTTATCTATTAGTGTACTTCTAAGTTGTTTCTCATCTTTACTTTAATAAATAATATTGTCTTGAAAGGGGACATCTCAAACTCTAAATGCTCTAATTAAATGAATAAATGAGAGGAGGCACAGTATTTCCCAGAGTCAGATTGTATTAGTTAAGTTTCTTTTGGTTGAAAATTACAGAAACACACTAGAGCTAGTTTAACCTGGGGGAAAAAGATAGGGGACATTTGTTATTTTGATTATTAGCATATTGGGAGTTTCATAGGGTCCAGTGGCTTTTAGGAATATTCTGGTACCATGAGCTCAAATGCCATCAAGTCTTCATCACTTGTTTCTGAACCCCGTGCCCTTATGTCTTTTCTTTCTTTCTTTCTTTCTTTTTTTTTTTGTGGTGCTGGGGATTGAACCCAGGGCCTTGTGCATGTGAGGCAAGCCCTCTACCAACTGAGCTATATCCCCAGATCCCTTATTTCTCTTTTGCTTCATAGTCCAGTGTTTTCTTTGTTTTTAATATTTTTTTTAGTTGTTGATGGATCTTTATTTTATTCATTTATTTATATGTGGTTCTGAGAATCAAACCCAGGGCCTCACACATGCTAGGCAAGCGCTCTACCACTGAGCCACAACCCCAGCCCTAGTCCAGTGTTTTCTACAGTTCTGGTTCATATAGCAGAAAAGTGGACAAGTGATACTTCCACATTTACCAGTGTATAATTTCATCATCCAGAGAAAAAGGCTACATCTTAGTTCTTCATCAGTGAGGGTGCAATCAGGAGAAAGAAACACTATAGTAATTGGAATAGGGAAAGTTTAACATAAGGAATTACTAACTATAACAAGGTGATATCAGAGCATGAAGGGATCAGCAGGTAAGAGGTAAAGATAACTCTAATGAGCATGGGAATAGCAGCTTAAAGGAGTAGCTATTACCCTTAGCTGAAAATAAGGGTAGTAGCAGAGCATACAAAGCAGAACCCCAACCCTTACCCCCATGGCTGAGATCCAGACCTTGTTGGAGAAGGTGTGGCTCCATCCACCACTCAGTAGAGAAGTTACTGTGGGGATGCATTGTCAGAATTTGCTGGAAATCCATCTCTAGGATGCTTGAGAGGTGTCTGCCAGAGTCCCTCTTCTATAAAACCAGGTAGAGAGGGTACCAAGGGAAACTGCTCACCTTTGAATGATGCTGTCCATCATGCAGTCTAGGAATCAATGCTAGAGAAGCCATCTGTCCTGCAGGAAACTGATATTGAAGAAGTTGCTTGATTGCAGGAGCTGGATAATGCAGAAATTGTCTATGGTGTAGGAATTGTGCTGTATGCTGCAGGGGCCTAAGGAGCAGAACATATGAGAAGAAAGAAGGAAGGAAAGAAGGAAGGTCCCTCCCTTCCTTAATGTCTTTCCAGAACAGGCAGTGAAGGTTGACTTTGGAGCCGAAAGGTAATAGATTAATAACTAACATAACCCTGAATCTATATGTCCAAGAAAGGAACTATGATTTATCTAGCTGATGCCACCCACCCCTGGATTGCTTAGTCATTCTGTGCTAAGAATGCAACTGCATTAACAAAAGAGAATCAATGGGGGCTGGGATTGTGGCTCAGCGGTAGGGCGCTTGCCTCGCGTGCGTAAGGCCCTGGGTTCGATCCTCAGCACCACATACAAAGCAATAAAATAAAGACATTAAAAAAAAAAAAAAAAAAAAAAGAGAATCAATGCCAGGTGCAGTGGCACACGCCTGTAATCCCAGCACTTTGGGATGCTGAGACTGGAGAATCGCGAGTTCAAAGCCTTCCTCAGCAATGGTGTGGGTGCTAAGGAACTCAGTGAGATCCTATCTCTAAATAAAACACAAAATAGGGCTGGTTGAGTACCCCTGAGTTCAATTCCCTGATACCAAAAAAAAAAAAAAAAAAAAAAAAAAGACAGAATCAGTAAGCATGGAAAAATAGGTACAGAAAAGCAAACTGGTCACTAAGTTGTTTTTCCAGGAGAGAAAAGCACAAGGTCAAGAGAAACAAGACTGTAAACCAGACACGGTAGTGCACACCTATAATCCCACCTACTCAGGGGGTGAGGCAGGAGGAACACAAGTTTGAAGCCAGGTTTGGCAGCATAATAAGAGCCTGTCTCAAAAACAATTTAAAAGGACTGGGTATATATATCATATGTAGAGCACCCTAAGTTCAAGCTCCAGTACCCAGAAGAGGGGGGAGGGAAGCTTGTCAGTCATCTGAAAACTTGTTATCTATACAGTAGATTAAGGGCATACCATGGTTTGAAAAAATACCTCCCAAAACTATTCATTTCCTTTTTTTTAAACATGCTGCTCAGCAAGCAACCTTCTGACTTTCATTCCTGTCAACCACTATACCAGCTAGAGGACAGGCCTTGGGCAGTAGAAATACGTATTCTGTTGTTTGGAAAGGGATGTCATTCATTATGAACTCACAAATTGGCCTTTACTGGCTCTATCAGTGGAAAAAGTCTGTCCCTCAGCTAGAAACTGGCTTTTTCTTGTGCTTTAGAAAAAAAACAAAACAAAAAACTGTTTCTAGCCAGGTGCCATGGCACATGCCTATAATCCCAGTTACTCTGGAGGCTTAAGCAGGAATATCACAAGTTCAAGGCCAACTTGGGCAGTCTCAAAATTTAATGAGACTGTCTCAAAATAAAAAAAATAAAAAGGGCTAGAGATGTAGCTCAGTGGTAGAGCACCCTTGGGTTCAACCCCCAGTACCAAAAAATAAATAAACCAAAGCAAAAAGCCAGCTTCTGACCCTGAGAAGTTGAGAACCAGGCTTTGGACTCAAGGGACTCAATCAAGTTGTTCTCCTAAAGGATTTGGAGGCTGCACCCTGGACAACATCGATGCTAGTACATTCCCCAAGGAAGAGCCCTACAGAACACCTAATTGGGTATGTATAAAAAGTATTCTATAAACATCTAATTATCTACAGATGATGGTTGCTGGACTTTTGGGTTGTTTCTAGTTGTTCACTATTACCTATGACACAGGGATCACTATCTTTGTGATTAGTGTTCTCTGCTGTTGTCTTGTTTTTGTATTTTAAGGGATTCCCTTAAGATAGGTTATCAGAATTAGGAATAAATTAATGTCAAATCCCAGTCTCCTCTTTTCTTGGGGAAAAATATGAACATTTCATAGATCCATGAGATCTACTGCCCAATAATTTCAGAAGAATTGTAACAATTCAGTCTTACTAGAGACCATTTCAGGACATCCTATATCACACAGAGAGAGTTTAAAATGTGTGTGTGTGTGTGTGTGTGTGTGTGTGTGTGTGTGTGTGTGTCTACATATATACATGCAGACATAGGCAATTTTGCTTTATTTGCATTTCTTTACTTTCTATTGGGATTAGATAATCATGCCCACATTTGTTAATTTCTTGTCCTATTTTGAAATTGTCTGTTCACAATTAAGAAGCATTTTATTTCAATCTCTGGGAAATTTCATGTCTCAGATTCTTTATTTTGCCTCATTTAGATAGAGAAGGGCTCTGTGCCCACTTCCATGTGCTTTGGAAATTTCCTTCTGAATTTGAGTTCCTTTGGCATAGGAGGTCTGGGCTTTTGTGGCTAAGAGTGCATGGGAGTCTGAAGCATGTGAAGCCAGTTGAGCTTTCATCCTGAGGTAGGGATTCTTTCAAGGGAAGGTGAGGCAGCAGCATAGGGTTAAACTTTAAGTTGGTGGCAGATAAAAGAAAAAACTGCATGCTCTATTCTTAAGGTAAATGTCAGTCCTTAAGATAAATGAAGTCCTCCCCAACTACAGTCATTGTTTAAGACAAACAAGAAAGCATTGAATTAGTGCAGACAGATCTGACCAAAACTGCTTACTAAATTTTACATGTTAAAAGATACATGGTGGAGGGGCTAAGGAATTGTAGACACATTTTTGAAAATGTGCAAATTGGCCCATGTGCAATGAGAGATTGCTATGTAGTTTATGGATATGTTAATCTTAGATTCAAAATGTATATATGTACTGTTCAACTCTTGATTTCCTTGCTACTCTGCCTATGGGATAGCCACTTTGTCATGAGACTCAATACAATAAATAATTATTTCTAACTCTTTCTTTCCTAGCTGTGTTTGATTTATATCCTGTAGGAGCTAAAGGACCCACTGAGCTGGTGACACATAGTTGGTTAGTAGATGGCAAGCATTTATAACAGTGTGTTGAAATAATTGTCTTGTGGCATGCATGGTAGTATAGAGGTGACAGCAATCCATGTGTTCAGTGGGCTTAGCAATGGTAATCAAGGGGGCTTTGGGGAGGTAAGGCCATTTGTAGTCATCTTACTTACATAATGGATGGAATTTGGAAATATAGTAAAGGAGCCACCCAAGTTTCTATCGGTTTCTACTTTTGTCTCACTGTTACCACTAGGAAACTTGTGGAGAAAGTCAAGTCATCATTTCATCTGCCTATCCATCCATCCATCCATCCATCCATCCATCTACTCACTCATGCATTCATCTGATAATTCATTCATCCATATGTTCATTTATTCCTCCCACGATCTCTCCACGTTTCCTTCCATTCTTTTACTATATACCAAGGCCCAACCCTGTAGCATGCTGAAGACATGAATATTAATAAGACAAGATTCTAGCTTTCAAGGAGCACACAGCCTAATGATTATCTAGACAACTTAATAGACATAAAATGGTATAGTGCTTATTTAGCACATGTGAGACCCTGAATTCAACCCCCAACACCACAAAAAATAAAATTAAAAAGTACTAATACAATGCAATAAATGCCCCCTATAGCAGTTTGTTTAAAGTATGACTGTATAAGATGGGTGTAATAACACTTGCCCATAGTCCCTGCTACTCAGGAGGCTAAGGCAGGAGGATCACTTGTGCTCATGAGCTCAAGGCTAGCCCGGACAACATAATTAGATACTATCTCAAGGGAAAAAATTACATATATATGTGTATATATGTATATGTAATATACATGTATATATGTGTATATACATTATATATTATTATATATAACTGTTCCTTTCCCCAGAACAGGAAAGCCTTACTTGATCAACAAATCTGAAATATATATATATATATTTTTTTTTTAAATATTTATTTTTTTTAGTTGTAGGTGACAGAATATCTTTATTCTATTTTTATGTGGTGCTGAGGATCGAACCCAGTGCCTTATGCGTGCTAGGCGAGCACGCTACCACTGCGCCATAATCCCAGCCCTGAAATATATTTTTGTTATTATTTCTTATAATAATCTTTTTATTTCATTTCAGAGCTTTTATCACAATTTGCTAATGGTATGTTTTACTTGCTTAATATGTTTACAGTTGATTGGCAGCTCTATGGGAGTAAATTCTAAGTCTGCTTTGCTCATTATGGAATACTCAACATCTGGTCCATGTTTAGCACATGACAAGCCCTTAGTAGACATTCACTGAATTAATTAATCATAAACACTGACCATACACAGGGATGATAATTAATTGCACTGAATCAGTGGGTCTCAAAGTGTGGTGCTTGGACCAGCATGATCAACAACACCTGGGAACTTTTTAGAAGTGAAAATTTTTGGTCCCACTCCAGACCAGAATCAGAATCAGAAACTTTGGGGATGGATGCCAGAAATCTGTGTTTTAACCAGAGGGTGATACTGATGTACATTAAAGTTTGAGAACACTGTAGTAAATTAATAAATGGCCATTTTATTGTACCTTAGACACCTATAGATTTTAACACATAGGTAAGAATAATTTTGTTTGACTGAGTGTGATGATGCATGCCTGTAATCCCAGTGACTCAAAAGGCTGAGGCAGGAGGATTGCAAGTTTGAGGCCAACTTGTCTCAAGATAAATAATAATAATAATAATATTCTTTATCATCATCATTATCATCATCATCTAAAAGGCTGGGGATGTAACTCAGTGGCACAGCACCCCTGGTTTAATCCCCAGTACTACACAAACACACAAATTTTGAATAGAGAAAATTAAAAGTACTGGGAGTATAGCTCACTGGTAGAGTTTCCCTGGGTTCAATCCCCAGAACCGGGAAAAAAGAAAAAAAAAAAACAAAAAAAACAATGAATAATTCAGACAGAATTGGGAAATACTTCACAGAGAAGGTAATGTTTTCCAGAAACCTCCAGTTCAGATAAACCATGGAAAAGCAAACCAGGCAGAGAACTGTATAGCCAAAGGCACGCAGGCATGAATTAGCTTGGCCTTAGAAGGCATCTCTATATAAGTAGTTCTGTAGAGTTTCAATCATGGTAGGAAACGGCCTGAGATGAGATGGAAATGGAGATGTAGACAGGGGTCTTGAATGCCAGATGTGAAGCAGGAAGGGTACAAGCTTCCCATTTCTCCTTACAGCTGCTCTTCCTGTCCTGAGTCAGGCTTCCTTGGGCTCACTCCATGACCTTTGCTTTCTTACTCCTTACCCTCCCTCTTCTCTCTCCTCCCTTTCTCTGGGAATGAGACAGCCTGCCTCTTGGGCCGGCCCTACTCCTCCCCTACTGATGTCAGCTCTGCCTGGGCATGTCTGGATTGCAGTTTTAGAGCTTAGCTTGGCCACGCGGACTTTGGGGAAAAGCCCTGGATGCTGGGGCTCAGAGGAGCCTTGCAGGTACACCTATAGGGAGCTCATCTGGGTCTTCTAGAAAGACAGTTCCTTTCCATGGAGAGTTCCAGCCCTGAGAGAGGGGGCCAGAGATATCAGATCCCAGGGGTGTCAGATCCCAGGTTTCTCTGGAACCAGGCTTGCATCACACAGTGCTCCCTGCCCCCACTCAGGGGAACTGGCTCTAGGCTGTGCCTTCTCTACTTGGGTGGCTCATAGCAGAACTGGTCTCCAGGGTCTTCAATTTTTTTGTACTGGGATTGAACCCAAGGCATGTTACCAGTGAACTATATACCCAGCCCTTTTAAAATTTATTTTGAGAAAATATCTTGCTAAGTTGTGGACACTGGCCTCAAACTTGAACTTAACTTCTTCTTCTTTTTTTTTTTTTTTTTTTTGGTACCAAGGATTGAACCCAGAGGTGCTTAACCACAGAGCCACATCCCCAGCCCTATTTATTTTATTATTTATTTATTTATTTTGAGAAAGTTCTCTTTAAGTTGCTTAGGGCCTCGCTAAGTTGCTGAGGCTGGCTTTGAACATGTGATCCTCCTGCCTCACCTTCTTGAATTGTTAGGATTACAGGTGTGTGCCACCATGCCCAGCAAACTTGAACTTGAGATGCCTCAGCTTCACACATGTGTCACCGCACCATGTTCTTTAACCTAATTGAAGGATGCCTGGAAATGAGGAAGGGTGATAATGGCCTAAATAACAATAGGTATGATTTATTGAGCCGTTAGAGTGCTGGTACTATGAGTCACCTACACCTGCAGTTCTTTGTGCAACCCAGTGTCCCTTTCTTATAATAAATATTTCACAATGCTACCTTTAGCATTCATAGATAACATAACCAACCTAAATCCTGGCTTCATAAAATTAAATCATAGGGCTGGGTTGTGGCTCAGTGGCAGAGCGCTTGCCTTGCATGTGTGAGGCCCTGGGTTCGATCCTCAGCACCACATAAAAATAAATAAAAAAGACATTGTGTCCATCTACAACTAAAAAAAAATTTAAAAAAAAATTAAATCATAAAATGTCATGATTAATGTAAAGGGGAAATAAAATGAATTTATAACACAAGGATATATATTTCAATGTGTAAATACTATAAGATATAATGAATAGTATTGGACTTGCACCTTAGAATCCATGTGAGTGTGTAACAGTTATAAAGGCAGATACAGGTGTGGGCTCAAATACTGTCACCAGAGGTGAACTGAGATTGTTCTGGAGTGGGGTACCGCAATTCAGAGTGATGGGGTCCTTAACAAACACTGTAGAAAAGAATTTCTAGATGTGTCAGATATTGAGGCACAGAACTTTATTTAGGAAAGCAAGGAGAGATACTTTCAGGGTTCTCTGCCTGTTCTTTTATTTTTATTTTTTTATTTTTATTTTTTTAATTTTTTTTTTTAGTTGTAGATGGACACAATGTCTTTATCTTATTGCTTTGTAAGTGGTGCTGAGGATCGAACCCAGGGCCTCACGCATGCAAGGCAAGCGCTCTACCGCTGAGCTACAATCCCAGCCCCTGCCTGTTCTTTTAAAGGAAACTTGATGAGGGATGGGCATGGAAAGGTATGTGGGGATGATATCAGTCTGGAGATCACAAGATGGCTTGTGGTGGTCTGGCAATTCTTAGGATCCTTAGGTTGACATCTTCTCAATTATCTGAGAATAAAATGTTGGGAAATAGATAATATATAAAGTTGGGAAAGTACCATACGTTATAGGTTTTATATCTATCTTTGCTCAATATATTCTAAAAATGTATTAATTAGTGAGCTAATTAACAGTGCACAGGGCAATTTCCATAAGTAGTTAAATTTTCAGTAACTTTAAGATTGTGAGTGAAGATTTGTGGATTTTCCAGAAATTTGAGAGTGACAGGCTTGGGAGACAGAACTGGCTTGGGGAGGAAAGGTATGAGGAACTGTAGCACAAAACTTTTAGGTTAAAGTTGTAGACCTTGTCCTTCCTTTTGTCTCTTTTCTACCTATCTTATTTCTTTTCTACCCTACTTTATTACCACCAATACTTTTGCCACTTGATTATCATTTTCTACTGTCCTGCTAAAATTCCAAATAAAATAGTACAATCTTTCCTTGATCTACATGGTATGCTGCTATCTTTTGTTTGTGTCTCCAGATGCATGTTTCTGCTGTTCTCTATTCTACTCTTAGCCCTGGGGGCCTGATCCACCAATCATGCATATGCCTTCAAGTTGCCTGTTGATGTTTGGCCAATGGAAGCCCCAACAGTAAAGAAGGAAAGATAGGTTGGGGCATTTATTTCTCTGGCTATCTACTTGGCTGTGTTCTTCAACCTAAGGTTAATGCTGCCCTCAAGGTGGCTGTGGTACATTGAATGGGGGCCCCCCAAAATATATATGTTCCTCCTAATTATGGAACTTGTGAATGTGACCTTATTGTAATGTTGCAGTAATAACAATAATAATATATAATAATAATAATAATAATTAAGGATCTCAAAATGAGATGTAATGACAAGTGTCTTTGATAGAGGCAGAAGACATAGAAAAGAGGAGATGGAGGCAGAGATTAGGTTTATGTAGCCCAAAACCAAGGAACCCTGACCAGAAGCTAGAAGAGTAAGGAAGGATTCTTCCCTGGTGACTTTAGAGGGACTGTGGAAATTTATAATATTTTGAATATTTTGTGGCCAGATGTAGTAGCAAGCATCTGTTCCACTCTTCTTCATTGACTGAACCCGATTACTTGCCATAACTAGATGCAAAGGAGGCTGGGAAACAGAATGCTTGGTGAACATAGCATGTTCTCTGCAGAAGAATTTTTAAGCTCATCTAGTCCCTATATCACAGGAAAGTGGGGAGCTGAAACTCCAAATTTTGGTTCTTGTGTTTCAATGAAAGAGAATTTAAAGTCAGACACAAAAAGCCATGCAAGAGAACTTTATTATAAGTGAAAGTAAAGTAAAAGCAAAATGAGGCTTAGCTTAAGCAAAGAGCACCCTCAAGAGAGAGTGGGCCGGGGCTGGGATTGTAGCTCAGCGGTAGAGTGCTTGCCTCGCATGCGTGAGGCCCTGGGTTCGATCCTCAGCACCACATACAAAGCAATAAAATAAAGACATTGTGTCCATCTACAACTAAAAAACTATAAAAAAAAAAAAAAGAGAGAGAGTGGGCCATCTCCAAGCAGAGAACAACAAAGGAGACAGTGCTGTCTCCAAATTTATTACTGTCTAATGTTTACCAGGAGAACTGGGATAACCAATCAGGAACCTTCACCAATCAGCAGCCTTCACCAATCAGGTGTCCCACTCCCACTTCACAATGAGTGGTAGAGTTTTTGATCTTGGTCCTCTCTGGAACTGTCGTGGTGTCCATCTCATTTAGGGGGGCTTCATCTACAAGTCAATCCCTTGTTAATGTGGGCACTGGGGTAGCTGATCAGAAGTTACCTTAGTGCACCTGTGCTACTAAAGGAATCTGCCTTCCCAGAAAAATGGAGACACCTATAGCCATAATTCCTAGCTTTACATCAATCTCAATAGATCTTTATAAGAGTTATTCCCATTAATCCCTTTTTTTTGACATATTTTCCAATTAACTCCTTTGTTTCTGTTTCTTTTCTACAAATTAACTGGAATTTCTTTTCTACAAATTCCAGCCTTTGCTTTCTCATCCACTTTAAAAGTAGTTTAAAGATCTGAAAGTAATTTAAGGAACACTTGTGACCCTGCCATGCATTTCACTGCTCACTGCTCTACTACCTAACACCTATAGCTGGAGCATAAAGAAAGGAGACTTGGGCTGGGATTGTGGCTCAGTGGTAGAACACTTGCTTCACATGCTTGAGGCACTGGGTTTGATCCTCAGCACCACATAAAAATAAATAAATAAAATAAAGATATGGTGTCCATCTACAATTTAAAAAATTAAAAAAAAAAAGAAAGGAGACTTAAGTACAAGTGTTTTCTTTGCTATCAATCTGTTGGGTGACCATCCTCATGTCCAGTCTTCTTTTAGTTTCCTCATTTGTCAGATGGTTATGGAAGTTCAGCCCTCATAGCTGTGTGATGGCCAGATATACAAGGAGTAGAGTATGGGTCGGGGAAAATCATGGAGAGAACTGCTCTCACCTGAGGTCTATCCTTGTCCAGCAGCTCTCCTGACTCTACTGTCACCTTCTGCAGCCAGAAAAACCCAGCAGGATCTCCTGATTGTTGAGGAGGCCAGGCTGTAAAGCCTAAGCACGTATGCTACTCTTAACACTGACATTGTTGGAGAAAAGGGTCAAAAAAATGAATAAAGAATTGAGAACCAGCCACTGGGGGATTTTGGCAAGGGCTCTGCAGAAACCCAGTGGAGGCTCCAGGGCTCCAGGCATCAATCCAAGGAGATGCCAGAGCTATGTCCAAAGAGCCAGGGATTGGGCTGGGGGGTGGGGGTTGATGCTCATGCCAAAGGACACCCATGTTTAGACTTTCCAAAACCAGTTTTTTCCAGGAATCAACTCTCCCACACTGAAACCACAAGGTTGTAGTGGGATCATATTTCTATAATATGATCCTGACTCCCTGATAACTTGATTAGGCCAGGGTCAGGTTCCTGACTCATGCTAGTTGGAGCAATAGGTTTTTTCCTTGGAAATTGTTATGGTTTAAATATGAGATGTCCCCCAAAAGCTCATGGGTGAGATAATGCAAGAAAATTCAGAGGTGAAATGATTGGGTTATGAGAATCTCAACCAAATTAGTGCATTAATCCACTTGATTGGATTAACTGATAGCTGTAGGCAGGTAGGGTGTGGCTGGAGGAGGTAGGTCATTGGGGGCATGCCTTTGGGGTATATATTTTGTCCCTGGTGAGCAGAGCTTAGTCTTTGCATTCTGATGGTTACAGCTTGAATTACTTTCCTCTTCCATCTTGATGTTCTGCCTCATCTTGGGCCCAGAACAATGGAATTGGGCAGGTCTGAGAGCTCTGAATTCATGAGCCCCCAATAAACTTTTCCTCCTGCCTCAGACTCCCAAGTCACTGGACTTACAGACTTGTGCCACTGCACTCGGCTCAGGAAACACAGGTTTTTTATGGTTCTAAAGTTTGGGAAGTGCCAGGTCAAGAGCATGAGGCAATGAAAAGGAGTAAGCCTGGGATCGTAGAGTAGGGCTGAGGAGGTACCAGTGGAAAGAACCACAGTGGCACTGTGCTCTTTTGGGGGACTCTTCTTTTCATTTCACATTCCTTGCATCATGCCCTGGTTGCATTAGTTGCTTACATTTTCTCTATCTTTTTTTTTTCCTTTTTGTGGTGCTGGGGATTGAACCCAGGGTCTTGTGCATGCAAGGCAAGCACTCTACCAACTGAGCTATATCTCCAACCCCTCATTTTCTCTTTCTTCAGCTTTCTTTCATTTCAAATGATAAAACCTACCTCTTTTTTTTTTTTTTTTTTTTTTTTTTGGTACTGGGGATTGAACTCAGGGGCACTTGACCACTGAGCCACACACCCAGCCCCATTTTGTATTTTATGTAGAGACAGGGTCTCACTGAGTTGCTTACCACCTCGCCATTGCTGAGGCTGGCTTTGAACTCGCGATTCTCCTGTCTCAGCCTCCCTAAGTGCTGGGATTACAGGCTTGAGC
>CM053399.1:149201600-149285934 GCA_028644305.1 Xerus rutilus
TTTTTTTTTTTTTTTTGGTACTGGGGATTGAACTCACGGGCACTCGACCCCTGAGCCACATCCCCAGCCCTATTTTGTGTTTTTATGTAGAGACAGGGTCTCACTGAGTTGCTTAGTGCCTCGCCGTTGCTGAGGCTGGCTTTGAACTCGCGATTCTCCTGTCTCAGCCTCCCTAAGTGCTGGGATTACAAGCGTGAGCTACCGCGCCCGGCTTCACTATCATTCTTATACAGTCCTTATAACATAGCAAGTCCTGGGCAACATAGCAAGACACTGTCTCCAACAAAACAAAAATAACCAAAAAGAAAGCTAGTGATATATTTCAGTTGGTAGAGTGCTTGCCTCACATGCACAAGGCCTTGGGTTCAATTCCCAGATGAATTTGATTCTGGATCAATTTCAGCATACAATGTTTCTTCCATTTCCTCTTGAGAAAAAGACTCACCTTTTCCATTTTTATACCTGAACAGATCTTCCTTAATAAGAAATCCATGTTTAGCAAGATCTAAAACCTCAAAAACTCAAAGAAGGACATTTTCTGAAATGGTCTGTATCCTTTTTCCAGAAGTACTTTGGTCATCACTGGAAGAAAATTTTAAAATCAAATGTATCTCATAGGTTCTTTTTCCTTTACCTCTGCAAGCAGATCATGTAGCTCTTCTTTACTAGAGTAGTATCCTAATGACCTGATAATTGCCCCAGTCTCTCTTTCCTCTCTATTTTCTACCATTTCTTGCGGAACCCATTGTCTCCCAGGTTTTTTCTTTTTTTCTTTTTTCTTTCTTTTTTTGGTACTGGGGATTGAACTCAGGGGCACTCAACCACTGAGCCACATCCCCAGCCCTATTTTGTGTTTTATGTAGAGACAGGGTCTCACTGAGTTGCTTAGCGCCCCGCCATTGCTGAGGCTGGCTTTGAACTCGCGATTCTCCTGTCTCCGCCTCCCTAAGTGCTGGGATTACAGGCTTGAGCCACCGCGCCCGGCTTTCCCAGGTTTTTTCTTTTTTTTTTTTTCTTTTTTTTTTTTTAAATGTTTATTTTTTAGTTGTAGGTGACAGAATATCTTTTTATTTTACTTTTATGTGGTGCTGAGGATCGAACCCAGTGCCTTATGCGTGCTAGGCGAGCACGCTACCACTGCGCCATAATCCCAGCCCCCCCCAGGTTTTTTCTTAATGCTTCTCCTTTTGCATCAATCTCCTGATACATGAATTTTTTTATTAGTATTATTTTTTCTTTATTATTTGCCTTTGGTACTAAGTGTAGAACAATATTTTGTACTCTCCCTTCCTTCCAAAATTATAAATATCCACCTATTTTCTTCTTTTAGTATTTTTACAATTTCTTGTTTTACATGCAAATCTTTAAGCCAGCCGGGTGCAGTGGTGCACGCATGTAATCCCAGCACTTTGGGAGGCTGAGACAGGAGAATCACGAGTTCAAAGCCAGCCTCAGTAATGGTGGGGCACTAAGCAACTCAGTGAAACTCTGCTTCTAAATAAAACACAAAATAGGGCTGAGGATGTGGCTCAGTGGTCAAGTACCCCTCTGGTACTAAAAAAAAAAAAAAGTCTTTAAGCCATCTGAAATTTATTCCAATGTCAGCTGTGACTTAGGGCTTTAACTTAATTTTTTCCCTAATGGGGAGTTTTCCATGTGTGGGCTTTTAAAATGCAGCTTAACCCTCAGAGCTCCATAAAAGCTTAGGAGTTAAGAATAGAAAAGCTAGGACTATAACTCAATTCCTAATTTCTGTTCCATTATTGCTCACTCTAGGACTCTGGCAAATCTCAGTGCTCCTCAGGGAAAAAACTCCGAACAATGATTTAAGGCTGGGAGAGCTGAGGCAGAGAGAGGAGGATTTGCAGAGAATCCTCTAGAAGGTTAATACTAGCTGTGTCCCTGCCACTGGGCATGACTTCATCAGAAACAGTCGCTCAGCATTACAAGAAGCAGCAGGGACCCTGAGCTCTATTTCTTAACTATATTTTCCCTTCGCTCCTCATGTCCTTTTTCTACTGGTCTTACAAAGTCCAGCTTCAAACCAGTGAGGCTTAGATTCTTCTTCTCTTGGATTTCACTGCATTTTGCACATATTTGTAGAGCAATTTTGTAAATATGTCATGGCACATCCATCATGGATGAATACATTAGTAGATGAAGTTATCAGGAACGAAAGATGCTATCTGCACATTTCAGGGGGGCGGGGAAATCCACCAAAGAATATGGAGTTGCTGCTGACTCTGTAGACATGTTTATCTGTGAGGCCTCTGGTATTAATGGCCTAGTTGTTGGCACCATATACCCTGGCTCTGACTTTGAGCTGCCTGAAGCTGAGTCATTCTTATTGTTATTGATTAACTATTAGTTCCTGGAGGTACCATAAAGAGTCAACTTTGTGTCCTCAGGGAGCTGATAACCTGGTATATAAGTGTGTAGAGAGAATCTTGGAAGAAAGTTTAGGAAGGGGAGAATCAGGCACATCAAAATCTTCAAAGAGACTTTGCTTTGAAGCACTGGCATATGTCTACAATCCCAGCTACTTGAGAGGCTGAAGCAGGAGGATTTTGAGTTTGAGGCCAGCCTGGGCAACATAGCAAGACATTGTCTCCAACAAAACAAAAATAACTAAAAAGGAAGCTAGGGATATAGCTCAGTTGGTAGAGTGCTTGCCTCACATGCACAAGGCCTTGGGTTCAATCCCCAGCACCAAAAAAAAAAAAAACAAAAAAAACAAAAACCCTTCAAGAACAAGAAATGCAGTTAAGTTGGAGAAGCCTCCTTCATCTTTAACACAAGTGCTGCCGTACTGAAACAGTATTTCCTGTGGCTGAATTTCTGAGACTCTAAACTCTTACTATACCTTCTCTGATTTGATCCTCACAAAAACCAGGTGGCATTATCGGTTCCATTTTGTAAATGACCAAACTGAGTCTTAAGGGAAATCATTTACCTAAGGTCACAAAGAGGAAGCCACAATCAGAAGCCCATGTAAAGGAAGGGGTTAACTTTGGAGCTAAGAACCTAATCTTTGACCAGTCTGTACTCTCTCCTCCTCTCCTTGCTCTTTCTTTGTTTGTGTGATTTGTATTTTTGTTTGTTTGTTGTTTTTGGTACTGGGGGTTGAACCCAGGGGCAATTTACCACTGAGCCACATCCCAAGCCCTTTTTATTTTTTTATTTTGATACAGGTACTAAATTACTTAGGACCTCACTAAGTTGCTGAGGCTGGCCTCAAACTTTCAATCCTCCTGCCTCAGTCTCCCGAGTTGCTGGGATTACAAGAGAGTGCCACCATGTCTGACCTCTCCTTTTCTTGGAACTAATGAGTGGGGTTGAATAGAGTGTTCAGTTTTAGTTCTCTGGGCCTTTGCTCTTGTAGTTTCCTCTGTCTATAATGCTCTTCACAGACCTTCTGTTCTAGTGATATCTTACTTCTCTTAAAGGCCAGCTCCAATGTCTTGTCCCTGGTACAACCTCTACCCTTCCTTCCTCCCACTCCCAGAGCTCCTACAGTCCCACAAATGAGGGTCTAGCCTATCCGCTTGGTTCACATTCCTATCACCTCTAGGGCCCTGCCTTGCCCCAGGCTGTTGCTCTCTGAAGGGAGAGATGAACAGGGTCGGGCACACATGCTTGTTGTGTTAGTCAATTTTGTATTGCTGCAGTAAAATATCAAAGGGCGAGTACTTCGAAGTAGAAAGGTTTATTTAGCTCATAGTTCTTTTTTATTTTTTATTTTTATTTCTTGGCACCAGGGATTGAACTCAGGGGCACTCTACCACTGAGTCACGTCCCCAGCCCTATTTTGTGTTTTATGTAGAGACAGGGTCTCACTGAGTTGCTTAGCACCTCCCCACTGCTGAGGTGGGCTTTGAACTCACGATTCTCCTGTCTCAGCCTCCCTAAGTGCTGGGATGACAAGCATGCGCCTCTGCACCTGGCTTAGTTCACAGTTCTTGAGGTTGAAGAGCATGGTTTCAGCATCTGCTTGGCTCTGGTGTGAGGGCTTCACGGCAAATGGTAACACAATGCAGGAGTGGAAAGGGAGATCTGAGGAAAAGGTGAGCAGTGACTGTGAAAGAGGATTCAGGGAGGTGCCAGCCTCCCTTATAACAACCCATTCTCAGGGGAACTAATCTGGTCCTGCTAGACCTGCATTAATCCCTTCTGGAGGGTATCTTACTCTAATCCTCCCCTGACCTAATTAGATGCTACTAGGCCCCACCTCTTCAAGGTTTCACCTCAGCATTACCACACCGAGAACCAAGTTTCCAGCACATAAATCCCTGGAGGACAAACCATATCCAAACTACAGCACTTGGTAAATAATTGTAGGAAGAAAACCAACATTTTTTTTTTTTTTTTTTTTTTGGTACTGGAGGTTGAACTCAAGCCCATTCCTTTGACTTATCTTTTGGATTATTTCCTTGGGAACCATCACTTTTTTTCAAGTCATTTTGCACGTTGAGAATTAAGAGAGAATTTCTTAATTTCTTGATACAGGTTTTTTTTTTTAATTGTGGTAAATACACATAACACAAAATTTACCAACTCAGCAATTTTCATGTGTGTATTTCAGTAGTGTTTAGTTTATTCATACTGTTATGCAACCAATCTCCAAAGATTTTTCATCCTGCAAAATTAAAACAGTATACCCATTAAACAATAGTTTCTCATTTCTTCTTACCTGTAGCCCCTGTAACTACCATTCTACTTTCTGTGTCTATGAATTGGACTACTTTATGTATCTCATAAAGCTCTTCATGGTGGCACGTTTCTGTAATCCCAGTGACTTGGGAATCTGAAGCTGGAGGATTGCAAATTTAAGGCTAGCCTGGGCAAATTAGTAAGACCTTGTCCCAAAATAAAAAATAAAAAGGGTTAGAGTTGTAGCTCAGTGGTAGAGTGCCCATCTACTACTCAGTGCCCCTTTAACCATTCAATCCCCAGAACTGTGTTTTCTTTTTTTTAAGTTCCTCATAAAAGCGGCCTTATACAGTATTTGTCTCTTTGTGGCTGGCTTATTTCACTTACCAAAATGCCCTCAAGGTTCATCTAAGATGTCCCATATGTTAGAATTCCCTTCCCTTTTCAAGGCTGAATAATATTCCATCCAGGTATAGTTTTTTTGTTTCCTTTTCAACTTTTCTAATTTTTCTATTCTAGTTTTATTTCATTGTTATCACAGTATATTACCTGTGCTCATTCTATCTTTAATATATATATATGCTGAGGTTTGAACTCGGGGGTGCTTTACCACTGAACTACATCCCCTGTTCTTATTTTTAATTTTGAGATAGGGTGTTGCTAAATTTTTGGGGCTGGCCTCAAACTTGCAATCTTCATGCTTCAGCCTCTTGAGTTGCTGAGTTTACAGGTAGATTACCACTGTGCCTAGCCTCATTCTACTATTTAAAATGTATTAAAGTTTTTGAGTTTTGTTTGTTTTGATTTTTGAGGCCTGACGTGTCATTTGTAAATGACCGTGGGCATATATTCTATATTTTCAAAGTATGAATTTTGATTTTTTAAAATTCAATCTAGTTTCCTAATTAAGAAATCAACTTCTTTAAACTCTTTTTAATTATACAGTTTATTGAAGTGAATTCCAATTTCCTACTATTATTATATTTCTGTCCGTTTCTGCATGTATTTCCTATCATTCTTTTGCTTTATGAATTCTAATATTATATTATGTTATGCATAAGTATTTATGACAGATCTTTATTGTAATTCTCAGTCTTTATTGTTAAGGTCTTCTGTGTCTTGTTTTCTGATTTTTTTGTGTGAATATTAACCATCTCTCATATTAATATCATAACCCCTGTTTTCTTGTTGTTTCTGTTTGCATCATGACATTTATTTTTTATTTTTCTCTTCCCTTTTATTTTGATATTTCTGAGGAACATTGTTTTAGATGTACCTCTTTTTTTTTTTGGTACTGGAGGTTGAACTCAAGCCCATTCCTTTGACTTATCTTTTGGATTATTTCCTTGGGAACCATCACTTTTTTTCAAGTCATTTTGCACGTTGAGAATTAAGAGAGAATTTCTTAATTTCTTGATACAGGTTTTTTTTTTAAATTGTGGTAAATACACATAACACAAAATTTACCAACTCAGCAATTTTCATGTGTGTATTATTCATGGCAATAGTTGAGTTTTGTTTTGTGACTCTGAGCTGTTTTTAAAGACTGAAATTACTAAGTCAAAGGTTTAAAAAAAACACCAAAAAACACTTTAGTAGCTTTTGACCCCCATGACCAAATAAATTGCTTTTCACAGGTTGGACCACTTTATCCTGTCACCAACCATTTAGAAGCCAACTATTCCCCTACCACTGCCAGCACAGCTATTATACTTCTAACTGCTTAAATTTTTAATAGGTGAAAATGGGACCTCATTGTTCTTTCATTTGTTTTTCCTGGCTTCCTAAAATTCTACTTTAAGTAAATTGAGACAGAAGTATGATAAAGTCAAAATGAAATATCCCTTTTTTGATATCTCTAATAAGATTGATGGGTAGTGGAGTTTCTAACTGCCGATTGCCATGGCAACACTGGATCAATCACCTCCCATAGACTCCTCAGCCCAGCCTTTGGATTTTCCTGGGAGAAATTATCTATGTTCCTGCTTCCCAACCCTGTACCTTGCTTTGTTTCCTTCTGTAGTAAATAGGCAACATAATATAATGGGGAAACACAGAGTCTAGAGTTAGAATGAATAAATTCAAATTCTAGTTCCATCTCTCACCTTGTCTTTTATTAATTACCCATTTATTAAATTCTCACCATTTATCAGCTGATGATCTATGGCAGTTTGTTACTCCTCTCTGTGCTTTGGTTTCCTGAGGTTATAATTTCCAAGTTTAGTCAAGATTATACTAGAGGCTGGGGTGGTAGCTCAGTGGTAAAGGGATTGGCTAACATGTGTGAAGTCCTGGGTTCAATGTCCAGTACTGAGAGAGAGAGAAAAAAAAGATTACAACAGTAAACTGGGTGCCAGGCTGCGTGCCTGTAATCCCAGTTTGTCAGGAGAGAGTAAGGCAGGAAGATAGCAAATTCAAGGGCAGCCTGGGAAATTAGCTAGACCCCGCCACTAACTAACTAACTAAATAAATAAATAAAAGAAAAAGAAAAGAAATGTCATTGAGTGGTAGAGCAGTCTGTGTTCAATCCCTAGGACTGAAAAAAAGAAATTACAATAGTGATTCCTATTGGAATGGTGCAAAATAATTAACATATGCAAAGGACTCAGAGGTCTTATCACTGGCTCTGCCTCTGGAAAATGCTCCTTTCCCATCACAACTATGAGGTTTTTGATGGAACTGATTTCCTTCTTACATAGCCCTGCTTCCTTAGCCACTGCAAAGGTTCTGTCTTAGGCTGGGGGGTAAGATCCTAGCAAAAACAGAGCCTATGAGAATCCTTTCCTGGGATCTCGGACATTGGGACATGAGAGGAAGTCTTTGGTGTGTCTCTGTTGAAGAAGCTCTCAGATAGGAGAGACAGGCTGCCAGGTTTCTAGCCTGTGGAGGAAGCCAGGCTTATAAGAATGAGGCTGGTGTGTGGAGAGAGAAGCAGACATTAGAGATGGAAGGAGAACCTAGCATTGTGGTAGTCACTGGTTCTGGCTGTTCTCAAATGCATCTTATGAGCCAATAAGTGTCTCATTTTCTCTATGCTCACTTGCATTGAGCTTCTACCATTTGCAACCAAAAAATACCTTTAATATACTTCTTAAGGTACCTTAGGACAGTAGATTGGGAGGTGTCCTGCCTGGCTATACACCTTTCCAAGAAAAGCAAAAAGTTCTTGCAAGACCCTCGCCAAGACAGACAGACAGACAGACACACACACACACACACACACACGTACAAACACAGTGACGGCAACTTCCACTCTGCCTGGAATGGGCCGTTGTTTCTTCCCTGCCCATCTGCTTGCACAGACCTCTACTTCTCCACACACACCAAAAGACAGCTGCCCCAATGCCCAGGCCTTAGGAACTGCACTTGCTAAACAGGATGTTATTCCGGAAATCTGTGCCCTTCTCTGTACGCCCCTTGTCCTTTTTTCACTGCCCTATTCAGTAACTTCACAAATATATAATGAACACCTGCCAAAAACCATGTCAGGCTGGGGGCCCCAGAGAGGCAGCAAACAGTCCCTGCTGTTAAGGAAGCCACAGGCTTGTGGGCTGTCAGGCTGTCAAAAGACAGCTCCAAGAGAGACAGTGGGATGAGTGCTGAACAGATGTTTTTGCCAAGTGCTGCAGGAGCTTGGAGGAGGTTTCGTCACTTGTTGCCTGAGATGATTATCTGGCTAGTCTACCAGCCTCCAGCTTCTCCCAGCCCAGCCTGCCCTGCCTGCTGCTGCCAGAATGTCTTCCTGAAAACAGTTGTGCCAGTCCCTCTCTCCCTCAGGCCAAGCCTAAATTCCCTAGCCTGGAAAAACCCTGATCCAGATATTTTTGCAACCTACTTTCTGAGCCATGCCATCCAGGTTCCCCAATCACAAACTTTCCCCACGAGTCTAACCAGCCCACTCACCATCATTGTTTGTATTCAGCATTTTCCCACAACTGAGCCTCTTCTCACTCTTCCTTTTGCTTCGTATCTCTGAATGTTTCAATAGTACACACCTCCCAAGGTGTAGGAAAGCAAATGGATTTTATTCTCATGTGATATCTCTGATTGTCTGGCTAGAGAGTTATGTTGAAAAGAATTCTATGGATATACCTGGACTCAGTGAAAGAATAAAGGGATCAGTTTGCAGAATCTGCCATGGATACTAAATTGGGTGTGTGTGCTGGGGATGTAACTCAGCAGTAGAGCACTTGCCTAGCATGTACAAGGCCCTGGGTGCCAGCACTAGCAACACACACACAAAACCTAATAAACAAAAATGTGTGTGTGTGTGTGTGTGTTGGTGGAAATACCACCCTTAGTGTGCATTTGCAGACTTTGTCGTAGGGCTGTTTTAATGTCACCCCGTCCCCATGAAACCTTCCTTACTCCTCCAAGTGAAATTAATCTTTTCCTTTTCTGAACTTACATGATCCTCTTTCTATGCCTCTGCTAGAGCACAGATGGTTCCTCCTTTTGATGGGTGCACATATTTTTTCTGTTAGAGGGAACAGATGGTGTCCTACAGAGTGTGGAACAAGGTAGGGATCCCAAAGCTGTTTACTGAATACTTGGGACTATGTGAAACACCATTTGACCTTCAGCAGGATGGGCGCACAGCTGCTTAGGTGCCTCAAGTTTCCTGTCATGAAGAGCTGGCTTTATATACAGGTCTTTGCCCAGCACAGACTCTGAGGATGGTGTTACAGTGACCATGTTTTTCACTCCTGAATCAATTTTTCCATGGTTGCTGCTGTCTGACCTGCTATCTTCTTATAAGTCTATGACTACTGAGTGCTGGGAGCTCACTGAAGGCTGGCCATTCATTCCTTTACTCATGAAACCACTTAGTGGCCAGTTCTGTGCTCACTGTCAGGGACACAGGGAAGGTGCTCTACCTCTGAGCTGATCTCTGACTTGAAGAGAGTGGGAAAGAGGTTGAAGAAGGAAAGCCATGAGTAATAGGATACAAGGGGAGGTGATGCAGGCCCTAAGAAAATAGCTGAGAGAGTGCTGAGGGGGCACAGCAATAGGCTTGGGATGGGGGATGTGGTCAATGAAGGTTGTTGACATACCCACACCCACTAAGTTCCCTCTTCCTCTATGCTCCTCAGTACTTCACAACTGGACCCTCTGATCCACAGCTGTAAGTTCTGTCCTCAGTTCTGGGACCTGCAGTGATAGAGGCAGGAAACATTTAAATAGCCTCAGTACATCCCACCTCTACCCGTGCCCCATCCCGCACAAACCTCAAGAGCTCAGCATTAATTGCCCTACCAGACCTGGGATCTGGATGCTGGACTCCCTTGAGTCTGCACTTTATACCTGGAACTCTGAGGCCAGGTAACCACCCAGGCTCCTATGCTGCATGGGGACACTGGTTTTCCTATCCTCAGGTCATGGTGGTTGCCTGTGATGACCTTAAATTGTTACAGGCACTCTAGAACTATTGGCTATTCACTGCACTGGCTCTCCATCCCCTGGGTTCCCAGCCCTGCCCTAGGGACATCCCTTACCCTTCCACCTCACTGGCCTCGTGCAATCATGTTTAGCTGCCAAACTCAGCTATAGAACTGAATACCTCTGCTGGCAGGAGACAGGCTGGCTCCAGAAAGCTGGCTGGAGAGAAATGCAGAGGATCATGTTTCTTTAGCTTGTGCCAAATATTATTCAGACATAGCTTTTCAGACAGACACAAATTGCTCATCCAATAAACACAGAAGGGCTAATCCCAGGACGTTTATCAAAGTGGGGAAAGATGAGAGAAAGGACAGTTACAAGAGGCCTTTGAGAGCTGGCCTGGTGTGGCTGGCCCACAGGGAGGTGGTGAGACCTCCACGTACTCCTGGGGTTTTCTCCTCAGAGGGCCTGAAACCCAGCACCAGGGCTTTGGGATTTGCTGTCATCATGTCACACAAAGCCTGCATTGGTGTATACACTTCCCAGTAGTGAACAACAATGAATAAATCTATGTGGGCCAGGCTGCCTTTGTCATCAAACAGACCTCACCTCCTGGTGACAATGGTCAGGTGGGCTACCTGGCTGCAAGGACTATATAAGCTGCCCCCAACAAGCATACACAAAACCTGCTCGTGCCTCTGTCTTTGCAGAGTTCTCAGTCCCTCCTCACTTCTGGCTGAGGGCCTAACTTCTGGAGCCCAGAGAGAGTAAGAATTAGGTGAGGCTTCTAGAGATAGCCTGGGCCTTCCCTGTGCCTTGTGCAGGGTCCACACCTTGCTAACGACACTTTAAAGTATACCCAGTAGAGAACCCCTCTCTTCCCCAGGAGGAGAAGATAGCAACGAGATTAGTGCAAGGGCATGAAAATAACCACTGACTTTTATTTGTTCAAATATTTAAAAAATCTAAGCCAAGAGAATGGTCAGGTACAGTGGCACACCTGCAATCCCAGCTACTTGGGAGGCTGAGGAGGAGGATTAAAATTCAAGGCCAGCCTGGACAACTTAGCCAGACCCTTTCTCAAAATATGACAAAAATAAAAAGAGATAGGGATGGGTTCAATACCCAATACCTGGAAGAAAAAAAAAAAGCTGAGAGAATGAAATTGTCTTTAGAAACAAACTTAATTGCCTGTGGCAATAAAGAAAGGACATTGTGACCCTCAGGGCTGGACGGGTATAAGATGCCTTCTGATACAGCTGGTTCCAACACAATCAGGAACACTGAGAGGAGTTCCCAGATAGTATTCTCCCAAAATCATAGTAAATATGCCATTCTTGTTATTATTTTTCAGATAAGGTACTGAGATGTTAGACAATTTGCCCAAGGCCACCCAATTATTGAACAGAGGTTTTTGAAACTGTGTTTAATCATACTGTGCTTTATTGTCTGTAGACTTACAGAAAGATACGGTAGTTTCAGAAATCAGTTTTAGTAGGAATTCTTAAGAGGGTGGGGTTTAAAGTTTTGGTGTCCTTGGGGTTGGAATGATATCTTCAGGGTACAATGCTCAGGCAGGTTTTCATTGAGGACCTGGGGTCTATGTATTTAGGGTGACTAATCTAGTTCTCTAGGGTCTGAGAGGGTTCCTGGGATGTAGGACTTTCTGCTTTAAAAATGTGATAGTCGGGCTGGGATTGTAGCTCAGTGGTAGAGCGCTTGCCTCGCATGCGTGAGGCCCTGGGTTCGATCCTCAGCACCGCATACAAAGCAATAAAATAAAGACATTGTGTCCATCTACAACTAAAAAATAAAAAAAAAAAAAAAAAAATGTGATAGTCATGGGCTCAGACTGGGGATGTAGCTCAGTGGCAGAGCACTTGCCTAGAATGTGCAAAGCCTACGTTCAATACTCAGTACTGCACATACACACACACACACATAATAATAAAAAATAAAAGTAATCTTGAGCAAACAAGGAGAAATTGGTCACATATCTGTAACATAGGGGACTGGGCATGGGTATTGCCATTGGTTTCAGGAACTACCTGAAGCTCAGCCAAGCCTCACACCTCCCAATATGGAGACTCAGAGGGTGGCATGTTGATTAAGATGGGCAGAACAACAACCAGTTGGAAACAGTTCTTCCTAGACACCTGGGAGGGTCAGACTATGACCAACCTCATGTTGTAGTAAAGCAGGGATATTGTGGCTCTCAGCACTTGATGAGAACAAACTGCCTTCTGGCATGACTGGTTCCAACACAACCAGAAAGATTGAAGGGAATTGCCAGATCGGGGTTGCCAGGCAAGTAGTCATCATGAACCTGATGGCCTCAAAGGAAGCCAGAAGCACGACATGGTCCTTCCTTTCTCTGCCTGCAGGAAGAAAGTTTCTGTTCTAGCTTCTGAAACTTCATCTCTTTCAGGAATCATCTACCTCCTCCTGCTTTAGGGACCCACACTGACCTGCATTGCTAAGCCCTTCTCCTGTCTTTCTCTTTGTTCCCACATGTATAACTGTTTCTATTTGTCTGTCTCTAATTTTAAAAATCTGAAATTCACTTATACAAAACCTGAAGATTTTTAGAAGACCCTGGGTTGTTTTTTTTGTTTTTTGTTTTTTGGTTTTTTTTGGTACCGGGGATTGAACTTAGGGGTACTCAACCACTGAGCCACACCTCCAGCTCTATTTTGTGTTTTACGTAGAGACAGGGTCTCACTGAGTTGCTTAGTGCCTTGCCCTTGCTGAGGCTGGCTTTGAACTTGCGATTCTCCTGATTCAGCTTCCCAAAGTGCTAGGATTATAGGAATGCGTCACCACGCCCTGCGTCCCTGGGTTTTGAGGTGCATAATCCATGGGCAGAAATTTATGTGGAAATAGGCCTCAAGAAGGACCAGAATGGGGGCAAGGAAACCTCAGGAATGTGGGCCATGCCATTTCTTACTTTTTATGGTTATTCTTCTTTGTGGTCTGTTTCATTCTCTCAGCTTTCTTTGTTTCTCTGTGCTTTGGCAGAGGGGACTCGTTTACATCATCTAAATTCCACCACACCCAAGGACTGACTGGCAATCTTGTATTTCAAATCCAGACTCAGAAGAGGCCATCTCATTGCCTCATTTTAGGTCGGCTGGTCACCCCTGATCCAATCAGCAGTGCTTGGTAGGTGAGGTAAGGCAATACTAAAATGGCTTCTTTCAAAGGCATAAAGTTTTAGAGAAAAGAGTCATCTTGCTCTTGTTCGACATGTTCCTTTTTTTGGGGGGGTATGAAATTGAACCCAGGGCACTTTACCACTGAGCTACATTTCCAGTCCCTTTTATTTTTTAATTTTGGTACAGATTCTTATGAAGTTACTGAGGGTTTTGCTAGGTTGCTGAAGCTGGCCTTGAACTTGAGATATTCCTGCCTCAGCCTCCCAAGTCATGGATAATCATTTTTTGAAAAGATATTTTTCATTGTAGATAGATACATTACTTTTTATTTTATTTATTTATTTTTATGTGGTGCTAAGGATCGAACCCAAAGCCTCATATGTGCTAGGCAAGTGCTCTACCACTGAGATGTTCTAATTCTAGCCCCTGGAGGTTCACTCTTTATCATATGTTTAATAGAACTGACATACAGTTGTGCCTCCCATAATTTTTTCTTTCCCATTTTTTCTCTTTTCTTTTTCTTGGTTCAGGGGATTGAACCCAGAGCCTCTCATATACTAAGCATGTGCTTTACCACTGAGTTCCTGCTAGCTCCCTCTTCCCAGAATTCAGAAAAATTATTTTTGGTCTCCCTCAGTGATTGGTTTGATGTTAATCTCACCTTAGAATATTTTAAAAACTTAATTTGGGTAACTGTGATAAGCTATTCACCAAGACAGTTCTTAAGCCCTGTGCCCAATCACCTCTACACTATATAGTGCCCTATCATTTTCTCCTTTTTTTAAAACACATTTTTTTAGTTGCCAATCAAACCCAGGGCCTCTACAACATGCCAGGCAAGCACTTTACCACTGAGCCACAACCTCAGCCCCTTATTTTCTCCTTTGCATTATGATATAGTCAAAGTGTGATTCATAGACCAGCAGCATTAATATCATCTAAGACCAGGTTTAGAACTGCAGAATTCCGGCCTTACCTTCTCAAGCAGTATCTACATTTTAACACTTCCCCAGGCAATTCACATTAAAGTTCCCTAAATGCTTGGAGGGGATTCTTGTCTTATCTTTCCTAAGAGATTGAAAATTCTGAGGGCAGGGACTGTATTCTGCAAACTGCTGTAGGAGCACTCTCCATACCTTCAACCCCTCCCTTCCATCTTTCCCCATTCTATGCTAACAGACTGTGCTTTTTTTTTTTTTTTTTTTAGCTGTAGATGGACACAATATCTTTCTTTTATTTATTTTTATGTGGTGCTGAGGATCGAAAACCCAGTGCCTCACACATGCGAGGCAAGCGCTCTACCACTGAGCCACAACCCCAGCCCCCAGACTGTACTCTTTTTTTTTTTTTTTTTAAATATTTTTTTAGTTGTAGATGGACACAATGTCTTTATTTTATTGCTTTGTACGTGGTGCTGAGGATCGAACCCAGGGCCTCACGCATGCAAGGCAAACGCTCTACCGCTGAGCTACAATCCCAGCCCCCAGACTGTACTCTTGACAGAGAGCACCCCTTTGTTTGTAACTTTGGACCTGATTGGTCCAGGAGTGCATATAAGCTTTTGTACTTTCTGGAATAAATGGTGTTCCTGCTTCTCACTTCGGGTGTTTCTGCGTCTCACTGCTGCAGAGCAGTTCTTTACCTACACCTCAGGATCTGGGGAGAGTGGCCCCCACGAACTGTCACTGTCCTGGGAGACTCCATTTCGTCTTCCCGGAGACCCCTTCTTTGTCCGTCTCTCAGGACCCCCAACTTGTCAAGTGGACCCATGCAGCCCCTCCTCAAAGCAATAAATCTCCATTGTATTCTCTTTCTTTTCCTTCTTTCCTTTCTCCCCTCCCTGCGCTTTCTTTCTTTTTTTTCTTAAATATTTTTTTAGCTGTTGATGGACCTTTATTTTATTCATTTATTTATATATGGTGCTGAGAATCAAACCCAGGGCCTCACACATGCAAGGCAAGTGCTCTGCCACTGAGCCACAATCCCAGCCCATCCCCTGGGCTTTCTTACTTTTTAGTACTGGGGATTGAATCCAAGGCCTCAAGAATGCTAGGCAAGTGCTCTGCCACTGGGCTATATTCATACCTCTTTTTCTTTTTAATTTTGAGACAGGGGCTTGCTAAATTGCCCGGGCTGGACTTGAATTTGTGATTCTCCAGCCTCAAACTCTGAAGTAGTTAGGATTACAGGCATGTGCCACCACACTCGGGCTAAGATACACTTTCTATGCATGAAGTACCTCGCTTTGTCTTTCTTGCAAGGGATAGAACTCATCAAACACATTTAAGAGGGGATGGGTGGTTGAAGAGGGTAAACTAATTATATCGTATCTGAGCTTTGCTATAAAATAATCCTGCAGGAGGTGGTAGAAGTTTGGGCTTTATGTTGGCATTGTAAAAAGTGGGGTGGTAAATAGGGAATTATTCCATTTCATATTTTTTTAATTTTCCATAATAAAAATTAGGAGAAAGGAAAAATAGTTGAAGACATTGTACAAGATCATCTCACTGCTCAAAACAAATTTATTTCCTAGCCCAGTGGAGTAAATCCAAGGCACTGAGAGAAATTCCAAATGAAATAGTGCAGTCCCTGTCAAAGAATTTTGGAGGACGAATGTAGTAGGGAGAAGTTTAGAACATTGGTCATGTGCAAATTATTTTCTAAATTTACAAAAGGAGGAAATGGTAATTAGTTTCTTTCTTTAACTTTAAATGAACTTAACAGGAGAGAAGAGGAGGAGAAACTTAACAGTACCTACAATGGGTTAAGTCCAGTGGGAGTCAGATGTGGATGGCATACCAGGGCACATTCCTCTTGCCTCTTTGTTGGCTTAATTCTCAGTCAGGTTCTTTCCACATGATGGCTATAGTGGGTTGAATACTGTACCCCTCAAATTCATGCCTACTCAAAACCTGAGAATTGACCTTATTTGGAAAAAAGGTCTTTGCAGATGCAATTAGTTAAGTCAAGATGAGGTTTTACCAGATTAGGGTAGATTCTCGATACAATGATTGGTGTGTTTTTTAGAAAAGGAGAGGACACATTAACAGAAGAGAATCATACACAGAGAGAAGATCATGTGACAACTAAGTTAGAAATTAGTTTGGTGCGGTTACAAATCAAGGAATGCCAAATATTGCTGAGTCACCAGAAGCTAGAAAAGGCAAGGAAGATTCTACCACAGAGCTTTCAGAAGGAGTGTGGTCCTGCTCATACCTTGATTCTAGACATTTTGCCTACAGAACTATGAAAGAATAAATTTCTGTTGTTTTAAGCCACCAAGTCCATGATAATTTGTTACAGGAGTCCTGGGAACCTAATATAATACTCACTCCAGGCTGACAATTGCAGAGGAAAGGAAGAGACTTTTTCTGAAGACCTGTTGCAGAAGTTATAGGGGAAGCATTGGACATTGCGCATAAGCCCTCCTTAGGCCATGTGTTTATCCCTGAACCGACCACTATGGCCAGAAGGGATGCAATGCTTTGAGTGGTCTGTTGAAAATCCCTGGTTCGCCTATCCCAAACGCATGGAGAAGAGTAGGAGTCTCCTACCAGAAGTAATGAAAACAAGGTAGACATAACCAACCCCTGTCCCTTACAGGGAACATATTAGTCAGCCTTCGGCCACTATAACAAGTACCCCAGTTAATCAACTTATGAAGAGAAAGGGTTCATTTTCACTCACAGTTTTGGAGGTTTCAGTTCATGATTAATTGGCCCCCTTTCTTTGGGCCTGTGAAAAGGCAGCATATCATGGTAGAAGCACATGGCAGAGCAGTTTAAACCACTTACCTCATGGCCAGGAGCTAGCAAAAGAAAGGAGGCCGAGATCCTATAAATTCCCTTCAAGGGCTTGCTTCCAATTCCAGGAAGACCTCTCAGTAGGCTCCACCTCCTAAAGTTTCCACTAGCACCTCCACTAGCACCAAGCTAGCGGCCAAGCCTTTATCATATGGGCTTTTGAGGAGACATTCTGGATCCAAAGTACAGCAGGGATAAAAAGTTGATTCTACAAATTATACACTCTTATTCAAGAATAGAGTTTTTTAAATTTTTAAAATTTTGTTTTGCTTTTATTTTTTGTTTTTATTTTTTAGAAGTAAAGATTGAACCCTGAGCTTTACCACTAAGCTATATTTCCAATCCTTTTTTATTTAAAATTTTTTTAAAATTTTGAGACAGTTTCTCACTATGTTGTTGAGAAACAGCAATTTGTAATCCTTCTGCCTCAGCCTCACAAATTACTGGGATTACAGGCGTGCACCATCGTGCCTGGTTGTAGAACAGGTTTTGAAAAGACACAAAGGAGGGGCTGGGATTGTAGCTCAGCGGTAGAGCGCTTGCCTTGCATGCCCTGGGTTCGATCCTCAGCACCACATACAAAAGCAATAAAATAAAGACATTGTGTCCATCTACAACTAAAAAAAATATTAAAAAAAAAAAAAAAAAAAAAAAAGACACAAAGGAAATAGAGATTTCTCAGAACAAGCCATGGCGAGTATAATAAAATTTCCTTTCTTGACAGGTCCCTGACTGACAGATCACAGAGCTTCACCTGATAATCTGTTTATTGGCAAATTGGGTCTTCACCAAGGCCTTTAATAATCACTCTTGCGGATAAAATGGAAAATATGGCTTGGATAATACTACAATTAAGAGGAAAATCAACTTGCTAAATGGCTAGAGTAAACCTTTGTTCATCCAACATGCAACAGCTGTCTTTTTTGGGGAAGACTTTTCCAGTATATATAGTATTAAAGGGCTGAAGGGGCCTTGCTCCTACCATGGATGTGGAACAGGAAAGATTTTTTTCCTGCCTACTAGCTAGAGCTCGAGCTAGTGAATTTGGCTCAGCCACACCCATTGAGGACTTTGAATTGAGGTACTGGGGATTGAACTCAGGGGTACACAACCACTAAAGCCACATCCCCAGCTCCATTTAGTATTTTATTTAGAAACAGAATCTCAGTGAGTTGCTTAGTGCCTTGCTGTTGCTGAGGCTGGCTTTGAACTCACAATTCTCCTGTCTCAGCCTCCCAAAGTGCTAGGATTACAGGCGTGCGCCACCGTGCTGGGCTAGGACTTTGAATTCTTACAGAATTCTGCCAAGAGGCAGAGGTAGTGAAGTTATTCATGGCAGCAATAGCAGTAGCATGAACAGTACTGAAGTGTTAGTGTGGATTAATTGTTGGCAGTGGTAGTCATGACAGACTAATACTGTAACTGGCCATATTTTGCAGTCAAAAACCCTGATTGGGCTAGGCATGGTGGTGCAGGCCTGTAATCCCATCTACTTGAGAGGCTGAGGCAGGAGGATCACAAGTTCAATGCTGGCCTGAGAAATTTAGGGGAGATCCTGTCTTTAAATAAATAAATAAATAAATGTGCTGGAGATGTAGCTCAGTGGTATAGTGCCCCTGGGTTCAATCCACAGTAACACACACACACCCCTGTGCACATACACACCACCACAAAATGCTGATTTGCACAATGATAAAGGATTCAAGTCAATTTATAAGAGTGTTTCCACTGTTCTAGAACTCTGTTTTCAGCTCTCTATTTTAGTTTAACATGAACACCAAAAAGTGAATGTTGGGTGCAGTAGTGCATGTGTAATCCAGCAACCTGGGAGGCGAGGCAGGAGGATCGCAAGTTCAAAGCCAGGCTCAGCAACTTAGTGAGGCTCTAAGGAACTTAACAAGAACTTTGTCTTAAAATTTAAAAAAATTTTTTTTTAGAAAGGGCTAAGGATGTGGCTCAGTGGTCAAGTACCCCTGGGTTAAAATCACCAGTACTAAAAAAAAAAAAAAAGAAGTGAATGTTAGACTGGGGATGTAGCTCATGGTGAAGCACTTGCTCAGCATGCACAAGACCTTGGGTTTGATATCCAGCACTTTAAAAACAAATTGAATGTTGTTTTAAAAGGCACTGAAGATAGTATAATATTTGGAGCAATGGAGATGATTGTACTGTTCCATTCTGTTGCTCATACCCCAGCTGGAATGCTGCATTCAGTCCTAGGTACTACTGAATGCCCAGGTAGTCAAAGCCTGATCAAAGAATTATCAGGACAGAGAATGAACTCAACCATGAAGCAGGAAGCATAAAGAACAGTAGACATGATAGGTATTATCCCCTTACAGAGAAATTGTTTTCAAGTGGGGAGAAGGCACATGGCCAATCTCTCTAAATAACTCAGAGACCATCTAGAAGATAATTCAGTTTAGCTGGGCGCAGTGGCACAAGCCTATAATCCCAGCACTTTGGGAGGCTGAGACAGGAGAATCGCAAGTTCAAAGTCAGCCTCAGCAATGGTGAGGTGCTAAGCAACTCAGTGAGACCCTGTCTCTACATAAAACACAAAATAAGGCTAGGGTGTGGCTCAGTAGTCGAGTGAGTGCCCGTGAGTTCAATCCCTGGTACCAAAAAAAAAAAAAAAAAAAAAAAAAAAAGATAATTCAGTTTATTCTCTTTCTCCAAGGAATAGACCTTGTATCATTCATAAATGCTATAAGGATGGGTTTCGACTTAATATAAGAATGTTTGACAGCTAGATCAGTGATACAGACAATGGAGCTACCTTATGATAGAGTGAGTTCTCTGTCACTGGAAGTATGCACACAAAGCTGGATGAACTCTCAGAGAGTATGCTATACATGGAAATTTGCCATTGGATAAAGGTGGAGTTGTTGTCCTTTTATATTCCCTGTAATCCTGATATCTGAACAAGTCCTGAGGGTAGTTTGAGAAGAGCAGGAAATGGGAGGTGGAAAGACTAGCAGTTTTGCAAATTGTGAGCAAAATTCCTAGTACTGTATCCAGGAAAAAAAAAATTTTAATGGAGAATTGTACTATCCCTAATTCTTGACTACTCCCTATATTCAACTCTGCCATGTAACTTTGAAGTTCCTCCCACTAGAGGCAGAAGAGTTACCTGACCCACTAATCTTGGACTGGCCATGCAACTTGTTTTGACTGACAAGAATGCTGGTTGAAGTGACTGCTTCAGCCAGAGACCTTATTATGAAGCATTAGATGTTTTTGTTCCCACATTTGTGCTCCTGCCAATACCATATGAAAAACATGCCCTTGGCTGACATTAAAGAAGAGTAGAGACAGATGGAGCAGACTCATCTACCCAGCTTACAGATCCACAGCCTTAAGCAGAGCAATTCCAGCCAACCCATGGGCATATGAGAAATGAATGCTTTACTGTTGTAAGGTACTTAGATTTGATGGTTATTTGCTAAGTAGTATCATTATGGCATTACATCTCTTGTCAATATATGGAATCTATTTCCTCTCTCCTTAAATCTGGGCTGATCCTGTGACTTGTGCTGGTCAACGGAATGTGGAAGATGTATCACTGTATAATTTCTAAGACTTGGCCTTAAGAGATCTTTCCTTCCCCTCTGCATTTAGAATGCTGTTTCTTAGAACCCAGCTATCAATCTGTGAGGAAGCCCAAGCTGCCACACGGAGGCCCACATGAGGAGAATTGAGACACCTAGATAACAGTTCCAATTTAGCTTCCCACTGGCAACTAGCACCAATTTCCAATCATGTGAATGAGGCCATTTGTGCCTTCCAGACATTCTATCATCCTAGTTAACACTATAGGAAGCAGAAAATCACCTCGTTAGTGCATAGAATCAAAAGAAACAACAAAATACTACTGTTTTTTTTAAATTTTTTTTTTAGTTGTTGATGGATCTCTATTTTTTTCATTTATTTATATGTGGTTCTGAGAATGGAACCCAGTGCCTCTGGAAGGCTAGGCAAGTGCTCTACTACTGAGCCACAACTCCAGCCCCAAAATGCTATTGTTTTAAGAAACTCACTTTTGAGTAGTCATTTTGTTGGTTTGTTTTCTTTTTTACAGCAATAAACCAGAGGTTGGAAAACTTTTTCTCTAAGATATCAGATAGGGCTGGGGGTGTAGCTCAGTGGTATAGCATTTGTCTGGAATGTGCAAGGCTCTGGGTTTAATTCTCAGTACTGAAAAAAAAAATCAGTAAATATTTTAGGCTTTGTGGGCTTATGGTCTCTGTTGCAACTACTTAACTCTGCCATTGTGGCACAAAAGCAACCATTTACAATACACAAACAAAAGAACATAGCTGAGTTCTACTAAATTTCCATTTATAAAAATTGGTGATGGGCCTGATTTTGACAATGGAACCTAGTTTACCAACTCCTTCAATAGATAATTGATACAGAAATTGTACCTGAAAGTGAGGTGCTTCCATGACAAAATCCTAAAACATACAGTATTGACTTGGGACTCTGTATCAAAATAAAAAATAAAATGGGCTGGGGATGTGGCTCAGTGGTTAAGTGCCCCTGGGTTCAATCCCTGGTACTGAAGGAAAAAAAAAAGGGAGAAGCTTTCAAAGTCCTGAAGAGCGGTAAGGAAGATGCACGCCCAGTGAGGCAATTGTTATTCGAGATTATTGGAGACCTAGATTACATATGGCTAACAGGCAGTAACACAGATGATGATACATTTACGATACATTTTCTAAGGTAGCAACTGAATTTGTGGCTTTGGTGTGGAGATTCCCAGGCAAAATATACAAAGTCTCATGGTGACTCCTTTTAGCTGCCTATGAAAATGTACAGGAAGAAAGAACTACTGTTTGAAGAAAAATTTAGAGGAACTACAGAGGGATCAGGACCATTTCTATAACCAGCAAAAAATGCTCAAAGTAAATTAAAATCTAGAGGAAAAATGAATCCAGGGCACTCCCAGTAAGACCTGGCTCTTGGGTCCAGGATGTGACTGTAAAACCCTTTGTTAAGATCTCAGAAAGATTTTAAACAGTGACTCCTAAACCTCTCATCTAGACAAAGTACTGCTAAGAATATTAAGGGTTTGTCCTACAATACCCTGACTCACAGCCTAAAAGAGGAAAGGGCCTCTCTGGAGATTTGCGGGTATTTCTTTTATCAGTGGAGTGAAATTTAAAAAAAAACAAAATCATACAAAATCACAGCTTTTCTCCCAAGAAATAAACAAGGACAGTTTTAAATGAAAAGGGGACATTGAGCACCCAGTGAATCATTTTGAACAATTGCTGGCTGCAAACAAGGGCTGTTTCTTATGGCAAAGTAAGAATAACTCAAAAGATGGAGCCGAGAGCTCAGAGGCAAGAGATAAGAGCCATACAGAATCACATTCCCTGATCTCAGAGCTAGAGCCCAGGGAATTGTCCACTAGTACATGATTGGCTTTCAGATTTACTAATGCCTATTATGTACCTCTTATTAACCACCTTTCCAAATGGGAGTGTCTATTGTGGTGTCTCTTATAGTTTATCTCCTCTTCTCCCTCTCTCTTGGATGTGTGGGAGAAAGGTAACCACAGAGAAATTGTAAGTTTAGTACAAATAATTTTTAAACTATTCAAGAGTAAGTTTGACATGACTATAACCTCCAAATCTTTAAGTGCATATTTCCAATATAACCATCAAAATTAGGAAACTAACATTGAGTGGCTGGAGTTGTAGCTCAGTGGTAGAGCACTTGCCTAGCATGTGTGAGGCACTGGGTTCAACTCTCAGCACCACATATAAATAAATAAAATAAAGGTCTTTCAACAACTAAAAAATATTTTAAAAAGCATTGATAGCTTACTATCATCCTATCTGTAGTCCCTGCTCAAATTTCATTAGTTGTCCCAATAATATTCTGTATAGCAAAGGATCCAGTTTAGAATCACATTTAATTATCATTTCTCTCTTTCAATTGTAATGGAAACAGTTCCCCAGTTTTTCCTGTAATAATCATGATACTGATATTTTTGAAGATTTCATGATGGTTATTTAATAAAATGTCTAACAATTTGGATTTCTCTAATGTTTCTCATCAAAATTATTATTTCATGGAGTGGTACTTTGAAATTATACAAATGTTCCTTTACTTATCAAACATTCATTTATGTTATTAGAGACTCATAACTTCTTATTTTGTTCATTGGTCATAATCTGTTCCTATCCACATTATTTTTGTGCTCAAATGGTTCCACATTTGGCCAGTGGGAGTCCTCTCCAACTGACTTTTGTTTCCGTTTGACATATTCTCATCATTCTTTGAGCTCTTTACTTCCTGACACAAGATTTTCCAGGCTCAGTTTAGAATATCCCTGGTTCATTCCTGGATTCAGCCTTTTCTCCAAGGATACCTAAGTCTTTTTATTGAAGAGTGGTATTTAGAAACCAAGATTTGGATTCTAAATGTTTTCATTACATTGGGTATTTTCTATTCACACACACACACACACACACACACACACACACACACACACACACATTCACATAAGCGGGCGGGGAGAAAGATAAAGATGGAGATGTTCCCTTACATGTGTATTACTTTCATTACCTATCTCTAAATTGAAAACCATGAACTCACAACAATTTCTCAAATTCAAGTAAAATACCAAAGGATTGATTTTAGTTTTCTCCCTGGCTATATTTATAACTCCTTTCTCTGACAGTCAGAGACTTGGATGACTGTCCTTATCTACATATATGCATAGTTCCTTTTCAGTCAGTCTCCCTGTAGTTAACAATCTCCTTGCCCCACTTGGGCTCCAACACCCATCCTGGACTGCTCTATCTAGAAGCCCTCCTACTATGCTCAGGTCCTTGGATACCCTGAGATGCTCCCTGGATGCCCTTTTTACTCTGCTTGGGCATTAACACCTGTGCTGAACTGCTTTCCTCCTCATTCCTCCTCCTGGTTGGGCTTTGAAACACTGTCCATGCCATTTTGATTCCTACCTTGTTCAACCCTACCTAGTGACTTTTGCACTGTATTTTTTAGGAAGACAGAGAACATCAACAACAAGAAGATAATTTGTTTTTATGATTCATAGGCCCTGAATCCTAGGAACCATACCTGGAGCTGATTTAGATGATGAAATTTTGCACCTGAATTTTTTTTTTTTTTTGGTACCAGGGATTGAACTCACGGGCACTCAACCACTGAGCCACATCCCCAGCCCTATTTTGTGTTTTATGTAGAGACAGGGTCTCACTGAGTTGCTTAGCACCTCGCCATTGCCGAGGCTGGCTTTGAACTCGCGATTCTCCTGTCTCAGCCTCCCAAAGTGCAATGTGCCACCGCGCCTGGCTTGCACCTGAAATCTTAATGGGATGCACCTTTGGGGGATATTTGGAGAAGAGTAATGTACTTTATGTTGGGGAAATTCTAAATAGTTGTGGCTACTGGTCAAACGATGGTGGATTAAAGGTGTCTTCTAATTCTTTGCCCCTCCTCCTATCAACAGGTAGAATCTATTTTTACTTCCCTTAAATCTAGACTGCCTATAACTTGTAGTTATGCTCATATTCATTAATTCATTTTTTGACGTACTGGGGATTGAACCCAAGGCCCTGTGCATTGTAACTTGTTTTAACCAAAAGAATGCCCATAGAAGTGAAACTTAAGCCTAGGTCTTTAAAAGATCTGCATCCTCTTGTCTTGTTCTTGAAATGCTCCTTTTTGGAATATATTCTGTAGTTTGTGAGGAAACCCAAGCAGATACATTTTTTTTTAAATTTTTTTTTTTAGTTGTTGATGTACACAATGTCTTTATTTTATTGCTTTATATGTGGTGCTGAGGATCGAACTCAGGGCCTCACGCATGTGAGGCAAGCGCTCTACCGCTGAGCTACAATCCAAGCCCCCCAAGCAGATACATTGAAAGAGTGTTTTGGGGAAGAGATAATGTGGAGAATGGAGACCTACAACCCATTCTGAGCTCCCAGCCAGCACTGATTACCAGCCATGTGAGTGAGGCCACTTTGAAACTTCCAATTGTACCCATGCTCCAGCTAACACTATGCCAGGCAGAATTGTCCAATTAACTGGTTAACTGTGAGACACTTGTTTTAAGGCACTTAGTTTTGGGGTCATGTGTTCTACTGCCATAGATCTTGAAATAAAAGTCTCCCAGGTGCCAGGTATTGTCCTATGTCCTTCTGACCTATGAGAGTGAAACAGAAATATAAACTGACAGGTGCAGATGAGGGCGCTGTGAAAGGGCAGAGGAAAGGCCATTAAGAGGTTGAAAGCAAGCTGCAGGGGAAGCGAGGAGCTGATGATTCTGGGTTGATGAGCACTGGATGAGCCAATTACCAAACCCAGACTCCAGTTTTTGGCAAGGCAATTCTGCAGCTTCTCCAAGTGTCTCACTTGGTGGGGTTAATTTTTACTTGACACAAGTTGAGAGTGGAGAGAGCTGGGGACAGTTGCGAAAAAGGTTGTCTCTTTTTCTTTCTTTCTTTTGGTACTGGGGATTGAACTCAGGGGTACTCGACCACTGAGCCACATCCCCAGCCCTATTTTGTGTTTTATGTAGAGACAGGGTCTCACTGAGTTGCTTAGTGCCTCGCCGTTGCTGAGGCTGGCTTTGAACTAGCGATTCTCCTGTCTCAGCCTCCCAAAGTGCTGTGATTATAGGCATGTGCCACGGCTCCCGACTGTCTCTTTCTTTCTCTAATGCCAGTTCCTATTTAGAAGCTGGACAATGTTGTGTGTGTGTGTGTGTGTTTTATTTTTTAAAATTTTTTTGGTACTGGTGATTGAACTCAGGAGGCACTTGACCATAAGCCACATCCCCAGCCCTATTTTGTATTTTATTTAGAGACAGGGTCTCTCTGAGTTGCTTAGCACCTTGCTTTTGCTGAGGCTGGCTTTGAACTTGTGATTCTCCTGCTTCAGTCTCCTGAGCCACTGGGATTACAGGTGTGCACCACCATGCCCAGCGACAATGTTGTCTTAAAGGTTTCTGGACTTTTCTGAAGTAAGAAATCTACAGATTCCAAGTACCTTTGGATCAAAGACTGGTGAGGCTGGTGCTCAGACCTCAATGGGTTCTGCATCTTCTTGAGGGATGGACAATTAGCAAGAGTTCCTTTTCCTTGATTCCTGACCATAGAAGGTCCTGGAACAGGTCTATGACCTCAATTTTCTTTTAATACTGTCTCCTGGCATTGTCTGTACCTATGGAAGATACATGTCAATTTTTCCCTTTTCTCATGTTCAGACAAGGGACTAATCTGCCTCATTCTCCCTCATTAGCCAGGCAGAATTTTCTCTAGGCTGCTGTGGTTAGTTTCACCCCTACTAACTCCTTAGAAAACAACTCTTGAATTTGTGTCCTAAAATAACTTAGCGATAATTTCTTCCTTTTCCCCATCCTATATCAAAATGATCATAAGGCTGGGGGTAGAGCTTAGTGCTAGTAGAGTATACTTATCTAGCATGTGCATGTGAGGCCTTGTTCTCTATTTCTAGCACTGCCAAAACAAAAACAAAAACAAAAACCCCCAAACAACAACAACAAAAAACACCACACTACCAACTACAAAAAACTAAACAACAAAACCCACAAGTATTCATTTGCCAACTGTCTTAACAAATATTTATTAACTACCAACTATGAATCAGGCTCAGTTCTACTTTCTTTGTTTTAAAATTTGTTTTAGATGTTAATGGACCTTTATTTTATTCATTTATTTTATATGTGGTGCTGAGAATTGAACCCAGTGCCTCACACATACTGGGCAAGCACTCTGCCACTGAGCCACAATCCCAGCCCCAGTTCTACTTACTCTCTAATAGTGAGCGAGAGAGAATTCCTACCCATACGAAGCTGATCTTCTCATGAAGGTGACAACAGAAAATAAACACATAATTTTGGGTATTGGTACCTGCTTTGAAAAAAATTAAGCTGGTTAAGCAGAAGGTCATTCTTATAAGGTAGCATTTGAGGAACTCAAATGAAATATGGCAGAGTATTTCAGGCTAAGTGAATACCAGGTACAAAGGCCTGAAGCAGGAAAAAAGGAAGACTGGGTAGAGGTATGGAGAGGTAGAAGAGGAGGGGCCAATTAACAAGGAACTAGAGAACTCAAGCTGAGATAGTGGTAGCTTAAACCATAACGATTGCAGCAGAATTAATAAATTCTTCTCCCTTCCTGCCCACTGGGGATTGAACCCAGGGGTTCTTAACAACTGAGCCACATCCCAGCCCTTTTTGAGACAAGGTCTTGCTAAGTTGCTGAGGTTGGCTTTGATCCTTCTGTCTCAGCCTCCCAGGTCAATGGGATTACAGTTGTGGGCCACCATACCCAGTTTATTTCTAATATTTTGAAGGTAACACTGATAACACTTACCCAGGAACTGGAAATGACATTTGAGAATAAGAGGCACATCCAGGACATCTTTCAGTTTTTGTTATTGGGAAACTAGATGAATAATGGTGCCACTCCTGAGGAAGGTGAATATGGGAGTGGAATATAGCGATTAGGTTGTTAGGGCAAGATGTGTTGAATTTCAGACACTGGTACGTGACTGGAGGTCAGGAAAGAGATATGAGAGACAGAAATTTTGGAGTCATCTGCATAAAGATATCCTAAATCACCCCTAGGGAGTGAGAGTAAGACAGACAAGAGAATCATGAACTATGGCTTGGGGTTTTCCTCAACAACTGGGAAAGAAGCCCAGAGAAGATAGAGGAGTGGCCAGTGAAATGAAGAGGATCTAGTAGGCCTGGTGTTCAGGAAGTCAAGAGATGAAAATAGATTTTGTATGATCACAACCAAGTGTCAATTCCTCAGCCTTGGTTTTCTCATCTACTTAGTGGAAACAGTAACAACACCAATTTCAAGGCTCATGTAAATTCTCAAAATATAGTAGCCTGTGTTAACATTCCTACCTCTGAGTTAACTAAAAGAGCCCCTCAGCTTCTCTATCCACATAAAGGACAGCACCTGCATGAGTCTTTTTCTGGGATGGGTCACTCAAGCACCTGTACCTAGGTCAAGTCTAGGTACAGCGGCTTCAGTGCTCAAGTCACCCACAGACTCCAGCCTTTACTTGCAAATCAACACGGGGTACACTTGGGTTGTAAGGGTTTTGAAGCCAGAGTTCTGCCGCTCATCAGCTGTAGAATCTGTAAACTGGGAACAATTCGTACTGCATAGGATTATGTTCCAGCCCAGTATAGATTGTAAAAACGGATGTTCTCCTGCACGCCAGTGTGGGAATTACTGAAGCTTCTTGCCACTCTATCACTCAAAGCATGTGTCCTCGTGAAGTGGTATGCACTTGAGGAGGTGCCACCTGTAGCCAGAACTGAACTGGGCTAGCCTCATATTCTCTGCACACACGACAGTGAAGCGAGAGAAATGACAACTTGTCCACTATCTTCACCTCGGGCTCTGTGTAAATCGCCTATCACAGGTCCCCTACATAGGCATTGGGACCCTGTTAAGCTAAGATAGGGGGTTTCGAACGTTACAGAGAATCCCTCGGCCGCCGTCCCACTCCTCGCGGGGCCCAGAAGCTCGTTCCCCCGGCAACCTCTCTTGGCCCCTGTTCCTCATTCCTCAGGCCTACCGAGGACCACCGGCTGGAAGGCCACTGGGCCCCCCATCCCTGCAAACAACGTCTCGCTTGCTCTCCTCTCTGCCTTCTTCTCTGCCGCCGCGCTGTAGTCCTAAGCCCGCACCCCAGTCCTTGGTTACCCCAGGAAGTGGCAGGGCCTCTCCAGGGCAGGGGGCGGGGTAGAGAAGGTCAGCTTGATAGCGACCTAAGCCCCACGGCCAAAGCTCAGGAAGAGGGAGGTGTGCGGCTGGACTTAGAAGCCGGAGTCCGACCCTGGGGCTTCAGGGCTGGAGGGCGGAAAGCGGCGCGCCGCGCCCCCTCGGAGCTGCCCCGCCCCCAATGCGCAGCCCCTCCCCGACGGTCCCGCCTCCGATCCAGCAACCCAGAGACCCCGCCCTCTCCGTCTTGTCCAGAAAAGCCCCGCTCGCGGCCCCGCCCCCACCGGCGGCCCCGCCCCACCCCCGCCCGCGCCTCCGGCGCCCTTCGGGTGGCTCCCGGGTCCGACCGCCCCGAGAGTCGGCGTCCGCGGCCGCCCGCGCTCCCTCGCCCCCACCCCCTCTGGACCCTCCCCCAGTCGCCGCGGTCGGGCAGCGCCTGGCCGGCGGCCCGCAGGCGGGCCGCCCTCTCCGCTCGTAGCCCACCCCCCTCTTAAAGCAGCGGCGGGAAGATGAGGTTTCGTGAGCCACTTCTGGGCGGCAGCGCCGCGATGCCCGGCGCGTCCCTGCAGCGGGCCTGCCGCCTGCTCGTGGCCGTCTGCGCGCTGCACCTCGGCGTCACCCTTGTCTACTACCTGGCGGGTCGCGACCTGAGCCGCTTGCCCCAGCTGGTCGGAGTCTCCACATCGCTGCAGGGCGGCTCGAACGGCGCCACCTCCATCGGGCAGACCTCCGGGGAGCTCCGGCCCGGCGGGGCCCGACCGCCGCCTCCTTTAGGCGTTTCCTCTGAGCCTCGCCCGGGTCCCGACTCCAGCCCTGGTGCAAATTCTGGCCCTGGCCTCGCGAGCAACTTGACTTCGGCCCCAGTGTCCTCCACCTCCGCACTGTCGCTGCTTGCTTGCCCTGAAGAGTCCCCGCTCCTCGGTAAGAACTCGGGTGCACCAGTTGGAAGAGAGGGACTCGCCCGGATTTTCCGGACCAGAATCCTTAGTACATTCCCCTATTCCCTCTTCCACGACTGCTAGCCTCCCTGTTCCGGATAAGAATGCTTAATCCCAAAGAGAGGCTTCGGGTCGGATGGGTGAGAGAAATTGAGTGGTGTCCCATGGGGGGATTCCTGGCAGGCTGGGGCCATACCCCATAGGGAAGCCCGCAGGCCCCTCTGGCCCCTGAACCAAAGAAGGCCTTGGAGACGTCCCAGTTCTGGCCCAAGGTTCAGGATGTTTTGTAGTTTGATTCTGTTTAGGGCTTGGAGTAGTCTTGTTATGCTAACTCTGGTAACTCTGGTAGGAACTTCCAGGCAGCCCAGAGAAGCCCACCCCAGTTTGGGGGACTGACAGGCTCCCAGTAGGGAAGAGAGTCAGCCTACTTATTCACATCTGTCGTTTCATAGAGCCACTCCTGAGTGTAGATTAAGTTTTCTCCCGAACTTTTGGGCAAGTAAGTTTTCTCTAAACATCCAGTTTCTTCTCTTCTGGTATATGGAGATAATAAATGGTGCCTATTTAGGGGTCTGTTTTGGAAGAGTAAACAAAACAATGTAAATAAGAATTTAATTAATGAGGGTAAGTTCTCAGTTGTCACTATTGTGTTCATTTCCTCTGTAGATCTCTGGTCGGAGGCCCTCCTGGGGTGGGGGTGGGGGGCTCCCCAGCTTCCTCCTCCTGTAGCTTCCCTGAAACCTAAGTGAGCAGGACTTCTTTGGGGACAGAGAGCTGTCTATCTTGGGAGCTGGAGGGCTAAAATGTAACCAGTCAGCATGGGGTTGCCCCGTCCTGGTACTACTTGCCCAGATGATCTGAGCCTTGGCCTCCAGCCTGTTTTAGTGTGGGCAGGGACGTTGGGTAGGTGGGTTTGCACTTAAGTTAGGAGGACAATGAACCCAGCCTGAACCTCTCTTTCACCTGTAAAGCACAGGCCTGCAGGCCTGAAGCAGCCACAGGTTGCTTCCAGGGTTGCCAGACAGGTGGTTGGTTATTTCTAATGCCAGGTTTTAGAGAATGTTGTTCTGAGCAAGGGGCCCTGGTAGGCATCCTGCCAATAGCTCTGATATGTTCCCAGAGAGCCCTGGCAAAGCAGGCCTTCCTACATACTCTTGCTCAATTTCTCCAATAATTACTTCAATATTTTAATACCAAGTTTGGGAGGAACAGCTTGGAATTGGTCAGATTGTGGTAATGAGAGAACTTTTTTAATTCAGAAAACTGAATTCCTTCAGACTTAGTGGTTAATCTGGGAAGCAGAGTAGTCACATAAAATGAAGTAGACTCTGCCCTACTGCTGAATGTCTAACTTTAGTCATGTTACAGAGTTTTTTCCTCATGTGTAAAATGGGGCTATCAATGCTTATCTTAGTCCCTTTAGGACTAAGAGGTTGTGTACATTAAATACATGGCACATAGTATAAACTCAGTATGTGGCTGCTAATAATAATATAGAAATATGATTTGAGAACTTGTAGTTCCATTTGCTCAGACTCACATGGAGATGGTTCTGAACAGCAGAGAAAAGGAGGAAGAGTCCCCAGACCACAGAGAAGCCAGTTTTAGTTTGTTTTGCTTTTGTTTTTGATTGTTGCTTGGGCATTGTGCGGAAAGAAAGAGAAATTAATTAGCAAATCAAAGAAAAGTACCCCCAAGTTTATTAGATTGGCTTTCAAGGCATAGGGTTTTCTCACTCAGGTATGGGAGACATGGTAATAACCATAGCTCTGCTTTGTTTAGTTTTATAATATGGTGTCACTAGTGATCCGCTTTTTACCAGTTACTGGTGTTGCTAAATTGATTCTGAAATTGGTTGCTTAAAAGGATTTCCTGTGAGATAACATTTTAGAGGGTGTGGAGAGAGGCCCTGGGCTGACTTCATGTGACTTGCATGGGACTGTGACGTTTAGGCTGCTGCTAGGCAGCAACCCCAGAAATGACTGTAGAGGTCTTTTCTTCATTTTAATTGAACCCTTAGATTTGAATGGTTGGGTACAGTTCTTGGATAGGAGGTTCCTGGCCAGGAAGGGTCTTGAAAAAGCTGAAAGTCTGCCTGATTCTGTGTGGGTTAGGGGAGTTGAGCCCATCTGTTCAATTGGACAGGTGTCAGTCACAGCCTTTGCGCGGTGGTTTTGAGGTTGGTGGGAGAAAGCATCCTTGGGGTTTAGAGTTGTGGCTTTTTCACTACTTGCAGTTCCTTTCTCCAACTTGGCTCTGCTTTGGTGTCCAGAGACCTGGGCTAGATGCTTCAATCCCTCCCAACTGAAAGCTGGTGGGTTTGAGGCAGAAAGGCACTAGACTGGGTTGACGTGTCACTTATGTGACGCTGGGTTGTCAGAGCATTGGAATAGACTTTAGATAGGCTTGGGTTAGAATCCTGTCTCCACATATGCCATCTGGGGCAGGTTGTAATGTTTGGAGCCATAGTACTGACTAATGTGAGGCCCCCTGGATGTGAATGCTACAGGGGGGAGGTGGGCCTTTCCTGAGCAGTCCTACAGCTTTCCTAAGGGAATTCTCCCTGGTAGTTTGGGCCTCAGGGGGCCTTGCAGGATCTACTCCACTGACCCTGGCAATGAGGTTCTCTTCTGGCCACCTGGGTATTTGCCTGAGATGGGAGGAGCAGCAGTCTTGCGTTTCTTTTCCCGGAATGTTTATCTCTGCTCAGATTTGGCGGCAGCTCAACATGACTTGACTGGCTGTGGCACAGGCAGCCCCACAGAGGGTTGGGGTGGGGGAAGGTGGGCAGCACATAAGGCTGAACTGGTTGGGGGAGGCAGGGCTGTCCTGGGGGCTCAGGTAGAGTTTAGTGCATTTGGCATAGTTCCCTTAAGAAGGGAGTGAGTTCTGGATTGCTTGAATCCCAGAGGCCCCTCTTGCCCAGCTGTGCTTTGAGGAGATCCTCTTCATTTGTTTAAAAGGGAAGGCTCTGATCTAGAACTGGGCACCAGGACCAGCAAACAGCAGGTAGTCAGCGACCCAGGAGAGTGCTTGTTCATGAACCAATTTCCCTGGTGTTTATGAAGACTCAGCTTCTGCTACAGAGTGTGCCCACTGAAGGTGAGGCACTTGCTAGGTCTCTGCTCTCAGATGTTTCTCTACCAGTATGCTCCTCTCTGCCCCCTGCCCCAGTGTGTATGTACATATGGACCTGGGTAGCTTCCCCAGGCCAGAGTGTACTTAGAGGCTTGGGAAGGGCTGTCTTCTGCCCATTTGAAGAATGAATCTTGGAGTTTTATTGCCTTCTGCCTTGGGATGGTATCTCATCCTGGAGGTGAGAGATCCTTACCTACATCCATATCTTGTAGCTTTGGGCTTTGGTAACCAGTCCTTTAAGCCAGTTTTGTTCTGTTGCTTTTTTCTGGGGAAAGTAATTTACTGACATATACACAGATACTTGTTATCTAATAGTCTGGGATTCAGAAATACCTTGCCTGACCATCTGACTCACTTTTGAGGTCAAACCTGGTTGCTTTTCCCTATGTGGCCTAATGGCAATGATCCCTGTTTGTAATTTATCCCAGGGGATCAAACTTAAGGCCTCACATGTGCTAAGCAGACACCCTACCCCTCCTACCCCAGCCCAGCCTCCTTCCTTTTGCAATAGGGCTTTGGATAAATCAGGTGGAAGCTCCTTGGGGCATGGGGAACAAGAATCAAATGTGGGATTGGATTCAGACTGTGGCTTCTTGGAACCATGACATCCCAGGAAGGGACTCTCCTAGGCTCTTCACTAAGGTATTGCCCAATACACACCTAGTACAGAGGCTCAGAGGCGGCTTGATCCTTGCAAGGTGTTTCTATGTCTGTCTCTGGCCCAGCAGGTCCTTTAGCTTGTTGCAGGATAGAAATCAAACATGATTAGCAAATAGAGGGTTAAAATCATTTATTGCATTGATTAATATAGCAAGGTGGCTATCCCATAGACAGAATTGCCAGACAGCAAAGTGGCTACTCCATACAGTGACAAGGAAGTCAAAGGGTGAACAAAGGGTGGATCATACATTTGCATATTTATAGTTACATGGCAATATTCACGATTATGTTGCAAATCACTTAATGGGCCTGTGCATACTGTCAAAAAATGCGACCCCTTCCTGTGTCTTTTAACATGGAAATGTATTTATGTATTTATTTATTTGGCACCAGGGATTGAACCCAGGGTTGCTTAACCACAGAGCCACATCCCTAGCCCCCTTTTAATATTTTATTTAGAGACATGGTCTCACAAAGTTGCTTAGGGGCTTGCTAAATTGCTGAGTTTAAAGCCATTTAAACTTGTGATCCTTCTGCCTCATCCTCCCAAGCTGCTGGGATTACAGGCATGTGCTTCCACTGTGCCTGGCTCATGAAAATACTTTCAAATAAGGGTCCCAGTTACTTTTGGTCAAGGGATTGTGCAAGATCTGCTTGCATCAGCCTGATATTTTCTTGTTATTTATCTTGAACAATGGAAATGTAATTGGGGAGGCCCTTTTACCATTCATCTTTATCATACAGCATTCAGTCCCTTTCTATCAGCAGTTTAAGCTTTAACCCTATAGTCCTATTTCAAGCCCATCTGAAAGGTCTTACATGTTCCTTCTTTATGGCAAAGGCTGTTGTAACTTCATTCAGTTACAACAATGTATCTGTACTGTGTGTATATTGAACACTAGAGCTACAAAGAAGACAAAATGTCTCCCCTGTAGGTACTCCTCCTTTAGGCAAGGAAGATGTAATTAAAGTGTTGATGTCATTTAGGGAAACCAAAGTTTGGTGTGTGTGTGTGTGTGTGTGTGTGTGTGTGTGTGTATGTGTGTGTTACCCCTTTTCCGCTCCCTAACCCACACTCTTTATTCTTTCAAGGGTAGATGTCAGACTTCTCCAGTTCTGGTTTTGATTGTGTGAAAATTTTCCCCTATTTTCTGAAGCTATGAAATAGTACTGCTGGGTAATATTAACTTGCTGCTTTATAATGATTATAATGAGACATCACAATCCATATACCTGCGTATTATGGTCTTTGGGTAGCAGCAAGGTAGGGCTTTCCAGGCTGGAAGCAGGCTAATTTATGGGCTGGGAATGATGGGGCAGTTAATGCCAAGGCAGTTCAAGCATTGGTCCCTGGATTCCACCCTGGGGACCATTCAGTCTTTGGGAGCAAATTTGGCAGGCTCATCCCCTTGGTCTCAGATGGGCTACCACTGTGAGTAAAAGGCCCAGTTATTCTGTGGTCAAACCTGGTGATTTCCCCACTGCCCTTTTACCCAGTACCTCTTGTTCCTTGGTCCTGTCAAGAGACAGAGACTAGAATTCTGTTCAAATCCATATCCACCTGGAAAATGTGTTTTTTCTTTTCCAGTGGAGTGGCAGTCCAGTTGCTTAAGACAAATAAACACCCTTTTGACATAAATCCTTTGAGGACCTGGTACTATTTGGTTTACATTTAATAGAGCCTGGTGTGATCTCTGGTTAGCCACCTGACTCCTATGGATGTTAACCAGACATGGGATTGGATTTAGTGACCTCCATGGGGCCTCTCCTGTCCCTAAATGTGGTAAGGGTTCCTGGGAGTCAGACTGTGGCTGTGACTGTAAAGACCTTAGCTGCTTATCTGGGACTGTGCAGGGCAAAGTGAGGCCTGAGCAGAGATATCATGATCCTGTTCTGGCAGTCAGAGACCTCCAGCTTGGAGGGTTGTGGTGGATTAAGGTTTGGCTGGGTGAATGTGGCCTTAAGGGATTTGTCTTTAGAAAACAGAGAGGTGAGTCAGGTATTGTTTCAGGTTCCTCTGTTCAGCTTGGCCTCAGCCCACCCCTCCCTACACAATGGAGGCCAGGGGCTGTATAAGTGACTTTTGTTGAATTCTTTGGCAGCAATTTAATGTCTGGTCTGGGTGTGCTTTGTGACTGTTTCTCTAGCCACCTCTCTCAAGCCCCTCACGAAGCCTAGAGAGAGGAGAATGATTTGCCTGACACAAATGTTGGGGCTGAGGCTGTGGGTCTTGTTTTGCTTTACCTTTTATTTTGGAGTGTGGGTGCAGACAATTTCTTCCTCCTTTTTATAAAAAGTGATACAAGGGCTGGGGATGTAGGACAGTGGTAGAAGGCTCTGGGTTTGATCCTCAGGTGGTGGTGGTGGTGGAGTGGTAATACAAGCTCATCAAAAACAATTTGCAAAGTTGAAAGAGAAACAAGCACACCCATATTCCTATCACCTAAGAGAAACATGTTATCCTGTGTCCCGCTCATCCCTTCCCCATCACCTTCCTCCTTTTGTGAGGAACTAAACCCAGGTGTGCTCTACCACTGAGCTACATCCTCAGCCCTTTATGAAAATTTTATTTTGAAACAGGGTCTGACTAAAATGCTCAGGCTGGCTTCCAACTTGGAATTCTTGTGCCTCAGCCTCCCGAGTAGCTGGGATTATAGGCATGAACCACCACACCCAGCCCTACTGTCTTTTTCTTGTACATGTTTGAGAATATGGTTGATTTCTTTATAGGAGAACAGATCGACTGGTATAAGTTCACATAGTTAGCATGGTATGCAGCATTTTTCACTTGAGATTCAGTCATAATCTTGGTCCTATGTTTTTTTTTTTAAATTTTTTTTTTAGTTGTTGATGGATCTTTATTTTATTCATTTATTATTTATATGTGGTGCTGAGGATCAAACCCAGTGCTTCACGCATGCTAGGCAAGCGCTCTACCACTGAGCTACAGCCCCAGCCCTTGGTCCTATGTTTTTAAAAATCACAAAAACAATATTATTATATTTTATTTTATTTGGTACTTGAGACTGAACTCAGGGACACTCTACCACTGAGCCACATCCCCAGCCCTATTTTGTGTTTTATGTAGAGACAGGGTCTCACTGAGTTGCTTAGCGCCTCGCCGTTGCTGAGGCTGGCTTTGAACTTGCGATTCTCCTGTCTCAGCCTCCCTAAGTGCTGGGATTACAGGCGTGAGCCACCGCGCCCGGCTTATTATATTTTAGCTAAGAATTATTTCACTCAACTTTTGTTGAACCCACACACATATGTAGTTTTAATTTTTTCTTAGTGGTATGGTAAAGATTGTGCAAACATCGTAGTTTTTTGTTGTTGTTGTTGGTTTCTTGAGAAGAATTTTCTGAAAAAGGAAAAAGGGATAAATGTTTTTTGGGAAGGGCTAGGTTTTTAATCAGTCTCACAGAGGAATAGATCCGTCAGAAATTACAGGTTTGCTTAGTGCTGGCAGATGAATATTGCCTATTGCTGAATGATGTGTCTAGAACTCTGATTAAAAAGGAAACTAGGTCCAGGAAGTACTGGGGGGCAGGAGAAGAGGGCCAGGCTACTGGACAGATTTTAGGATCAGGCTGAACAGAGATCTGCTATGAACAGAATCAGTAAGGGTGATGCTTTCTCAGTAACTTCCTCATTTGTTTCCTTAGCAGCCAAGTCCCGGGCCTAGGCTTACGTGGCTTGCTGTGGCTTGGGCTGAGTGCTGGGTGCACAACAGCGAGCTAACCCAGTGCTGTTGACATCACTGAGACATGACACACAGGAGGGGTGGGGAAAAACTACCAAATCAGATTCTGGAACACATAGCACAGCTTTTCAATTTCCACGTGTTTTTGAGTTCTGGGGAGGGGCCATGGAGTGGGAGGGAACCTTTAGGTTTCCAGGAATTCTCTTAGGGAGAAGCTTCGGAGACCAGCGGAGCCTAGCTCTCAGTGGGGACTTGGTAGGTTAGATCAATAAAGCCATGGGCTGGTGGACCTGGCTCTTCCCAAGGAGTATATTTTGAAATTACTCCATTTTGAATGTCCTCAGTGAAGCAAATTCTCTTCTGAGGTATGATTTGTTGTTGAGAATCTGCCAGGGGTCATTTGGCACAAGGCCGAGGGAGCTATGGTGAGGCTTCTCTGAGGGAAGGGGCAGGATTCTGTCAGACCAGCATGACCCATAGAGTGCGAGGTCAGGCCCTTTCCTGCTCCACCAAATGGGCCTTGTCATAGGGAGGGGCCCTGGCAGGGGCTTAATAATTGCTTGGCCCCATGACAGGGTGCATTCTAAAAATGTCTTTAGCATTTTATTTAAAAATTTTTTCCTGGGGGCTGGGATTGTAGCTCAGTGGTAGAGCGCTTGCCTCACATGCGTGGGGCCCTGGGTTTGATCCTCAGCACCACATACCAAGCAATAAAATAAAGACATTGTGTCCATCTACAACTAAAAAATATTAAAAAAAATTTTTTTTTTCCTGTTTTGCATTATATCCTTTTGCCTTTGACATCCTGAACCACAGAGCTGCTCTTGGTGTAGTAGGACACCACTAGCTTGGGAAAAACAAACAAACAAACAAACAACAACAACAAAACAGGAAAGAACTCTGAGTTAAGGAGGGCTCAGAGAAGCTGGTATGTGTGTTATAGGAGCTTGGGAACTTGGTGTTGAGGTGTTGGGTAGCTGCTGGCTTCAGATGAGTACTTCATACAACCTGAACAGAGTCTCTGCCTACCCAAGAATGGTTAGAATTAGGAGACCCAAGGAAGACAATGAATAAGACTGATTTGCTTATTCTGCAAACTTTTATTGGTAACTACACTATATGAATCATGGGAGATAGACATAAACAAGGATTGACCTCTGTTCTTGGGAAGCCTCTTAGCAATGGACAGACTCTGGCAATGCAGTATGGTCAGAGAGAGGAGGACTTGGGTACTCTGAAGGCATTGAGGAAGTACAGGGAGCCAAATGGGTAGTCTGGGCCAGGGCCAGTCAAATTGAAGGTCCTCCCTTCCAACACTGATTTTGGCATCCCTTCCTATCAGTATGTTTGAATTGTCTCACTTGTTAGGAAGGACAGGGGTTTACTGCTGAAGGTTACTTGTGATTCCTTTTAGTTGCAGTCACATAGCTGAAGTTCCAGCCATTGCACAGTTACCCATAGGGCTGGAGAGGGAGAGAAATGAAGGCAGAGGAAGCAGGAGATGATAAAAGAGAAAGAAGGTGGTACAGTTGCGACTGTTCTGGACAGTGGAAAGCTGAGGGGACCAAAGGGAGGCAAATACAGGGGATGAGAGCCACAGAGAAGGGGATTTTGTGGTGTCCAGAGGGTAGGGGAAAGCCTCCAAGGCTCCTGGGGTGAGGATTCCAAGTCTTGGTCCTTGTGTTTCTCCTAATTAATCCTATCATTTTAGGCAAGTCTAGAATTCTTTAGTTTGTGTTGCCTTTCTGAAATTTGGGTGGGCTGAGTCTATTATCTTTTGTACCCTTCCTTCTCTACCAGGAGAACATATCTACAATACAAAAGGTCTCTGAAATTTTTGATGAAGCTCACTACCCACCCACTCCCTTTTTTAGGGCTCTTATGGTGAAACTTCTACTGGATTTTTTTTTTGGTACTAAGAATTAAACCCAGGAGGACTTAACCACTGAGCTATATTCTTTTTATTTATTTTTTGGTGCCAAGGATTGAACCCAGGGGTACTCGACCACTGAGCCACATCCCCAGCCCTATTTTGTGTTTTATGTAGAGACAGGGTCTCACTGAGTTGCTTAGCACCTTCGCCATTGCTGAGGCTGGCTTTGACCTCGCAATTCTCCTGTATCAGCCTCCCAAAGTGCTGGGATTACAAATGGGAGCCACCAGCCCAGCTAGATTATTATAATTCTTATTGGTGATGATTTTGGCTTTTGCTTTATAGGATTTCCTCCTGTTTATAATTGAAAATAGAATGTTACCATATTAAATGTTAAAAAATTTCTATCTACAACTCTAACAAAACTCACTGTTGTTTTCCATATGCATGTTTTTATCGTGTTGCAGTCCTTACATGAAACCATTACTATTCAGCTGTTTTATCCAACATCTTCTAAACTGTTATGTTGTTTATAATTATTCTAATTATCTTCTGTTGAAGCTATCTGGTATCTTTTTAGATATTCCTTATCATTTTCCCTTATCATCCATCCCAAGTTTCAGTACCATAGAAAATCATAACAAATATTTTTCTAGAGTATAGCTCTTTGCTTCTGTTGAATTATTTCTTGGGGTAAATTTCTAGAGAGGAGTTTCTATGGTCATTCTTGACAGCACCAGTTCATACTGCCACATTGCTTTCTAAGAGATTTGGAGTCATTCACACACTCTAAGTTGGAAATTCTTGGCTTTTAAAGAATGTGGATTCTGAGAGAGAGTTGAAACTATGTGGAGCCTCACAGGGACACTTCCAGCCTAGGTGTGTGGCATGGGGGTATGGGTGGGAGAGGGGAGATTGTTTCCTAAGTTGCATACTGTGACCTTTGTAGACATAAATCAGGGTAATTCCATTGGAGGTCACTTATTGTCCCCGAAAGGACCCTGTGATTCTTTCAATACCCCACATAACTTTACAAGAGTTGATTTACACAAAAGAACTTTTCTTCTTCCTTTATATGTGGAGGCAAACTTGTAGAATGGGCCTTTAAATCCTGACTTAAAAGTGGTGTTGATCTAACCTTTTGAGGGTTGGTTGCTGGAAACACCGCATGTAGCTGTCCATGGAAGCCATGTAAGGTACTAATGGGCTAACCTATGTGCCTCATCATTTAACCCATGTGGATGAGCTCTGGTTTATGGGATCCAGAAACAGGGCCCAAGTGAAGATAGACTTGTATTATACTAGATAAAAATAAGTTGATTCAATAGCCCAAAGTCTGCAAATATGAAGTCAGTTCTTTCCTTGTAGCCAACCCTTCCCATACATGAGCTTCCTTTACATACTAATAGGAACCTGCTGAATTACATATGTGATATAATGATTATAGAGTCAGTGTTTCAATGACCACAAAATTACAGATCCAGCAGCCACTCCCTTCATCTTATAGTCATTTCATATATCTTCTCTTCTACTGAATTCACAGTTCAATTATAATTTAACAAGCCACTTTGGGTCCATTGAATCAGGTTAGAGCTGTAGTTCAGCATATTGTTCCTGGGCAAGGTTTTTTTTTTTTTGGTACTGGATATTGAACTCAGGGGCACCCGACCACTGAGACACATCCCCAGCCTTATTTTGTGTTTTATGTAGAGACAGGGTCTCACTGAGTTGCTTAGCACCTTGCCGCCATTGCTGAGGCTGGCTTTGAACTCGCGATTCTCCTGTCTCAGCCTCCCAAAGTGCTGGGATTACAGGCATGCGCCACCATGCCCGGCTTCCTAGGCAAGATTTTTGTCCTGTGTAAAACTGGGGAGATAATTTCTTACCTTGATTGAATAGATGAGGCATAGAATAATATCAGCACTCGGCATATCTCTTGATCAATGCCTAATCCATTCCCTTGGGTACAGAAAGCACACCTTTAGTCCCTTAGGCTGCACAGTAAAATTTCTTCCAAATGTAGTTTTTTCACCTGCCTCAGGGGCAGTCAAAAGGGGAAGGAGAGGTGTGAAGCTGTGACCATAGCTTAGGGACAGGGAGTAGCTCACAGCCAAAGTCTAGGAGAGACTGTGGCCTGGCCCATATGGACAGACCTACTCTAGGCCACAGGAGAAGAGCTCTATCTTCTTGAATGTACAACACTGGTAACTTGGAGTTATGTGTTGCCATGTGTCAAGTGTGCCAGGATTTTGTGGCTGCCCACAGTCTTCTCTTCTCCAAGTAGATACAATTTGCCAGTATTCTAGGGAGAGGACACAATATGTCAGTATTCAGACCACAGCCAGCCATGTGGTTAGGAAGAGGAGCTAGAAGAACACAGTGGATGTTTGGTGGAATCTTAAAAGACAAGAAGGTGTATGGTTTAAAATAAAACATGGAAGCTGGATGTTGGTGAGCTCAGTCTGGTTGTATACTGTGTGTTGATAGAAAACCAAAGGCACAGGCCTGTTGGTAACCTGCTGTTTTCTACCAGTGGGCTAGTGTTAGAACCTAGGATGCCAAGTCCTAAGGCCCAGCTTCGTTGCCAACTTACTGAGTAATCTGGGAGAGACTGTGTCCTTTCTCTGGACCTCAGTTTACCTATCAATGAAATGAGATAAAGGATTGAGCTCAGTGCTCCTTCGATCATAATCCTGTGTGGGAGGGCTGATATAGCTATGCAGTCCTGTCCAGAATGGTTAAATGGTCCTACTTCAGTGGGACACTGAAGTGCTTGCTGCCTCCACTAGGGCTAGCCGTGTCGCACTTGAGTAGTTATCAGTGGGCCCCTGAGAACCAGGATTAAGACTTATTGGGAAAATTCAGACCCACGTATTGGACCTTGCTGGCAATTCAGTGCTGAAGCAGAAAATCAGAAGCCAGGTGATGAGTATTTTATGTTGGTCAGTGTGAAAACCCAGTCTTTGGGAACCACGGTGAGTATAAAGCCCTAAGCTCCAGCAATAAGCATTATCAACCACCTACCTCAGATCGTACTTGTTCAGTACTTACTACATGCCAAATGTGAGAAAAGTTCTTTGTGTTATTTTCATTAACACAGCAGCTCTTTTTCTTGCCTGATGGCCTTGGTTAGATAAATCTGTAGTACAGTGTTGAATAAATGCGATAAGAGAGGCCATCTTCATGTTCTTCTTTAGGAGGAAAAATTCAGTTTTTTTGCTATTGAGAATATGTTAGCAGTGGGCTTGTTATTGTTATTTGAGACTGTCTCTAAGTTGTTGAGGCTGGCCTCAAACTTGTGATCCTCCATCTCAGCCTCCCAAATAGCTGGAATTACAGGTGTGCACCCCTGTATCCATCCTTACAGTGGACTTTTCATAGATGCCCTTTATCAGACTGAGGAATTTCCCTTCTATTTCTAGTTTGTTGAGTGTTTTTATCATGAAAATGTGATCTGTCTTTGTCAAGTCCTCATCTCCGTTGACATGGTATGTGGCTTTGTCTTTTATTCTGTTCATATGGTGTATTACACATTAATTTCCAGATATTAAATCAGTCCTGCAATCTGGAATAAATATCACTTGGTCATGATTTATAACTATTTATTGCTGGATTGAGTTTGCTATTATTTTGTTGGTTTTTCTTTTTTATTTGTAAGAGATTGGTTTATAGTTTTTTTTCCTTGTAATATCTTTGTCTGGTTTTGGTATCAGTGTAATACTGCCTCAAAGAATGAGTAGGGAAATGTTCTCTCTTAGATTTTGGAAGACTGGTGGATTAGTACTAATTCTTTGGCTATTTATATCTGTCTTTTCCTTTATGATTTCAGGTTGTTTTTACACATTGGAAGGTCTTTACTACTATCCAAAAAATAACGATTTTTTTTTTCCTCCTGTATTTTCTTCTAAATCAGTTCTTTAACATTTGAATTTCTTTCCCTCACAATAAAGGTGAACGGAATAGTTGTTAAATCTCATGTGTTTGTTGCAAGAAACTTTCTCTCATACCCATGGGGCTCTTTGAGGTACCAGACTCTTCTTCCAAATCTATCATTGGAAGATAGATAGGGCTAGTGGATCGGAGTTGAAATGTGAAATTTTAGCCATAAATGTGAAATTTTGTGTTCATAGAGCTACAATAATCTATAAGCTTAAAAGTTCTGAAGAGTCAGGGGAAAAGGCAAAGTAACATTGAATATCTATTAGAGCCAAACACCGTAATAAGTATACATATATGTGTTATCTCACTTACCGCTTGAAAGGAAGACACAATTATCCCCACTCCTTAGAGGAGGAAATTGGAGATGGCTGCATTTAAAATGGATGCGATACCAGAGAGGTATTGCCAGGAGTGCATGGCTGGCCGACTGCCCAGAGGGCCCATAGGGGCGTGAGGCTTTCTACATTCTAAGATCTGGTTCTAGACGGAGAGAAAAGGATGTAATTAACATTGCAGGTCCAGGAACTGCATCAGGGCTCCAGAACTAGCTGACTTAGTAACATAGCTCAGAATCAAAATCAGTAATACAATAATCAAAATCTGAGGACTAGCTGACTTAGTAACATAGCTCAGAATCAAAATTAGTAATACAGTAATCAAAATCTGAGGACTAGCTGGTTTAGTAATATAGCTCCCCAGGAGACTTCTATGCTGAGATGCTAAGCTACTGCTTTGCTGGGAAGTAGAACTGTTGTCAAGTGGCTTGTAATTCTCTGGCTGCTGCAGCCCTGCAAGGCCACAGTATAATCAGGCAGCTGATGAGTTAGAAGCCAGAATAGGGAAGTGAGTTTATTCTGTCACATCTTGTCAAGCCATCATGGCTGACAAATATGGGCACATTATTGCAGACCTGCCTCAGGGACCTTGGTCTTGGGGTCAAGACTCCCTCCTCCCTGTAGAGCCCCAGGACACATCAGACTTTATCCTCCCTCCCTTCCTCCCTCCCTCCCTTCTTTCTTTTCATCCTTCCAGTTCACCCATCAGACTTCATTTCATGGCCTGTTATCATCACTGGTCTTCTCATGGACTCTCTTACCTTATTTATTTATTTGTTTGTTCTATTTTATTCTCATTCCCATTTTCATTTCCCCTCCCCACTGAAGGCAATCATTCTAATGTGTTTGTAGTGTTTTTACTCTTGCCATATGGAAGGCACTGCTTTTTATATGTGTATTTTAAACTTAAAAACATTTTTTTTTATTAACCTGCAGTAAAATTGGCTTTTTTGGTCTATAGTTTTATGAATTTAAACACGTTTATAATTGTGTAAATACTTGCACAATCATACAGGATAGTTTCATCACTCCCATCCTCCACCAAATTCCCCTTGTTAGTCATTCTTTCTCACTCTTAACCCTAGGTAACCACTGTTGTTGACTATGGTTTTGTCTTTTTTTTTTTTTGATACCAGTGATTGAACCTAGGAGTGCTTAACCACTGAGCCATATCCCCAATCATTTTTTATTTTTATTTTGAGACAGAGTCTCACTAAGTTGCTTAAAGTCTCGCTAAGCTCCTGTGGATGGCCTCAAACTTAAAATCCTCCTGCCTCAGCCTCCCAAGTTGCTGGGATTATAGGCATGCACTATCTTGTATGGCTTGTTTTGTCTTTTTGAAGATGTCATATAAATGGAATCATACAGTGTGTATACATGTATTTTTACCACATGTAAATAGTATTTTATGCCTCATTTTGATTCTGATTTTTCATCCAGTCCTTTTTTTTTTAAAATTTTTAAATATCTTGACTGTGTTAGTTTTCCATTGCTGTGACAAAATACCTCAAAAGAAATCAACTTAAAGAAGGAAAATTTTATTTTGCTTACAGTTTCAGAGGTTTCAGCCCATGGTTACATGGTTCCATTATTCCTGGGCCTGTGGTGAGGCAGAACGTCATGGTGGAGAGAGTGTGTGGCAGAGTGGGTTGCTCACTTCATGATGGCCAGAAACAGAGAGGTAGTGAGAAGGAGGGGCTGGGTAAAAGATATACCCTTGAGGACACATCCCCCATGACCTACTTTCTGCAGCTAATTCCCACCTCCTAAAGGTTCCACGTCCCCCCAGTAGCCCACTAAGCTATGAATCCATCAGTGGATGACTCCATTAATGAGGTCAGAACCCTCCTGATCCAATCACATCCTAAAACTTTACCTCTGAACACTGCTGCATTGGGGTCCAACCCTTCAACATGTGAGCTTTTGGGGAACATTTAAGATATGGAGGCTGAGACAGGAGAATCGCGAGTTCAAAGCCAGCCTCAGCAACAGCAAGGCGCTAAGCAAGTCAGTGAGACCCTGTCTCTACATAAAGCACAAAATAGGGCTGGGAATGTGGCTCAGTGGTAGAGTGCCCCTGAATTCAATCTCCAGTACCAAAAAAAAAGAAAGAAAAAAGAAAAAAAAAAGAGGGGCTGGCATTGTAGCTCAGTGGTAGAGCGCTTGCCTCGCATGCGTGAGGCCCTGGGTTTGATCCTCAGCACCACGTACAAAGCAATAAAATAAAGACATTGTGTCCATCTCCAACTAAAAAAATATTTAAAAAAAAAAAAGAAAAGAAAAAAAAAAGATCTAAACCATAAAATTGATACAACACTGTTATGCTCAGTGGCACAGCACTTGCCTTGCACATGTGAGGCAGTGGGTTCGATCCTGAGCACCACATAAAAATAAATAAACAAAATGAAGATTTAAAAAATAAAGTACGGGCCAGTTATTTTTTGGAAGGTCCCTCAATTTAGGTATGCGGTTTCCTCATGATCATTTGGGTCATGCACCCTTGATAGGCATACCCTGAAACAATGATGAGTTCTTCTCAATCCTATCTCACTGTCAGTTTGTTCCCTATTGGCAATGTGAACTTTGATCATTTCATCACACTGGCATCTGTCCTTACTCCATTATTTTATGGGTGTACACTTTGAGATTATGTAAATATCCTGTTTTTCCTCAAACTTTCATCATCTGGTTTTTAACATCTATTTTTTTTTAAATATTTATTTAGTTGTAGATGGACACAATGTGTTCATTTTATTGTTTTGTATGTGGTGTTGAGGATCAAACCCAGGGCCTCAGGCATGCGAGGCAAGCGCTGTACCACTGAGCTACAATCCCAGCCCCTTAACATCTATTTTTGATTCATGCCTGAATCAATTATTATGGTAGCTGGTGATTTTCTAATTCCATTATTCCTTCTGCTCTTATTGATTGGCATCCTCAGGTAAAAAAGAGCTTTCCCTCTCTCTTGTTAATTCACTTATCAATACAGACCTGCATATTCTTACTCTATTTCAGTAGGATATAATCCTTTTTTTTTTGGTACTGAGGATTAAACTCAGGGGCACACAACCACTGAGCCACTTCCCCTATTTTATGTTTTATGTAGAAACAGGGTCTCACTGAATTGCTTAGTGCCTCGTTGCCATTGCTGAGGCTGGCTTTGAACTTGCGATTCTCCTGTCTCAGCCTCCCAAAGTGCTGGGATTACAGGCTTGTGCCACTGCACCCGGCTAGGATATAATTCTTTACTGTCACTATCTATTCTTTTTTTTTTTTTTCATACCGGGGATTGAACTCAGGGGTACTCGACCACTGAACTACATCCCCAACCCTATTTTGTGTTTTATTTAGAGACAGTCTCACTGAGTTGCTTAGCACCTCGGCATGACTGAGGCTGGTTTTGAACTCGTGATTCTCCTGTCTCAGCCTCCCAAAGTGCTAGGATTACAGGTGTGCACCACTGCACCCGACTCACTATTTATTCTCATGCTTAGGCTACCCAATATTTGGCCAACAGGATCCTCTTCTAGCTTTGGTTCCTGTGTCCTTTTGACATATCCTGTTATTCTTAGAGCAACTTCTTTTAGGCAAGGAAAATGTTCCAGGAGGCTATCCTTTTCTGGCATTAGCCACTTCTCCAATAAACCCTACTTCTTTTCAGTAGAGAATAGTATTTAGAAAACAAGAACTGGGTGCCAGGCGTCCACTTTGGTTTTTAGGGTCCATCTGTGTTACTATGTGTATATCTAGTGTGTTCATTCTAACTGCCAAGTCATTCACCATGGTGTTCACCCATCCCAGTTTTTTTCTCTTTCCTGTAATGAGGAATTCCTGGACTGCCTCCAACACTACTTTCCCAAATATTGGCACGAGGAACATCCTTATACATGTCCTCTATGGATGTATGTATATACTTGTGTTGATTCAGGAGTGCCAAATACCGCTCCAGAATGGTTGCCCCAGTTTATATTTGCACCAGCCAGAGTATGGCAGTCTATCTCCACAAAGACTTGGTATTAACTAGCTTCCTATTTCTGCCAAACGGATAAACTAATAGACATGCAGGGATAACTCTCTTTTCTGTGATTACTAATGAATTTTAGTCTCTCAACCTATGCTTTGTGGCCTTTGGGATTCTTTTTGGTAAATGGCTTATTCATAATAATTCTTTGCTTGTTTTTTCGCTGATGTTCTTAAGTTTTTCTTGATGATACACAGGAATTCCTTATACATTCTGGATATTAATCCCTTGCTAGTCTCAGACATTGCAGCTATCTTTTTTGAATTGTTATTTGTCTATTCACTTTGTCCATGCTATATTTTGTTTGAACACAAGGCTTCTTTTTCCCCTTTGTTTCATGCAATCTGCTACCTGTGTTCTTCTTTTTCTATAACTATGTGAATAACTGTTGTTCCTTCATACTTTAAATTTGCTGATATAGCTAAAGTTGATGAATACCTTAGCAAACGGTCTATCTTTATGACCGCTTAGTGCTTCTATTAAGAGTGACAAATGGCTAGGTGCGGTGTTGCATGCCTGTAATCCTAGTGGCTCCGGAAGCTAAGGCAGGAAGATCGCAAGTTCAAGGCCAGACTCAGTAATTTAGTGAGGCCCTAAGGGACTTTATGAGACTGTCTCAAAATGAAAAATAAAAAGAACTAGGGATGCGGCTCAGTTGTTACACGCCCCTGGGTATGGTCCTTAGTACCCCAAAATAAATAAATTAATTAAATTAAGTTAAAATAGAGACAAATACCTGCATTTCTTCCAACAAATGGCTCAAGTCAGCTTAGAGCATAGCATCCTGTCCAGCATCCTTACCTGGCAATGAGTTGTAGGACACTGGAGGGGGTCAAGGTACATATAAACTCTTGAGTTCTCAAGTGCCAGGCTCTCTTTGCTTGCTAGTGACTGATTTCAGACTGAGAGGAGGGCCCAAGGGAAGCAAAGGGATTGATCCAGCCTGGACGTGAAGGTCATAAAATAAAACTTCAGATGTCTGTATGGGTCTTATCTTTTCTGAGAAGCTCAAATGCTCCCTTCTGGATGTGCTGTAGTTCTCAGAGAAGAGAGATGCAGTTGGATCTTGCTGGGGCTAACATGGGGTTTCTAGGAGCCTTTTCTTGGCAGTGGTAGCTGTGGGTATGTGTCCAGTTTCCATAAATTCCAGCTAAGGGAATGAGAAGGAGGAATCTGCCTTTAGGCCAGGACCAAACAAATCTGAAATTTCTCCTGGGACTTTTCCCTCTAGAGGCCAACACTGGGGAGTCTATTAACTGGGCTGCAAAAACTCAGGACCTCCAGGCACTGTTTCTTGATTCCAGAGCTTAGCATCTCTGTGGCTTCACTGTTGGTGAAACCTCCTTGGCTCATCCCAGGACAAAAGTGAATTGTCTTGCCCCTAGTTCTGGGCTCTCCCATAGGTTACTCCATGCTTTTTCCTTGTTACTACTATCCCATTTAATTCCAGAACTGTGATCAAGAAATATACTTAAGAAGGGTTTCGATTACTGATGTCCAATAAGATTCACTTTTAGCCGGGCATAGTGGCGCAAGCCTGTAATCCCAGTATTTAGGGAGGCTGAAACAGGAGAATTGCGAGTTCAAAGCCAGCCTCAGCAATGGCGAGGTGCTAAGCAACTCAGTGAGACCTTGTCTCTACATAAAACACAAAATAGGGCTGGGGATGTGGCTCAGTGGTTGAGTACCCCTGAGTTCAATCCCCAGTACCAAAAAAAAAAAAAAGATTCATTTTTATGCCACCTCCATCAGTTGGCTCTCTGGGACCTGAGATTGAGAAGGATCCTGAGGAAGAATCCCCACTGGCATAGAAGGCATGTGTGCTATGATTTGCATTCTACTGTATGAATGTATCTGCCAACATCAGAACCCTTTAGGATTATTAAAGGAAAGATAAGGTCAGTTTCTTTACCACTCTGAGAGTGTTATTAAAGAATTCAACCTCTTCGCTTTCACTTTCCTTCATATGTTGTAACCCTGGGACCTTCCCTGACTCTGGTCTGTCAGCATTCTTTAGGGCCTGGATTGAGGTAGATCTTGACCCTTCAAGGTGATAGAATCTGATCATGGCTTCACATGCTTAAATTTAGGCATTGGTACCTTTGGTGACAGAATACTGGACTGAGTGACTAGTCGAAGTTTTTCTGATTTCAAGACCCTCATCAGATTTCGAGTTATTTTTGTTTATTCTCTCAAGGAACTGGTGACATTGGGTAAAGGGCCTGTTTGGCGTAGCAATGTGAGGCTTAGATAAATAAGGAAATGCAGCTTGCATTAGGAGGTTAGACCATCCATTGTCACAAACTCCCAAATTATAGGCCTAGAGCCTGGAGGAAACTAAAACTGAACGTGGGGATGTGCACAGCTGATGAATCAGGTGCTGCACCTGGAAACAGAAGGAATCATCAGAGCCCAGAAATGAGTATTTTTGTGCCTGCCTTGGCCACAGATGTGTAATTAGGACAAAAACCTCAGATTCTAAGACATCAAAGGCAAGGTGGCTCCCTGCTTTGTTAACTCAGCTTCATAACTCTGAGTTGAGCAAGTGTTGTGCTTACTGATCCTGCTTTGCCAGGAACCATCCCAAGCATAGAAAGATATGACACACAACCCCAGCTCTCAAGGAGATGGCTAACAGAGGAGGCAAGGAGGTGGATTGGTGTCCCACCCCAGCAGGGCTCTGATGCAGGCTTGTATGGGTGTTGATAAACTGTGGAGCAGGGACTCATTGACCCCTAAGGGATTGGGGAAAGTTTTGAAGATGAGATGACATTTGGCTTGAACTTTGAAAGTTTTTTTTATCTCTTTTACAAAAGTTTTTGTGGTGGCTTATAAGAACAAATACCATGAAAAGAACTGATATACATAATTAAAATCTGAAAAAAGAAAATGGAACTTAGATAAAACTGAGGAAAAGTTAAAATGTGAATATTCAGATTGTTGAAATAAAAATGGTTATTATATCTGATGCTTTGCAAAAGCACAAAGTGAAACTTGTTCTATTACATGATATATATTGTCAGAAAGGGGAAGTACATAATGTTTCTGAAGTGTAACTTTTCTCTTTCTCTCTTTCTTTTTTTTCCCCCATCTTTCTGATACTGGGGCTTGAACCCAGGGCGTCATACATGCTAATTACATGCTGTACCACTGAGCCATACCCCTGGCCCCAAGTTGTTTTTCTTGGTGTCTCTTATTTAAAGAGCCTCACAGGGTTGGAAGGGAGATGGTGGTTAATGAGTAAACCTGTAAACCAATATTTCTCAAAATAGAGTCCAGGGACTTTCATTAAAATTACCTAGAGCAGTGGAGCTGGGGATGTAGTGCAGTGGTAGAGCATGTGCTTAGCATGCACAAGGCTCTAAGTTTAATCTCCAACACCAAAAATTGACAAATAAATAAAATCACCTAGAGTAATTTTAAATTACTTGCTTAAATGCTTATTTAAATGTAGCTTCCTGGGCCCCAGGTTAATCAGACTCTGTTTCATATACTTCCCCAGATGATTCTTGCATTCCACAGTTTGAGGGCCACTGCAATAGATAGAAACCTTGTCAGAATTTTGAAAACAAACTGGAGTGCTTGGCCTTTGGTACTAGGAATTGAATCCAGGTATGCTTAATCACTGAGCTACTTTATTTATTTATTTATTTTTAAATTTTGAGAGAGGATCTCACTAAGTTGTTTAGTTGCTGTGGCTGGCCTTGAACTTTCAATCCTCCTGCGTCAGCCTCCTGAGTTTCTGGGATTACAGGTGTGTGCCACTACATCTGGCTAGTGCTTGGCCTTTGAAGGTTGGGTAGAACTTTAATGAGGGAAACAGCAAGGCTTAAGAAATGGCAGTTGCACTGAGACTGGCGGTTCATAGCTGGTGAGGCCACTTTCAGGTTAATATTTTGGAACACTAAAAAGTTGGGTGGTTTCAGGCATGTGGCAGAGCTGCTCCTGAGCATGGAGATGGACAGAGGAGTAACTGGCCCACTGTGGTATGACTTTCTACTTGGCCACATGGTCCAGCTCTGTTTCTCTGGCAGGCTCCTTTATTTTTTGAGCAAAAGCTTTGTTTTTCTCTATATCTTCAAATGTAGGATTCTCAGAGCACAGATGTGTTCTGTTTCCTGTTGAAAAAGTATTTCTTTCCCCAGGGTCTACAAGTGGCTTTGGTGGTGAGTTGAGAAAGAACAGTGGGTGTTGAACTTCTGTTCTGTGTGTGCCAGGACATGTCATGTCAGCAGTAGGAATAGATAATTCCTGTTTTCAAATAACCAAGTTCTGTGTTTTGAATTTTTATTTTGTAAGATATTTTCTAACTGGGAATGGGACTAAAGAGGGATCACCTTTTCCATTCTTGTGTTAGTTTAAAATACTTACTGTTCACTTTTAAAGATATGCACAAAATTATAAAGAACTATCATGAATATTCGATTTCAGAGGTAAATCATTTCCAATATCTTTGAAGCCATTGTGAGTTAAAACTTTAAAACCCAGTGAGAAATGGTTAATATGGAAATTGAGAGTCCCTTCTGATGGGTCTCTATTCCATATTCTTCTATTAAGTTATCTTGTAGGTTATTGAAACTCTCCTGGTTGCTTGCATTGGTGGCAGGGAAGCAGGAAGAATAGGTGTGCATATCCACTCAGCTAAATATTCTGGTGTATTCTGTGCCCATGCCACCAAGGGAGCTCACCCACGAGTGGACCCAAATCTGTATGATGAATCCTCCCCAAGAGGAGATGAAGGTCCTAGTGGAGGCAACTACTTCTGCAAAGTCTTGACTCTCTTCCCTGGCCCTGGAGTTGATTTCCCTTCTTTTGTGTCAGTTGAACTTGTTCTCACCACCATCACACTCTTTGTCTTTGTCTGCTTTGCTTGTTTCCCTGTCCTACTAAGGGCAAAGACCTCTTCTTAACTTAGCCTACCCTGCTGCATGCCTGGCATCACCTGGATTGTGGCACATAGTAAATTCTAACTGGGTGCATGTTTGAACAAATATGATGCTGTAAGCACCCAAGGATGTGTGTATGAAGAGTTAGAGCCAACCTCCAGTGGTCTGGGAAAGCTTTCTAGGGGAGGTGATGTTTAAGCTGAAGCCGGGCAGCTGTTGGATTCAGTGATATCAAAGTCCTTGGACACCTTCTAGACAGCTTGTCTGCCTCTTCAAAGAACTGAAGAGAAGGCTTGGGATGAGGCCTCATGCGTAGATGGTACTTCTCATTTCTAGTCTGAGAACCTACAAAGTTCTCAGAGCACCATGAGTTCACTCGACCACTACAAGTGAATCGTTCCCAAGTCAGGAATTCAGTGGTAGTACCCAGAAGTCAGTTTCTCATGCACACTTGACTTTGGGAATTGGTATGGAGAGAAATGGCCCACTCACATGAGGCTATGGAATAGCATTGTAGTTGGGGGAGATGGTTTGAAAAAGGGCTGTACAATGTACTGTCAGATCTGAGACCTGGCCTAGGAAGACATCCCAGCTTTTAGAACTATAACATTCTGGGCACTGTGTAGTTCCATATGTTCCCCAGTGTTTCTCAAATTTGTTTTAATTTTTTTTAATTTATTTTTAATTGTTGTTATTCATTTTTATTTGTTCTTTTTAGATATGCATGACAGTAGAGTATATTTTGACATATACTTGCCTGCTGTATATACTTGTTTTTTGTTTTTGTTTTGTTTTAAGAGAAAGAACATTCTAATTAGGATCCCAGTCTTGAGGTTGTACATGATGTGGAGTTTCACTGTGGTGTATTCATATATGTACATGGAAAAGTTATGCCCAATTCATTCTACTATCTTTTCTCTTCCTATCCTCTCTCCCTGTTTTAATTTCTTGCCAAGGAAAATTTCAAAAGAAACTTAGGGGTCTGACCTGTGGCTTCTGAGGAAGGATTTAAAAAAAATTTTTTTTTTATCAATCTGGTTGGGCACAGTGTTGCACACTTATTATCCCAGATACTCAGGAGGCTGAGGCAGGAGGATCACAAGTTCAAGGCCAACCTGGGCAATTTATCCAGACTCTGTCTCAAAAGGAAAATAAAAAGGACTAGGGATATAGCTTAATGGGTTCAGTGCTCAGTACCACAAGAAACCAACCAATAAAATCAGTTCAACATCAAAGTATACCATGGTCATTTCATAAGAAAAAGGATACTAACATTTAAAAAGTCAGAAGCATTTAATCTTGAAAGAAAGGGAATTATACATTGATTATGTTAGCTTGATGAAAACCTGCATGGTCTTTACTTTTACCATTTCTTCTCAGGCTAATGAAACATTGTCACAACCCAGCTTCAGGCCAAGGATTGTGTCCTGAACTACTCATGGCTCATCAGTTGGAAAGCAGGAACTATATGTTCCAGCCTGTTTTGCTGAGGCTAGAGGATTGAACTAGTGGCTTAGCCAGCATGAAAGCAAGGCAGGAATCTGTGCTGGGCTTGGTTTAGATTAGCACAGCTTTTGATAGAGGGGCATGTGTGTGTTTGGGTTTGCTGTGCTGGGCAAGGGAATAGTGGAATTTGTCTGAGTTGAGCTCACACATTGAAGTTATTGAGTGACTTACACGCAAGGCCGTGACCTGGACTCCCAGCCGAGAGGCCCACGTGGCGGGGCTTGAGCCGGGAAAGCCAAGGACAGCTCACATCTGCTCATCTGCTTACGTAACCCTGCTTCCCAGCTTCCAGAGCCAAGAAAACACACAAGCCAGCCCAGCAGGGCCCAGGGCCTGTGGTAGCACAAGCCATGCGCCGCACAGCAAGGGCACCTTGGCCCAGCCTGAGGACTATCTTGAAGCCCTCAGCTCTCTGCCTCTTCCTATAGCTTTCCCCTGCAGCTGTAGGCAGTGGCTCTGAGACCTGGTAGCAGGTCTGCACGATTCTGAACTGTGTTGATCGTCTCCACCTGAAGTCTGAGCCCTCTGGGTCTTCTCATTGGGACTGAGACAGGTGCCTGGCAGAAATCAACAGGAGAATGACAGGAAATGTGTGGGGTACTCAGGGAGGCCTCCAGGCTGGCACTGAACCCAAGATGGCTTTCAACTCCAGGTATGGTGCTTCTGTGAGCTCTTCAGTCTTAGCAGTGTGAGCTGCAGAATTGAGTTGTAGCGGCTTCAGAGAGAGAGGAGGTGGGGAAAGAATTACCAGATTGGGCAAGGAGGGCAGGATTGGGGGCCAGATGCTCTTAGTTTGTGGGAGACATGATGAGGGTTGTAAGAGGGGTACAGAGGGGAGTGGGAGAGACTATTCAGTGATAAAGCTCTGTGTGGAGCCATTGGAGGAGTAAGTTCCTTGGCCAGCTGTGAGGGTAATTTTCTTAGAGGTTTTGTTACGTGCTCAGCAGGGAGCTCCTGGGAGGCTGAAACTGTCATGTCCTTTATCTCTCCCTCAACCCACTTTTCTTGGGCTGGTACACTAGGTACTCAGTTGGTACCCTGAAAGTATTGATTGAAACAAATCAAAATTGGTCTTGACACATTACAGGGAGAGTTTGCATTAAAACAAACATTTCAGAATAAAGATTCTGGTTTCTTACTTGAGAGGCTCCCATGGATTGTCATATACTTTTAAAAAAATTTTTGTGTTGTTGTTTTTTGGTTTTTTGTTTTTTTTTAAGAGGAGGAAAAATTTTGTTTTCAGAGGTTCTGTTTGTGGTCGACTGACTCCATTGCTCTAGGCTCAAGGTGAGGCAGAACACTGGTGGAAGGGCAAGGCAGAGGAAAGTGGCTGAGGTCATGGCAGCCAAAGTGCAGAGAGAGAGACACACAGAAGGGTGGGTGCTCTACATCTCTGTGTGTGTGTGTGTGTGTGTGTGTGAGAGAGAGAGAGAGAGAGAGAGAGAGAGAGAGAGAGGGAGAGGGAGGGAGGGAGGGAGCGAGGGAGGGAAGGAACGTGCATACACAGGTGCAAGTCTAGGCTTAAAGAAAGAGGAAGGGGAATGGAAAATGGACCACCCAGGTGTCAGGTATCAGCTCCTGTGCTGGGTGAACAGCAGTGTGAGTTGCTGAGGGAACCCTGGAAGAGAATCCAGCCTTTCAGGCCTCAGATGCTGATGGGTGGTCTTGAGTAAGAGTTCATTTGAGGAAAATTGAGTTTAAGGTGTCCATGACACAGAGCTAGTCATGTCCTATTGGCTGTGGGATTAGGATAAAAATGTAGGATGGAGACAGATTTGGGAACTGTCACATGCTTAGAGATCTGGGTGAATGAGAGGAACAATGTTTAAGAATAAGAGAAGATGGCAAAGATGGACATCAGGGAAAGAGATTGAGAAAGCACGGATGGTAAGGAAGGGAGGAACATGGGTGAGAGTGATGCTTACTGATCAGGGCTTTTTTCAACCTCTCCCATCATTTCATCCTGTCATTCATGGGGGTGGGGGGCAGAGAAGGTCAGAACAAAGATTTTCAGAAGATCTTGGTTTGGGCCTTTCTCCTTCTAGTTTATCAAGTATCTGAGCATGTCAGAGCTTTTTGAGACCTTACAGTTCATCTAGTCTAAACCCTGCAGTTTACAAATGGGGAAATCAGTATTCTGAGAGTGGAGGGTACTTGTCCAAGGATCATCCAGAAAGGCACTAGTAGAGCTAGACAGGGTCCAGGCATCTCTTCTCATCTCCGGGGCTCTTTACCTCAGGACCACCTTTCTGCACTCCCTACAGGGAGCAACACTAGGACACTTTCTGGCCTGCAGGTGTTGGCTCTGGGGAGGTTGGGCAGGCCACATGTGAATTCCTGTCTTCTACGTTGGTTTCAGAAGCTGTGAGCAAGTTGATAGGGTGACAGTCCAGATGCTTCTTGAGTTCCCGGAAAATGGGGTTGTTTAGTAGTATATCTTCAGAACCAAAGGTTGGGTGATTTGCAGATGTTGTGAGGCCCTCTGAAGTGAGAAAAACCCGGTGATGTTTTCATGTTTTTCATGAGTTCATTGTGTCACGGGTCCTCTCGAGGTCTTTGCACACGGTTGGGAAGTTGAGCAGCCCAGGCCTGGGAGATCTTGTGGGAAGGACGGAAGTGGTGGAAATCCCTGTGGATTCTCTTGCCTGAAAGTTCCAAGACTTGTAAAGATGAGCCATCTAGCTTCTTATTGCCCAGCTTTCCCAGTAAGAATCACATGGGCTCCTTGTCAATTATCCACCTAGGTCCTTCCCAAGATCTGTTGAGTTGGATTCTCTAGGGAGGGGGCTTAATATTTTATATTTGTACCAATTGCCTCAGGAGATTTTGATGATAGGTTTGGGAAAAACTGGGCCAGGATACCAACTGACTTAGATCCGGAGCACAGTGCGTACTCACCTGAGGGCATCCTGGGAGTCAGCAGCAGTCTTGTGAGAGGGACTGGTCTGTGAAGCCCCTAGTGTCTAAGAGAGAGATCATGGTCAGAGAGGTAGCAGGGCTTTTGGAGTTTTGGCAGCAGACCTACCTCAGGGGTTCTGCTGCCTCAGCTCTGTGACAATGAAGAGAGTAAAAGATGAAGCCTGACCGAGACCGTATCTGAATGCAAAAGTGTGCCCATTCAAGGATTGAGGGAAGGGCATTTCTGGCCAAGGGAAAGGTTTGGACATCAACTTGTTTATAGGAGTGGAAAGGGAGGGAGGCTGAGCTGAGGGCTTTGTCGCCTAGCTAAGGGGTTTGGCCTTATCCTGTGCAAGGCCACACAGCTTCAGAGCCATTGGAGGCTTTTAATGGGAAGGTGATATGATCAGAGCTGTGTCTTGAAGAACATGAACTAATATTAACAGGTTCTGTGATAATGGAACTGGGTCAGTGATGAAGGAAAGAAGGTGTGAGGCGTGTCCTGGGAAAGGGAGAGGAGGTGGTTGTTGGTGAGCTACACCTGCTGTCGGGCAGGAGGACTGGGCTCACAGCTTCCTTCTGTCAGGAGCATGAGTGGTCCCTGGGCACAAGGGCTGCATGGGTAGCCATAGGTTGTTGAAACAAGGCAGACTGAGGACACTGGGCCTGGCCATGGATAGTTGGTTCTCACCAGTACTTTTCAGGTGAACTTTGATCTTAGCTTGTGGTTAACGTTCCCACTGTTTTGTGGGTTCCTTGCTGGGTTCTAGTGCCTTGTTTGCTTCACAGGTGAAGCCGGTTATACTACAGTATCAGTTCCCAAAGTGTGTTTCCTGACATGGTTCCGTGACTAAGCAAGTTTGGGAGGTAGTGGGTTAATAAAGTGAAAGTGACTGCACAGTTCCTCAGAGCCCTTGGTGTGTGTCATGCTTTTCCAGAAGCAAGGTTCCCAACCCAACTTGACCAGGGGCATGTTTTCCAACTGAGCATGTTTCCTGGAACCCATTTGAGGAAGTCTGAAGTACAGTGAGTACTATGAGCCTGGATCTAAGTGTTGGCTCTGTCCCTGATTCCCTGTGTGTGCCTGGACTACTCCATGTGTGCCAAATGCCCTGTATCTGGACCTCGACTTTTTCCTTTGCCTCTGTTCACTACCTCAGTATCTACTATACACAGCTCATCATTGTTTCTTCTGAGCCGAGAGATATCTTAGTGATCTGATCTGGATCCATGTTCTTTCAAGCCAGAAATTTTGGAGCCATCTCTGATTTTTCCTCCCTTTATCATCCTCTTGGTGACACTACCTCTTACTGTTATTAAGCATTCATTGATGTTCTTTCCAGCCATTTCTTTTCTTTCCCCTTAGTCCCTCTGGGGTCTAATTGCCTCTGACTCTTTCCATGGAGTTTGGTTCACTTCTACATTAGGTCCCTTTACTCCCCACTATCTTTGGATCTGGAGTTGGTGTCCTTCACACTCATCTACACACACACACACACACACACACACACACACCCTTTTCCCCAGTTAGAATAATTTCAGAGAGCCATGTCAGTCCCTTGTACAAGACCACCCAGCTGGCTAGTGACAGAGTTAGGTCTCAACTCTAGGATTTTTGAGAAAGGGGTTTCTCTTGGGCTGGGGTTATGGCGCAGTGGTAGCGTGCTCGCCTAGCATGCATGAGGCACTGGGTTCGATCCTTAGCACCACATAAAAATTTAAAAAAATATATTTTGTCCACCTACAACTAAAAAATAAATATAAAAAAAAGAGAGAAAGGGGTTTCTTTTTGGCACTGGGATTTGAACCCAGAGGTGCTCTACCACTGAATAACATCCCCAGTCCTTTTTATTTTTAGACAGAGTCTAAGTTTCCCAGGTTGGACTTGAACTTGCTATTCTCTTGCCTCAGTCTCCTGAGTAGCTGAGATTATAGGTAGGCACTACTGTACCTAGCAGAGAAAGTGCTTTCTCATCTATTATCACTCATCCTTATAATTGCCTGCCAGGAAGTCTGAGCAACAATTATTTCCAAGCCGGGCTCGGTGGCACATGCGTGTAATCCCAGCACTTTGGGAGGCTGAGACAGGATAATTACGAGTTCAAAGCCAGCCTCAGCAATGGCGAAGCGCTAAACAACTCAGTGAGACCCTATCTCTAAATAAAACACAAAATAGGGCTGAGGATGTGGCTCAGTCGAGTACCCCTGAGTTCAATCCCCGGTACCCCCCACCCCAAAAAGGAATTATTTTCATTTTTCAGTGGAGTCTGAAGTGTTTCATAGGGTAACCAATCATCTGGGGTTTACCCAGCTCTGGGGTGGGGGCTACAGGGTGGTCCTGGACCACAGGGCTTTCATCACTAAGGGGTTTCCTGAGATGATTGTTCACCCTAGTGTTGATTATGGTACCTATTGCTGGGCACAGGCACCCTTTCCATGACCATACTGCCACCCAGAAGGAGATGTCTCCTCTGTAGCTGGGGCTTTCAGAATAGAGTGACCTACTAACTTTTCCTTCCTTCCACCTCTCTAGTTGGCCCCATGCTGATTGAATTTAACATTCCTGTGGATTTGGAGCTTTTGGCAAAGAAGAACCCAGAGGTAAAGCTGGGCGGACGTTACACCCCCAAGGACTGCATATCTCCTCACAAGGTGGCCATCATTATTCCATTCCGCAATCGGCAGGAGCACCTCAAGTATTGGCTTTATTACTTGCACCCAATCCTGCAGCGCCAGCAGCTGGATTATGGCATTTATGTTATCAACCAGGTGAGGTCTGGAAAGATGTAAAGAGGGAGGGAAAGTATGTGTGTGCAAATGTGTGCATAATGAGTGGCGGGAGAAGGGGAGTGATTTCATAGACACCTGCACTTTATTGTGCAGAACCAACGATACCACTACTACTTTAAGCAGCACAGATGAGCTAAATGCCAAACAATGTCCTTGCTTGCTACTATAAGCTCTGTTAGCTAAGGGGAATTGCTGGGGTTGTTTTTTTGCATATTTGTTTGTTTGGATTTATTTTTTGAAAGTTAAATCTCCAGCAAAATTGAGAGACAAAAAGCAAACTAATTATCCCAAAGTACAGCACTGATTATTTCCTGTCTTTGGGTAGCTGTGTTCTCTGTTACTTTTAAAAATCAAAAACTGCCCATTTAGATATCAGACTTCTAGGAAACCTCAGAATTTATCCAGTTAGACACTGTCTTCTGGGACACCCACAGGAAACAGTGAGCTGAGTTGAGGCCACATGCTTATATGCCAGCCCCTGGTGAAATTTCTGGGAAAGTCTGACTCAAGGCCATCTGAGAGACTTGTGGACTGGGCTGAGTCTGAGAAAGAGTTTTCAGTGTATATCTGATCTGTGCATGTGTTGGGCTTTAGTCCTGCTTAGGAAACTGATGCTGATGGCACATTAGCCTCCATCACCACAAGGTGGAGAATCAGATTGATGTAAGAGGCATTTTTATTGAAATAACTTTGTTTATTCCAGTCTGCTTGAGGAGTATTATTATATTTATAAGAGCACACCTTTGGTATTTCAAGTTTATCCCAAACATTTAAATTCATGTCTTTAGGCTGTAATCTCTTAGGTGCAATGATAGATCTGACTTACCAAATTTCATTGAAATTCATTTGAAGAGACAGAGTGGGCTGGGATTGTGGCTCAGCGGTAGAGCGCTTGCCTCGCATGCGTGAGGCCCTGGGTTCGATCCTCAGCACCACATACAGAGCAATAAAATAAAGACATTGTGTTCATCTACAAAAAAATTAAAAAAAAAAAAAAAAAAAAAAAAGAGACAGAGTATGCTCATTTCTATAATGCTCATGTCCATTTCATTTCAAGATGCACTCTGGGTCATCTTGAAGTAGTAAGATTGTTGGCAGTTTAGTGCTTCCATTAAAATAGAGGAATTTTGTGTGCCTTCCCTTGGGCCACAAGAGAAGCTTGAAACAACAGTCTGTCCCTCCAGCACTTCTGAGGATTGCTGTGGCGTAGAACTGTATCAGTTATTGCAGAGAGAGTCTAAAGAAGTGTAAGCTCTCAGTCTTACCTGTCCTGAAGTTTCCAACCCACTTTTGGCAAGTGAGACCTTTCCAGGAAGTAATTTGTTATCAATCTCAAAGAGCATGTGATTGGGTGGTAGCTGCCAAATGCTTTAAAACTTAGAGGAAGGAAAGAGAGCGGTGACTTGAAAGAACCAGGATATAAACTAGGTGCTAAAGGCTCGGGGAAGAGATGGGCATTTCAGCTGGAACCCATGAATGGGGACCTCAAGGAAGAAAGGAGTCTTCACATTCCTGGAGAAGGAAATAATCAGTGGACTAGGAAATCACCAGAGTCTCTGGGGCCAGATATTGGAGCTGAGCCCATCAGCCAGAGAAGGGCAGAATAAGTCCTATTACAAGGACATGGAGCTCAAGATAGAAGAGCAGGGGTGGCAAAGCCCTTGAGGCTGCTGGCCAAGTGAGGTATAGACCAGGGTCCTATGAATACCTGTAAACAAAACAGCCACAAAGTTGTGATTCATCTTAGAAGAATACCAGAGAATGCAAGAGAAAACAGATAAGCATCCTGTAAAATGCAGGTCATTTCAATCCAGCAAGTGTTTGTTTCAGAAAGTCTTGTCAAGAAGCACTTGTCTGGTGGAGTACATGATATGGAAATTCACTGTGGTGTATTCATACATGCACATAGGAAAGTCATGTTAGATTCATTCCACTGTCTTTTTTATCCCCCTTCCCTTCCTTCATTCTCCTTTGTCTAATCCACTGAAATTCTGTTCTTTCCCCCTTCTTCCTCTGTATATATACAAGACTGGGATCCCAATTAGAATAAGACATACTCCATGTTTGTATAAATATGTCAAAATAAATTCTGTCATGTATATCCAAAAGGAACAAATTAAATTAATTAATTAATTCTCCCAAGTTAATATTAAATATTAAATACAGTATTAAACAAACAAAAGAAACACTTGTCTAATGCCATTTAACACATGTTGATCATAGCAAGATTTAGGATCCTGTTCATTATTAAAGCAGTGGCAATGAGTACCTGAAGAAGTCACCATTACCAGGCACCAGCAAGGATTACTAAGAATATGCCAACTTCATCTTTTATTCTCTCTGATAATTGTTATAGCAGTAGCTGAGTGATACACTGTAGACACAGTTTGGTCATATCTTATTCAGCAAGGCATCCGATGGCCTCCCACACATCTGCTTTGAGCAGAAGATAGACAACTGTGCTCTGGGTAGTATAGAATTATATTAAAACACATACTTGATAATGAGGGTAACAGTGAGTTAATGATGATGCTGAATTTTTAAGTTCAGCTGGCCATGGTCAAGGAAGACTATAGGGGAGCATAAAATTCAATAGCTATATTGAATTAGGTACGTGTGAGCCTTCCCTGTTTAACTATGCAGTCAAAACAAATATTGGGTCAGTAAAATTTACCCATCAGCTTAAGTACCTATAACACAATTTATGTGGATATACCAGTGGCTTGAAATAACAGATTTCTGAATGTTTTACACTAGCTACATGCTACTGCTTATCCAAATCCAAGTAGGCAGAACTAACCAACCTAGCTTGGACCAGTAGAACCATTGTGTTGGCCAAGTGAGGTATAGACCAGGGTCCTATGAACACTGCTTAAGGTGCACCACTCTCAATTTAAGATTAGAGAGAAAGAATACTTAAAATAAAAGCAGCCTTTGAGACACCAGTTCAGGGTTCCTGTATACATTTGAGGAGCGCAGATCTCATTCTTGCAGATCCTTCAGTGTGAACTGGCATACTGTTATCTCCAGAAGTATTTCCTGAGCTTGTCTAACCAGAATTTTTTTCCAAGAATCATCTCAAGTGACAAGTGCTTTGTGAAATACACTTGGGGGATAGCAGGCCTAAATTAACACCTCTTCCCTACCACCTCCTTACTTGCCTTGGATACTAGGAATTCCCCATTCCTTCTTCCCACTTACAACTTAACATAACATATTTTATTTTTTGAAGCTGGAGATTTAGCTCAATGTTAGAGCACTTGCCTAGTATGTATGAGTCCTGGGTTAGATCCCCTCAACCGGCCACCTCCCTCCCCCATATTTAGTCTTTCAAATATATTAATCCTTTTTTTCTGGTCTTCTTTTTTTTTTGGTACTGAGGATTGGAGGATTGAACTCAGGAGTATTCGACCACTAAGCCCCATCCTCAGTCCCATTTTTGGTGTTTTATTTAGAGATAAGGTCTCACTGAGTTGCTTAGCACCTCGCCATTGCTGAGGCTGGCTTTGAACTCACGACTCTCCTGTCTCAGCCTCCCAAAGTGCTGGGATTACAGGCGTGCACCACCACGCCTGACTTTTTTTCTGGTCTGATTAGTATCAACTCCCCCTTCCCACCATCATACTTTTTTTTTTTCTTTCACTTTTTCATCTTTTCCTTCTCTTCCAAGGGTTGACTTTCCATCTTGGAAGAGTCCTGCCCTCTTTTTCCTCTCCTGCAGCTGATCTTAGATCTTCCATTCCAACTCCACCCTGATTATTCTTTTGGGAAAATGTGGTCAGAGTCCATATAACCAAGTCAAGAAGCAGCTTGAAATCTGCCCTCTTTCCAGGAAGGAATATTATCTAATACATAATAAAGTGGTAATAGGAACCTGAACCTTGAAAAAGAAAGAGGTGCCCCATTTAGAGCACACCTTATGTACAAATTAGAAACTTCCGGTGTTCTCTGCTTTATGCTCATACTCTACAAGAAGATAAGATTTTGTCGTACCAGGCTTTGACTCTTGCCAATTATTTGTTAAGCAAATAAACTGTATGGGCTCTTTGGCTTCATTAGAGCCTATTACTTCTCCCTGTTCCAGATATCCGGTGTTCTTTTTGATTCTTAATTGTCGATCCCCCACTTGAGATTAGAAAAAAATCACTTAAAATGGAAGTGGCCTCTGAGATATCTAGTCTAGGGATTCCCAAACAAGTTTTTCAGTACAGAACTGTTTCCTGCCCCATTGAGGTGGTACACAATCCCCTATTTACAGCAGGTCACAATAGTGTATTCTACTTGAAGTGGGAGTCCTGCTTCATCTCTACCCACTTAGTTTGTCATTCAGTATTTGCTAGGATTTGCCTAGACCCTAGAAGCTGGACAGTGAAAATTTCTGCTCTGTGTCATAGGTGAGGAAACCAGGACTCGGATATAGTGACCAGTAGAGGGTCACATAAATAACAATAGGGCTACATGGCTCAAACCCCACCTAGCCCTTGATTCCAAGTTCAGTGTCCTCTCACTGTATCACAATAACTCTCCTTGTGGCCATTTAACCGCTTACTCTGGGTGTTTCTCAAAGCCCGGTGTCCAGGCCTGGGAGTAAGCTCCATGCTCAGACCCCCAGGGTTCAACTCTGGCTCTGCCACTTTGTAGTCAGTGACCTTAGGTAGCTATGTAAGCTCTTCAGACCTGAGTTTCCTCCTTGATAGGTGGGAAAGGGATTCTCACAGAACTGTGAGGCACCTGGCACATTGCTAAACTCTCAGTAAATATTAGCTGTTACCGCTGTGATTTGCGTCTTACTGCTATGATTGGCGTCTTTCCTCTCCACCCTCCATTCTTCCTTCCTGTTGTCTCTACCCAGTAGCATGGTGATAAATCCTTAACTGCTCTCCCTGTCTCCTGCTTCACCTGACAGTACCAGCATCAGGACCTTGCTTCTGTTTTTTGTGGGTTCCATGGGATCAGAGGGTAGCCGGTAATGGTGAGGGTCCGGTGTCAGAATCTCAGAGGACTCAGGGACCAACTTGTGCCTATAAGCTCCTTCAGAGGGGGATTGTAGCTCAAGGCCACAGACAAGGTGAATTTTCACAAGTTTTATGGCTCGTACTCCTGTCTATAGGAAGCTATCGCCCACCCCCTGTTCCCTGATGGCCCCTCTATCCACTGTAACAACTTATATCTCAAAATGACAGTGTTGGAGGGATGAGCAGGAAGGGTTTTACCAGTTGAGACGGGGAAGAGCAAGCATGGTTCTTTGTCCTCAGGGTCTCTCCTCCTCCTCCTGCCTTAGCCATCAGTGTGTGGGAATCCCATTAGGGTCTCTTACAGTTTGGATCTGGAATGTCCCCCAGAGGCTTAGGTGTTAAAAGCTTAGGGGAAGTGATTTAGATCACGAGGGCTCTAACCTCCTCCATGGGTTAATGCACTGATGGATTAAAAAACTGATGGTATTATTGGGAGGTGGTGAAAACTGTAGGAAGTGGAGCCTAGTCAGAGGAAGTGAGTCGCTGAAGGCATGTCCTGGAAAGGTATATCTTGTTCCCAGTCCCTCCCTCTCTCTGCTTCTTGGCTGCCATGAGCTGAGAAGCTTCTTTCCACAATGCCCTTCAGCCATGATGTTCTGCCTCACTTTAGACCCAAAAGCAATGGAGCCAGCCAACCATGGACTGAAACCTCTAAAACTGTGAGCCAAAATAAATCCTCCTATTAAATTGGTTTCCTCAGGTATTTTGTTCCAGTGACAAAAACCTGACTAACATAGGGTCCTAGAACATCCCTCTCCTGGAGCCAAGAGTACTACTCTGAGACACAAACTCCTACCTTAAGTCCAGCACCAGGAACTTGATGTAGAGATGGATGTCTAGGTGTAAACCGGAATGCACCTTGTACTTCCTCATACTTCAGCCAGAAGAAAGGAAGCTATAAAACCACCCAAGGTGAAGGGAAGGCAGGTTAACACTTGTCAGTACTAGTCCTGAAAAATAAAATGCAGGATGCTTGTGGGATTGCCTTCATAAAAATTACAAAATGGGTGAGGAATGCAGGCACAGCTGGCCAAGTAGGTACGTCATAACTGTGACAGGCCCCCCACCCCCTTTTTTTTGCCCCAGCACCACTAACCAGGAGTGATATCTCTGGTTCCATTATATACCTTCTGGTGCCTCTGGTTTTCTCACTAAGCTGCCCAAGTTCTTTCTAGTTCTAACCATGTTACTCCTTTTCTTAAAACCTTACGCATGTCCCCACTGACCACAGGCAAGTGTCTAAACGGTCTGAAGCCCTGAGCTTGGCATCTGCTATCTGGTGCTAATCTACCTCCAGCCCTTTCCTCCTCATCCCCTGCACACACTGTGTGCCACAGCCACACTGGACTTGGTATCCTCATCCTGACTTCTGTTCTCCTATTTGTGCCCTTGGTTATGTTGTCCCCTCTGCCTGCTTTCCTCCCCCAGTGGCTGTCTTTCTAAACATCTTTTAAGCCACCCACCCCCTGCCCCATTAGCTCAATAAACTAGAACTGTCTTCAGCCTCCCTATTGTTTCTAGAAAGAAATGATTATCTGTATTTTACTTCATCCCAGTCCCTCATCTCCCAGTCCCCTAGGCCTGACTCCTTTCCGCCTCTCTGACTATGCAGCTCTTAGAGTCCACTATAGATTTGATCCAGAACTTGGAACATGGAGCTTCTCTCTGGGACTTCTGACCATTTACTTCTACCCATTCTCAGGATCCCTTGCTCTGGATCCTCTGGCTGGGTCTGTGCCTCTTGGAGGTGAAGCCTCTTCTCCTGGCCTGGCCAGATAGTGACCCTTGGGAACCTGCACAGCCCCTTCCTGGGGTCTTTCCCTTAAGCTTCCTGCTCAGTGTTGACCAGGGTACAAGTTGCCTATGACACAGTCCTCAGAGTGATCACCCTTTTCAGAAAAACTATAGACAACCTGATTTAGACCTATGGTTGTTTATGGTTATAAATTCATTTATGGTCCTTTAAATTTTGACCACCATTGCCCTCCAGTGAGCCAAATGGGAAAGTGAGTGTGGAGATGGGATTTGGACAAAGGTTCCCTGAGGCCTAAGGAATGCCCCACCTCACCTGTTTACAATCGGAACACTCCACATATATTTGGCTGCTTTGCTAGGTCACAAGAGTGGGGTGGAGTGAGGCAGTAATTTTTTTTTTTAAATATTCTTTATAGTTGTTGATAGACCTTTATTTTATTTATATGTAGTGCTGAGAATCGAACCCAGTGCCTCTCACATGCTAGGCAAGCGCTCTGCCACTGAGCCACAACCCCAGCCCCTGAGGCAGTAATTTTTAAGTAGCAGACACAGAGCCCCTACCCTAAAGGTCTATGAGAAAGTAGAGGGAGTACCCAGCTTGCTGCCCTGAGGAATCTTTGGCTTGGAAATTTCTTTACTCTCTTTTCATCTGTGCGCTGCTTTAGGGTGATAGGAACTTTCACAAGGCTGCTCGTGAGTGGATCTGGAGAAGCCCTTTGTATCCTCAGTGCATAAGAGTATCTGTCCGGGCAGCTGTTCCTACATATGATCAAGATCAAGTGGGGGTGAAGCAGTTCCATGGGTCCACCCCAGTAGTCAGGACTGCTGCCTGAGCTGTGGTCCCAACTGGCTTGGTTTCTGTCTTGATCGTCTGTGTGCCAGCCCTCACCCTGCCTTCCATGTCCTCCCTGAACTGCCTGTGCCCAGAAGGATATATGTGGGGATGGGGCTGTGTCCTGCAGCCCCCACTTCCTTTGGGCTCTTGGACCTCTTGGAGGCTGTGGAGGTGGAAGCGGCATGGGTGAGCTGGCAGTGTCTGTGCCTCCGCTGTCTGAGTGCTGTCCCTTTGCTCTGTTCTCCCCTCACTTGCTGTGTCTCTTCATTCTCCTGGGGAATGAGTTGAAGCCCTTACTGGTACTCATGTTGCTGGTAAATTGCCTCCCTGGATATTGTTCTGGGAAATGCCATTTCTCTACTCACCCTTGACTCTGTGACAAAGAAACAACTAGGATGCTACCTTTTCCCTGGAACAAGGGTGGTCAGAATGGGCCCCTTCTCCTTTATAGCCTTGACACATGCCTCTCTCCCCCTTTTACCTCTCCCCCTTGCATCCATCCTTCTCTCTTTTTTTCCCTTCTAGCGGGGGCCTTTTGCCTTTACTTGTTAATCCTGCTTATAGCAAAGCAAGCTGAAGGAGGAGTTCCTCTCTGTGGTCCGCTTCTTACTCTCCACCTACCTTCTCTTCTGTACTCTCCGTCTCCCATAAAGAAAGAGAGAGGAAGGCCGACTTAACTACCGCTGCCACCCTAACTACCGCTGCCATCGCTGCTGCCACCGCCGCTGCCACCACCCCGGTAATGTCCTCAAATCAAATCAAACCCAGCGCCAAGGCCCTGCTAGTCAGAGAGAGGCTATGTAAATAATCCTGTGAGTGTGCTGTCCTCCCGCCCTGTGGTCTCCCAGGCAAGGGCGAGGTTTCTGTGTGCTTCTCAGTGTTTGGAAACACTGAGATTGCTGAAAGCCTGCTCATTGTGCAGAGGTCTAAGAGATTTTGCCTTCTTTTAAATAAACCAGAGTTGAGCTCATACCATATGTATATAAATATTTTGTCTTTTTTTTTCCTTAAATTCCATATCATCAGCATCTTCCCATGTTATTTCATAGTATTCATATTCATTATGTTCCATGCCTTCATAGTAGCTGATCACAGAGTTCTTAGAGTAAACTTAGCCTTTCCTCCATCAGAAGACTGTAAGTAATACCATACTGGACATCTTTAAGTCTGATGTTTACTCTGTGTTCGCTTCTTCCACATTTAGGATTATCTCCCCAGGCTAGATTTTCAGATGTAGGATTATGGGTTCAGAGACAGTTTATATACATTTTTTTAATTCTTAGTACATATGGCTAATTAATATCTGAAAGATAAGCCTTTATCTGAAAAACATTTTCCTCCAACTTGTATCTTAAACATTCTGGAAGTACTTAATGCCACTGTCTTATATGTTCTGCAGAAAGGAAGAAAGGTCTCAGTACCTCTTTGAGAAGAGGCAGGCATCTCACTCTGGCTTCTGTGGAGCTGGGCCAAAACTCTCCTCACTGTGTACCTCATCCAGAATCTCTGCTGAGTTGTTGGTTCTGTGAGCTTTGCCCCTTTGGCCTGTGTCCTGTGCAGCAGGAGTCAAAGATGTGGTGCTCATTCTACTCTTGTGAGTGATTACTTTGGCTGACAGAGAGCTGTCTCCTCAGCCTGGTTTCTGATCCTAAAGGGCCCGATTCTTTCACTCACTGGATGAAGAGCTTATGTCTCAGATCCAAGTTCTGTTGAAGTTTGTGTCTAAGTCCAGGGTGACCATATTATTATGGTTAAAAACCAGAACCCAACTGCTATGAACTCATAAATGAGTGGATATTAGCCCTCCACAAACTCAGCATTTGTATAATCCCTGGTTCTTCCCAGTAATTCTCTGGGCATCACCTCCCTGCTGGTCTACTCTCCCAAGATCCGTAGTGGGCCTACAGGAATGCCCAGTCAGAGCTGCCTCGACCTCTGATCTATCATCACCTTCTCACAACCCACTTGGCCAAGTTCCTTACTCTCTGAATCTGAGTAGGCACAGAAAAGCACTCAGATGTGTCACTGCCTGTAGACCTGCCTCTAGATTTGTGGTATTGAACCTGGGGTAACTGTGCACACAGGGGCGGAAGTGGCTTCATGATAGGCCACCCCTCATGAGTGTGTATGGGAGCAACATCATCTCTCTTATCACATGGAAATTCTGATTCACTGAGCGTCTTGGCAGCGCCTCATTGCTGCTGTGTCTTTTGATGGAGGAGAGGCCAAGTGTGTCCCCAAGCCATCATGGTCTGGGGATATGCCCGCTAGTGACACACATAGGCCTGTCATCCAGGGAAGGCAGGATGGTTGGACAAAAAAGATCTTTAGAAGCCGGGCACAGTGGCGCATGCCTGTAATCCTAGCACTTTGGGAGGCTGAGACAGGAGAATCACGAGTTCAAAGCCAGCCTCAGCAATCGCAAGGCACTAAGCAACTCAGTGAGACCCTGTCTCTACATAAAACACAAAATAGGACTGAGTATGTGGCTCAGTGGTCGAGTACCCCTGAGTTCAATCTCCAGTACCAAAAACAAAAACAAAAAAACATCTTTTAGAGAATGTTAGGACTTGAACATGGTGTGGAGGCATGGCTTTCTGTAGTTGGTCATCTGTCCCTGTTGTAATCAGGGTTACCTTACCCACAGCCAAGATTTTCCTAGGGATTAGACCAGATTCTGGTACCTGTCCTGAAACGTGCCCAGCACCCTCCTGCCCCAAAGGCTGCTTGCAGCTGCAGCACACACCCCCTGCATAGAGCCCCTGGGGAGGCATTTGCATCTTACCCACTGTTATTGCCTATACTCTACTTCCCACGTAAATCAGACAACAGTTTCCTGACTGGTCTCTCTGCCCTTTTTTTGGATTGAAGCACAAATCCCTCTTGAGATACAATCATACTTTAAGGCTCTCTATGACCTAAATAAAGATAAAGACTAAGTATCTTAGCAAGTGCCCAGACCGCTTCCCTCCCTATGATTTGGTCCACCTCTACCTTCAGGTCTCATTCTAGATTCACCCATTCTGAATTTCTTGTAGTTCCTTGAATGCTCTCTTTTCTTCAGAACCCTTACAAATGCTCTCACTATGCATTGGCTTTCTCTGCTCCTAGAAATGTCTTTTTCCTCCCACACTCAGCCCTGAGTCTGGTCTCATTTTGCAATGGCCTTTGCTCAGTTATTTGGGGATTTTAGGTACCCCTCCCCGCCCCCCCCCCTGTCTTCTCCCTCTAAGAGCATCCAGTTGTCCTAGAAGGAAAGGATAACTATAAGTCTTGTCTACCAACATAAGGTGAAAGCCCTCTTTTAAAATCTGGGGCTTTGTCAGGCACAGTGGTACACACCTGTAATCCCAGCAGCTCGGGAGGCTGAGGTAGGAGGATTGTGAGTTCAAAGCCAGCCTCAGCAATTTAGCGAGACCCTATCTCAAAATAAAATATAAAAGCCGGGCGCAGTGGAACACACCTGTAATCCCAGCGCTTTGGGAGGCTGAGACAGGAGAATTGTGAGTTCAAAACCAGCCTCAGCAACAGTGAGACGCTAAGCAATTCAGTGAGACCTTGTCTCTAAATAAAACACAAAATTGGGCTGGGGATATGGCTCAGTGGTCGAGTACCCCTGAGTTCAATCCCCAGTATCAAAAAAAGAAAAGAAAAGAAAATATAAAAAGGGCTGAGGATGTTGCTCAGTGGTTAAGTGGCCTTGAGTTCAACCCCTAGTACCCGCCCCCCTCCAAATCTGGGGCTTTAAAATACCTGCTCCCAGTGCTGGCTCTTCTTCACCAAGTGTGACTTCCCATGCATTTTACAGATTTCTAAAGGTCCCTGACTTTCTTTTGCTGTTGAAGACTAATATGTGAGTCACAGGCTTATTAACTTAAGCCTTAATCCTTTTTTGAAACTCTCCCTCCATCAGAAAAACAGGATTTGAGGGAGGAATCTTGAAGCTGGTTAGGAAGGACAGGAGTGAACACTAGAGAAGGCAGAGTCTCCACATTTGGATCCTTGAGAGGCGTTTTGAAAGGGCTGATGATTCAAGGTGGATGGAAAAATCTGTTCCTATCATTGTGATAGTAGCTAATTTGTCACCAGGCAGTGTGCTAACGTCTTTTCATGTGTTGTTTCATTTAATACAATCCCCCTGCTATCATCCCCATGACACAAAATAGGAAAGTAAGTCTTAGAGGTGTAATTTGCCCAAACTTACTTAGCTAATATGTGAAGAAGCTGGTGTTCCTGGGATAAAAAAATGTGTGCGTCCGTCACACTTTAATATTTGATGTGCCCTGACAGTAGGTGCTTGATAAATGTGCACTTGAGTGAAAGAAGTAGCAGATGCTGGGAATGAATGTGCCTGGTGAGGACAGGAGGGAATGAGGCTGGGGATCTTCCCATCCCTGGGGAAGATGAGCACCTCCTGTAAGTGGAAGATGAGGTGGGGCTTGCCAGCCTTGTCTTTCTTGTCATGAACCATGAGTACTCAATGCTTCCTTTTTCTGGAATCCCAAGGAAGTGGAAGACACTCTTTCCTCATCTACTCTTCTATTGGTCTGGTGTTCCTAGAGGACCAGGTAGATAATAGCACCCATTAATATACCATGCACTTCTTCTCTTCCTGATTCATACAAATGAGGCCATGCTGAGAGGATAGGAGGAGCGATGTGTAATTCAGGTTATTTTGGAAAATTGCCTGACCAGTTCTAAATGTGGGCCAGACCCTGGGGCGCCTTTCTGAGTTGAAGGAGCTGTTAGGCCACCCATGGGGAAAGGGACAGAAGCAGGTCTTCTTGGGCTTCTCCTCCAGATTGTCATTGTTCATGGGACTTGGCCCCAGGGTGCTCTTTCATGGTTCTGAATTTCTAGTTCCCAGGAAGGGAAGTTTGCTTAGTTCAATCTCCATTAGGCATCTGATAGAAAAAGCAGTCCTGGCCAGCAGATCCTGTGGTACAGAGATGGTCATCAAGAGCCCCCTTGTACCAGTTTTTGGGGAGCGTACCAAGAGAACAGGCATGGCATGAGCTGAGCAGCCAGCCTTGGAGGCTTCTCCATAGGTATAAAAAACTTTGTGGGAATACCTCCTATTCACTTGTTTAAAAAGTGGTCAGGGGCTTCAAGTTCAAAAAAGTAAGCCTGGGTTGAGGGACGGGGCAAGGGTGTTTGTAGAATTGTCAAGATAATTGATATGCACATAGGAACACTTACCCTGTACCTGATATATGATATTCTTCTAATGAATATTGGCAGTATATTTTACAATAACAATAATTTTAGTAACTACATAGTTTTCATATGCAGTTTCTAAAATTTGAATTTTTTTTTGCCCCATGACTTACATGGAATTAGGTAGGCTCAGAATTCCAAGTTGACTCTTACCTGGTGGGGCAGTGTGTCTTGGGCACAGGCTTCTCCTTTTACCACGCATGGTTGGAAAGCTTTGTCAGGAGCTGAAGAAAGGAGTTCTTATGTCTAACATGTTTCCTTAGTTCACTTACTGTTCTCTTGGCTGCTTTTTCTGACTTCCTGGTATCTGTGTTTCTCTAAATAGTTTGCTTCTGAGTTACGTGCATGAGGCTGAGCAATAGCAAGGCATGAGTGACGCAGCATTGAGGAGTACCTGTTTCCAAGTATTCTTTCCTGGGCATGGAGAGATTTTACACATCGCACTTTTGAGATTATGTAATGATTGTAAGCCCTTGTGGGACATTTGCTTCCCAAAGGAGAGGACCCTTATTTGTTGATTTCCAAGAGATGTGGGAAAAAGTAGTGAGAATTCCAAAGTGTTAGACCTTTGTTTCCTCATCGTGGTATTGTGAGGTCAGCATGAGAGCAAATGTATTGAAGGACTTTGTGAACTGCTAAATATGAGGGGTGATGGTTATAGTGTTGGGACTGTCCCTACTAATCCAAGGCCATAAGAATTGGTACCAGCAGGACCTCCTCTCCCTTTGGTTGGAGCTTCCCTGAAAGAGTTGCCATTTGCCATTGTATGTTGAAATCCATTCATTTATCCATCCATCTATCATTCATTATTCATTCATTCATTCATTCATTCATCTAGCCAACCAACAACTATTGATTGAGCTCTTATTATATGATAGTGGAACACTATGTAAATAAAGAACATAAGATCCTACCCTTCTTTGAACTTACATTCTAATGGGGGACACTGAAAATAAGTAAATCAATAAAATATGAATTACCTTTGTACACTTGGTGCTTTGGACCCCAGTGGCCAATACCTTCTGTCTCATACCTTCTGATTCTGTCATGGTGTATATCAGACTGCTTCCTACTCTACACTATGAGTACTATGAGGGCAGAGGTTGAGTTAGGTTCACTGTGTTTCTCAGGTATCTAGTTTAGTGCCTGGTGGACACATGGAAGGCACACGATTGGTAATCAAACCACAGTCAACCTTATAAAGAAGGTAGAAATGAAAAAAATCCCAACTTTACCAGTTTCCTGTTTATCTTTCTTGGAGTTAACCTATCTATGCTATGTATGTATGAATGTATGTAAAAACATATAAATATGATACACTTGTTTAAATGCTATTTTTTACCTTTTCTTTTGGAGCTTCTTTATTTTTTTAAACAGCTCTATTCTGTTATATGCTTGCATCATGACTTATTTAACCAATTCCCTAAGGAACATAAGGGATGCTTATGTCCTTGTTTGCAGTCTTCTGCTGTGATGCACACTCTATAGTGAACAGCATTTTTTAGTTATTTGCATGCATGCAAGTCTTTCTGCATGGCAAACTCTACAAGTGGGGTTGCTGACTGAGAGGGTTGGCACTCAGGATTGATTTGTGAAGTAAAGGCAGAAAAAATGAGGCCCAAGAGTTAACTAATGACCACACGTAGCAGACAAGTCACTGGGTCCCTGTGAATGTTCTGCTCACAGGTCTTATGGCCTCTAATATCAGTTTTTTTTTTCTGCACCAGGCTGGAGACACCATGTTCAATCGTGCGAAGCTCCTCAATATTGGTTTTCAAGAAGCCCTAAAGGACTATGACTACAACTGCTTTGTGTTTAGTGATGTAGACCTCATTCCGATGGATGACCACAATGCCTACAGGTGTTTCTCACAGCCACGGCACATTTCAGTTGCAATGGACAAGTTTGGATTTAGGTAAGAGATGTTCAGCCGGAGTATGCAGTAAACTCTTATATATTGACTAAGAAATTCTATTTCTCTAGGCTCTGTAGGAGAATGCTTTCTCTGAGAAATGGCAGCTTTTTAAGCCTAGAGTCAGTTATCATTTGAGAGGGAAAAAGCAATTCAGAAATGCCTATAATCTCTGTGCAGGCAGGTGAGAACAGTTTTTAATGTTTGGGACCACTCTTACCTTTTAGGCCCCAAATAGTTGCCAGATTTCTTTGATTTCTGCTCTTCCTTGCCCCCTCCCCACAGTTTGGAAAGTAAATTGAAATAATCTCCTCATCACCACCACTGAATTCTTGAGGTTGGATGCCTCAGCAGATATTTATTGGCACTTTAAGAAGGGAGCAGAGCGCATGCTTCTGTTTAAACATGGAGCCCAAACTTTTCCACCAAAATGCACCCCCCCTGAAGAAGCCAGTGATACATGTCCCCAGGGGCAAGGGTATAATCCAAAGCATATTGACCTGTGAAATGTGGCCTTGTAGTTCATTGTTCTACCTTAAAAGTAAATAAATGTGCATTTTAGCACACAATTTATTCATATTTTTATTAACATAAAATTGTTTTAAATCACCTATAAGTTGACTAACATAACCATTCCCTTCTTTGCTTTAAGTAGACTTGACTCTCTAGGAAGCTATGCTGCAGTGTATCCTGTGTGTTAGGTACCCCTATTTTAGGCCAAATAACCAGTGAAATTGGCCTGTGCAGGCAGCAGGTCCTTTGTGTAGATACAACTACTTTCTGTCAGATTCATTTTGTTCTCATCCTTTTTTTCTACCCTCCCTGGCTTGGGACCATGAGGGCTGGGGGAGTATAGATCTTCCCAGATCAAAGATATGCAGGTGCCGAATATGCTGTCTTGAAGGAAAGTGAGTGTAATATCATTTTTAGACTCTTCAACAATCACTCTGGGCCGTTGCTCTCTCCCTCCCTTTCTGTGTATCTTCCTCTCTTTGAAATACACAGGTTTGGGGCTGGGATTGTGGCTCAGTGGTAGAGCGCCTGCCTTGCATGCGTGAGGCACTGGGTTCGATCCTCAGCACCACATAAAAATAAATAAAATAAAGTTACGTCCATCTACAACTAAAAAAAAAAAAAATACACAGGTTCATCCCCTGACCCGTCTGATTCTTCCAGGATGGGGCCCAAGTGATTACCCAGTTCTTTTCCACAGAACCATGTTGTTTTACAGAGACCCAGTCAGGTTTGGGGGATGGAGCAGGTAGGTAAGAGAAATCAGCAGAGGCAGCAAAACCAAAGCTTATCAACTCAGTGTATACTTCCATTGAGGTAACTAAGAATCCATTTTTATAAAAACAGTGGTTATCTGCCGGGCACAGTGGCTCAAGCCTGTAATCCCAGCACTTTGGGAGGCTGAGACAGGAGATCATGAGTTCAAAGCCAGCCTCAGCAATGGCGAGGTGCTAAGCAACTCAGTGAGACCCTGTCTCTACATAAAACACAAAATAGGGCTGGGGATGGGCTCAGTGATCGAGTACCCCTGAGTTCAATCCCCAGTACCAAAACAAAAACAAAAACAAAAAACAGTGGTTATCAAAATACCTTATTGGTCAGCCACCTTTGCTGCTGGATAGTAGTGTAAAGTATGCCAAAAGGTGGGTGGATGACTTGGCCTCTAAGTGATAACACTTAATTACAAATAAATTACCTTCAACTTATTAAGGTAAGCCCCCAAGAATCTTTGCTTGTGGATACTTGTGGTCAGAATTCCTGAATGTATTTGAAAATCTTAGTTATATCTTTAATTTCCACTGTTCTATATGGTTTGGGTGACTTCCCTTCAAAGTCTGAGCTAGAGTTTTCCTTAATTTATGTGATGGATTTTAGTCTCTTTGGAGTCTAATAAGAGCCTGAGTATGATTTGGAGCACAGACTGAACCACTTGGTGGACCCCACAGGCAGGCCTTTGTGTGGCCTTTGAGGCATGTCCTGATTTTTGATCTTTCTCATCAGTGCTTATTCTGTGTCCTTCAGGAGTCCACTACTCATAACTTTTGAAATATTGAAATACCAAAAGGTAAGGAAGGATGAGAGCCCAAGTGCCCTACTATTTGGAAATGTAAAAGTAGATTTGTTGTTATGCATTTTGCTAAGTGAGGATAAAGTAGAAATTTCAAAAAAACTTTTATTTGAGCAAATTTCCAGAAAAGACGCCTCAGCTGTTTGGGTCAGTATTTAAGGCAGTATGCTTTTTTTTTAAGAATAAACACTAGGGGCTGGGATTGTGGCTTAGTGGTAGAGCACTTGCCTCGCATGCGTGAAGCACTGGGTTCAATCCTCAGCACCACATAAAAATAAATAAGATATTGTATCCATCTACAACAACAAAAAAATTAAAAAAGAATGAACACTAGATTGGTAAATAGGATGGAGTAGGAAGAGGGGCATGAGAGAGTGGGCACTGGGAGACTTAAAAACAATTTCAGATTTAGGACCTTCAGAATAAGGACTTCTTGCAAGAACAGGATGCATAGAAAGCAGATTTCTGAGCCAAAGTGGAAGAATTAGGCTTATGCCCACTCTGTCACTGACTGGTTTCTAGATAACCACAGAAACAGCACTATTATTAGAAAAAGGAAGATTGTGTGTTTTGATACCTGTCTCGTATCTAAAATAATCTGAGCCCTGACATAAAAGCAGAACAGGGCAGCGGGGCTGGGATTGTAGCTCAGTGGTAGTGCACTTGCCTCGCACTCCTGAAGCATTGAGTTCAATCCTCAGCATCACATAATAAATAAATAGATAGATATATTTTTAAAATTATTTTTAAAATATTAAAAGAAAAAAGAACAGGGCAGGGAATGTAGAGCTCAGTAGTAGAGCACTTGCCTCGCATGTGTGAGACCCTGGGTTCCATTCCCAGTACTGCCAACAAAAAAAAAAAAAGAAGAGAAGAGAGAAAGAAGGAAGGAAGGAAGCCCTCATAAATCTCCCATCCAAAAAAAAAAAAAAACTTTTAAAAGTGTTAATTCAGTAAGCTTTCTTTCGGGAATATCAAGGCTTACTAACCACATGGGTCTTCTGTTTTTTTTTCCCCCAGCCTACCTTATGTTCAGTATTTTGGAGGTGTCTCTGCTCTAAGTAAACAACAGTTTCTGACCATCAATGGATTTCCTAATAATTATTGGGGCTGGGGAGGAGAAGATGATGACATCTTTAACAGGTAAGAGTCACAACTTAGATCTCTTTCTCCCCTGTGAAACTTCACTTCTGGTTTCTGAACTAGTGCTTCGTTATTCTGCAAGGATTGACCCTCAGGAGGGCGATAGTCCCTACTCAGCCTAGATGCTTAGATTAATGTTCCTATAGATCCTATAGGTACTGATCAGGATCTTTAGGAAAAAATGAGCTAAGAGTTTTGGATTAGCCTTGGAAAATGTAAAATGAGAAACAGCATGTCATTATGGTCTTATTTCAATGGGAAACAATTTTCCTTAGGAAGAATCCTGACTTCCCTCACAGAATCTTTGCTGCTATATATTTATTTGGAATATCATTACCATAAAGAAGATAAAAGTAATCCAATGAACTTTTGTAGATCCACCTGTTCCATAACTGTCATACCTTGGCCATTCCTGCTCCATGTGTATCCTAGGGCTCTTTTAAGCTGGTAGACCTTTATCCTGTGGTTGTCATTGCAGGTGGTAAAAAAACATCTATCAGAGGCATTTAAAATGACACTCTGCTCAGTCATCCCTGATAATGGAGCTTTCAGTCCTGCCTGTCAGCTCCCTCTCGGAGCCGGTCTGAACTTGTCACTGAGTTTGATATTAGAATATACCCTGGTTCAGCCTTCCTGAATTGGAATAAATTTATTTGATTTCACAGATGGTATCTGTCAGAGCCACACCCAAATCATTCAAGGTTACCGTTGTGTGAAAACTTGACATAGACCCAAGTTTTTACACAATGGCCTTGATGAGAATTCCAACTTTAGAGTATGCAGACTGGCTACTGAGTGTGTACATACTGAGCATCTACTGCATAGCACTGTGCCAGGCAAGCCTTGGGAAGGAGACACTGAAGACCTGCACACAGGGTCCAGACAGAAACAAACCTGCTTCCACAGAGCCACACCTGGGCAGTTATTCTGGACTGCTATGGTAGTATACTGGACAGATAGGACACCACAGCTGAAAGGTTGGGATGGTCAGGGGCAGAGAGAACATCAAATACTGCTACTCTAAGCTGGTGGGACTAGAAGGACCTTGGTGTGTGAAGCAACTTTCTCATAGATAAAGTTATACACCTTCTTACTATATGCCCGGCCCTAGGGTTGGCACTCAGAGGAAGGCAGGACTAGAAAGCTATTGTTAGCCGGGCGCGGTGGCTCAAGCCTGTAATCCCAGCACTTAGGGAGGCTGAGACAGGAGAATCGCGAGTTCAAAGCCAGCCTCAGCAATGGCGAGGTGCTAAGCAACTCAGTGAGACCCTATCTCTACATAAAACACAAAATAGGGCTGGGGATGTGACTCAGTGGTGGAGTACCCCTGAGTTCAATACCCAGTACCAAAAAAAAAAAAAAAGAAAAAAAGAAAGCTATTGTTCATCCAGGATCAGCCAGTCCTGACTCTAACTTTGGTACTCTACTGTCAAGGCTTTGATTTTGGTCCTCATTCTTTTCCCCTAGACCAACTCAAGATTCTTCCACCCTGTTCTGGTTGCCTCTACTCATGTTCTCTGCTCTCCCATTCTTAAAATATGCACCAGAGAGACTTCACCATGGTCAAAACCATTTGGGAAATGCTGCACATTGTAACCCTTAGGCACTGGCATTGTTCCTTGGTATGCTCTGAGGCCTCCATGATTTAGCCTTTGCCCTTCTTTTCATTCTCACCACCTGTCACTTCCTAGCCCTTACTCTTTCCAGCAGTCTCTGAAAACTTCTTTTGTTCACTGAGGACATCCCTGAGGTCTATACTTGCTCTCAGCTCTGTGCCTTGCCAGTGCTGTCCTGGTTGCCTAAACTGCTCTGGCCAACACACACCTCTTCATCCTCACAATTTGGTTATTTCTTCCTCTGTGCCCCTTGACCTTACATTCCCCTTCTCACTTCCAGCCTGTTACCAAAGGCCCCATGTTATGAGTATCCACATTGAGGTTCTGTGAGGGCAGACTCCCTTGATATCTGGCATATGCTAGGCAACCCCACAAACTGTAGACCCAGATGTGAAAGAACATGGAATAGGACTTGAATTTAAACTAGTGTCCTTCTGGTCTGGGTCTTATGGTGATGCTGGGGTTTGGTGCTGAGTGAGAACAGCAAGCAGGGCTGATAGATGGGGCAACAGTCTCACAGCTGGGATTATCAGACCCAAGCCTTATGGCACTCTGTTTTAATGACTTGTCCCTTTGCTCTTTGCAGATTAGTTTTTAGAGGCATGTCTATATCTCGCCCAAATGCTGTGATTGGGAGGTGTCGAATGATCCGCCACTCGAGAGACAAGAAAAATGAACCCAACCCTCAGAGGTGCGTTCTGTATTCATCTTCTCCCCACTTTAGGATGGGACAGGCTGGTAGACAGATGCTCTAGACAGGGCTCTATGCCTGCAGGGAGTTAGAGGCATTCAGTCTGGGCAGGGTCAAGAGGGAGGGAGGGTGTGAGGGAGAAGTACAGATGTACATTAAACATTAAAGTACATTAAACCAATTAATGGTTTTTTTCTTAAGATTTCTATTTTGATACTTTCCCCTTACCCTTTTCTTCCTCGTAGGTTTGACCGAATTGCGCACACAAGGGATACAATGCGCTTTGATGGTTTGAACTCACTCACCTACCAGGTGTTGGACGTACAGAGATACCCATTGTATACCAAAATCACAGTGGACATCGGTACACCAAGCTAGCATCTTGGTACAAATAAGAGACGTGAAAATGGCCAGAGACCTCTGCTGTGTCTCTGCCAGTCTGCTGGGCTGGTCCCTCTCATTTGTACAATCTGAGTGATAGGTCCCCTCTCACTCATCATTCAGATGCCTTTCCAGATGACCAGGACAAGTGGAATATTTTGCCCCCAACTTGGCTCGGCATGTGACTTCTTAGCTGTACAAGGTGTTTGTCAGTGTAGGAAACTGTCAGCCTTTGGGTGCTTCTTGACATTTTCACAGTGTCACCCCAAAGAGTCAGAACTGTGCACAGCTCAGAATTTGTTGACTGTGGGGTTTGTTCCCACTGATAAAATGGCTAAATTATGAAATGGGTAAGAATTTTGCTTTAAATTGTGGTGAATTTCATGACTTACTTCATGAAAAATTAGAAATTGCTGCTGAAATTGAGTTGGTATATTTTTGGACAACGTTTTAACAGAAAGACACAAAATTTCAACCAGTGTCATGTTATCCCCCCATTTCTTTTCAGTGGTATGCAACTATTACAATCACTCTGTGTGTGTGTGTGTGTGTGTGTGTGTGTGTGTATCTTAACAAAAGAATTTAAAAACTTGAGCCTTGAACCTTTTGTCCTGCTAATGTGTGAATTCCAAGGCAACTTTAGCCATCAGAGCAACCTTGGGTGTTCTCACTTACAGTGGCCTATCTCCAGATTGTCTGGTTTCTGAATGTAAAGATTTTTTTTTTTTTAAAGCGGCTTGTAGTATTTTAAAGAAAAAAAAATTGAGTTCTATCTAATTATGATCTAGCTTGATTTTGTGTTGATCCAAATTTGCATAGCTGTTTAGTGTTAAGTCATGACAGTTTATTTTTCTGAGCATGCTATGTAAACTTGAATTTCCTATGTATTTTTATTGTGGTGTTTTAAATATAGGGAGGGAATTGAGCATTTGGGGGGTGGGGCGGGGGATTATGTATGCTGTAATGGCCACAAATGGGCCTCTGAGTTAGCTGGCAGGCCAGGTTTTATGAAGAGCAAAATCACCTTCAGTCCCTTGATGAGGACTCTGCCTCCCAGTCAGCATTATCCTGCCAGACTACTCTAGGGCAAAGACCTGGGATACAGCCTCTGCCTACCTGACAGAACTCCCCACTTCCCCATTCTCCCCAGGTGGGCTGGGCGGCTGGAACCTCAGCCTCCTCCAACTGACCGTCTAGCCCTTAGGTTGTGGGGCTGTAAAAAACAGTAGTCAGGTTGTTTACCATTCCTTAGCTCCACCCTAGCTGGAGGGAACTCCGTTCTGGCTGGGCGGGCCTCCTAAGAGCCTCTGCCACCACACTCCCTGGCCCACCCTGCATTACCGGTTCTCCTCCTCCTTCCCCTTCCTCTCTTACCCTGCCCATCTCCTCCTTTCCTTCCTCTCCCTTTTCATTCCTCACCTCTTGCCTGCTTCCCAAAATTTGCCTGTGGCACTCAGGGTCAAACAGACTATTCATTCTCCAGAATGACTGTGCCTTTTAATTAGAAATTTAGAAAGTTCAGCTGAACCCACATCCTGTCTCCTCCTGAGAACTGTGGTGCCTAAAACCTCCTATCCCCCCTCAGGGTTTTAGCAGGTGCTCCCACCCCCATGAGGTTACTCCACAGGGGAGTCTTTCAGGAATGCTGGCCTCTGCTAGGGGATGTGTAATCACTTGGGTAAGATGACAAGAGGCACTTCCTACCATAGAAGACTTTGCCAGGTCCAGCTTGGGCTGAGGTTCTAAGGTTTAGTTGCCTAATTCCAGGGTTGATCCCTTTGCTAGTGGCTGCCACGACCTCAAGCATTGCCCTCTTGGATACCTGCCTTGAGCTTGGAGGCTGAGCTGTGCTTGGCCCTATCCTACCTGTGCCTTTATTGCTTTTAGTATCTCAGATGCTAACTTGGTTCTTTTTCCAGATGCCTTTGTATTAGTTAGAACTTACCTTCCTCTGCAGAAGCACCTGGGCTGTGCAAAAAGTATTCCTTGTCAGTTCCCCATGCCTTAATAAGGAGATTATTAAAATGGAGACTGACTATACTGAGAGTTTTCTGAGAAATGCAGAGAAGTCTTTCTGCTTCCAGAACCTGACTCTTCCAAAGTGCCTTAAAGGAGACAAATGCTCTGAGTGGCTACTTCATTGTACTTCCTTTACTCTTAAACAAAATTCCACCCCTCTTTCTTTTCTTCCTGTTACATTTTCATACATATCAAGTATGTGTTTCATTCTCAGAAACAATGGAAAATTTGCTTCTCTTGTTCCCCCACTTACTGACCTTCCAGTGCTCTCAGGACTCTTCCCCTTTCCCCCAGGCCAAAGGCATAACCAAGACACCATTAGGCCTTGATGTTTGCCTGGTGTGGGTCCTTTGTCCTCCCTGGGGACTCCAGGACTGGGGGTTCAGGAGAATTCCCTTCACCTGGGAGTTAGCACCATTGAGTTTTCATGCTGTGCCTTTCTCCCAGTCTGTAAATCCTGTGGCTAGTGACCCTGTGTCAAGTGGCCTTTAGGAAGGATCAGAGAGAAGTGGCACAGGAGGGTAAAGGAAATGCTGTGCTGGCCTTCAGCCTGGGCAAGGTCTCTGATGACCACTGGGGCTGAGTGTGGGCTGTCCCACACAGCCAGGATGACAGCTTTCATGTTCTAAAGACCTGTTATGCTATGTATTTTGATTTTCCATGTATGCAAATGCTTCTATTTACCACTGGGAGAGGCTGTATCTTATTTTGATGTTCAGAACAAACAACTGTATTTTTGCCTTTGAAATCCAATAATATAACATGAATAAATGACCCTATCTTTGTAATTATGGTGGTTTCTCTTCTGATTTAAGGGGTTTGGGCTCTCCCTGAGCTGGAGCTGCTTACTGGGAGAATCTGAGGAAAGCGGAGATCTGCCTTGCTCACTGGTATCATGGCTGCAGGGCAGAGTGGGGTATACACACCTCTGTGGAATCAAAGTTTTCCCATTTGAGCTTCATTTTCTTATCTGGAAATGGGACTAATAACATAGAGATTTTTTAAAAACTTAAAAGATGATATATTTAAACCAATGACTGACACCTACCTCATAGATACTCACTTTATAGTATCTAGTAGTATCTGTTTGACAGTAGAATTTCCCCTAGAAGTTCTCTGGTCACATTCTTCATTTTTTCAACAAATGCCAGGAAAGTTCAGATGTACATCTCAGAGCCATTTGCCAAAAGTGTTTGTAGTGTAACTTAAATGGTATTATCCAAAATAAGGTTTCTTGTCAGCCCCAGGAAATTTAACCAGAGGCTCTAATGTCTTAATTATCACCTTAGTAGTTGAGATAGTAAGTGTCCCAGGTGCCTCCTTGATGGCCCTGGGCCAGAAGACACAAGTATGAGGGACAGGTGGTTCCTGTTGTCAGGCTGAGGGAGCTGCAGTCCCTGCTGGATGAAACTGTGACAGTGAATGTCAGATAGGAAACAGGAGTTAGGAGGGTAGACCCCTGTGGCCACCCCAGGACCATCGGGCTGTCTGTATTCATCTATGTAATTATTGGAAGGATCCCTACCTGGTTGCCCCAACCCTGAGCAGAGGTGGCCAAGGTTCAGATCTGACTGTCAAACAGGATGCCTCTGGTCCTTTGGTTGAGGTGTTGTATTATAAGCTTTGATAAAAAAAAAACCAATTATTTTCCGTTTCATCTCACACCCCACTGCTCTCTACAGTTCACTTCTAACACCAGATATGTGGGAATTTCTCCCTTTCAGCAAGCAATTCAGCGGACACCAGCTGGGTGTCCTACAGGATAATTTACTGTGACACTATGTACCTACTGTTAGAATCCGATTCCATAGAGAATCTGATAGGCAGCCACAGACTACCACTTTAGATGCCAATAGCCAGTAGTAGGTTGTGGCCTGTGCTTCTGACTAGCCACCTAAAGATTGGAGTTCCCATGACTCCTTCCTTGAATTCAATTAATTTGCTAGGATGGCTCACAGAACCTAGGGAAACATTTATGTTTATTGGTTTATTATACAGTTAATTACAAAGGATACCAATGATCAGCCAGATGAAGAAATGCATTTGGGCCGGGCGCGGTGGCACACGCCTGTAATCCCAGCACTTTGGGAGGCTGAGACAGGAGAATTGCGAGTTCAAAGCCAGCCTCAGCAATGGCGAGGCGCTAAACAACTCAGTGAGACCCTGTCTCTACATAAAACACAAAATAGGGCTGGGGATGTGGCTCAGTGGTCGAGTGCCCCTGAGTTCAATCCCCAGTACCAAAA
>CM053399.1:149286434-149355704 GCA_028644305.1 Xerus rutilus
TTCACTAGAAAAGGGGGGAATGTAAAATCCAAACTCAAAATGGAGTCACTCTGGCTCAGGCCTGCATGTATCTGCTAACCTGCTCTTTGTGCTTCTGTGATTAATGCTTTGCTACGCTTGCTTCTCACGGATGAGGGGACAAAACCATAGGCTGCCAGACCCGCTGGCCAGTTACCTAAAGTTCCAGGAACTGAAAGGTAACATAGGAGGCACTGTCATGGTTGAACTGTAAATAACTATAGATTGAATATCTGCCAAATTATGTTTTCCTGAGTCATGTAGCTAGCCCACCCTGTAATAACCTCTGAAACCCTCACTTCGGGGTCACTCTCTGAAGGAAAGGAGAGCTGACCCCAATCGATTGGCCTGTATGCCTATTTCCTCAATAAACTTTGCTGCTTCTGCAGAGTTGTCTGGGCTGCACTTCTTGGAGAGAGGTGCGGGTTGGATGCAACAACTCCTGGTCCAGAACTTTTTCCCTGTACTTCTCTGCATCCCAGAGAAGTCAGAGGACGGGGAGAGCATAGAGGAGGTTGGCTCAGGCTGGAGGAAAACATCCTCATTCCTTGGTTAGAGACACACCAAACACTCTGACCCAGGCATGCACTATGGGATCTGGGTGTGTCAGGGGGCTCTCTTGAGCTCTTATGGCATTCCAAGAGCAGGAGGGGATCAGTGAGGACAGCAAATGCTTCCCCTTCAGAGCCTTTTCCCCAGACCGGCACCACCTCTCTCCTTGGGACCACTACCCTCTGGATCCTCTTGGATCTGTCACTCAACATTTATTGAGCACCTACTGTGTGCCAGGCTCAGGACTGGGCCCCAGGAATATAGATATAAATGAATCATTGTCCTCAATGCCAGAGAGCTCACAGCTTAGTCAGCAAGGCAGATAAGCAAACACCACCAGAGCACAGGGGAGAGATTCTAACAGAGGGGCAGAGGAGCAGTAGGAGTGTAGCATTTGTGGTGGTCAATGATGGCTGTGCCTAAGCTGGCAAGGGGCAGTTAGGGAAGGTTCCAGAAGAGAGGATGTTTGAGCTGGTTCTTAGAGGACCAGGGTGCAGAGATAAAGAAGGGCATTACTACCTGAGAAAGTCAATCAGAGGGTTCAGTTGAACTGAAGAAGTGCAGGTCTAGGGTGGGGTGGGGCAAAAGTAAAACTAAAAAGAGAGACTGGAATCAGACCTTGAAGTGCCTTGCTCACCAGGCTTTGGAGAGTGAGCTGAGTCCTGTTGGCTGTGGACATCAGTACAGCATTTTGGGCAGAAGGATTTAGTCAGGTTTTCTCTTTAAGAAGTTTGCCCTGGCTGCTGTACGCAGAGTAATTTGGAGTGGCTGGTGGAGAATCAAGAAAATGAATTAGGGGTCAGGTGCAATGGTGTATGCCTATAATCTCAGCAACTTGGTTCACAAGTTTGAGGCCAGCCTCAGCAAATTAGCAAGGCCCCAGCAACTTACTGAGATCCTGTCTCAAAATATAAAAATGGTCATGGATGTAGCTAAGTGGTAAACCTTTGGGTTCAATCCCCAGTACCAAAGGCAGGGGTGAGGGGAGAAAGAAAATGAATTAGGGGATGAACGAGTCAGGCAAGAGGCTGGATTTGTTCATCCTAGAGGTTCTCACCTGGAGTTCATGCAGGTGAAGGAGGTCAGGCACAAAGCTCCTGGGACCCCCAAGTAGTCTCACAGCAGCAGAACACCTGCTTGAGGAAGGACTCTCTGTTCAAAGCCATCCAACAATGAATCTCATAGGTAGTGAGCTCCCCATCACTGGAGGATGAATGACTTCTTGCTGTGGGAAGGCCTAAACAGAAGATATGAAACTGAATTTAGATAACCTTTAAACTTCTTCCCTCTTTATGAGATGATATTGTTTTAGGACAGGAAATCATCATCAAATATTTGCTCTGCCTGGCTAAGCAATGGAAGTGTAGCTGCCATCTGCCTCAGACACATCCATGCACCTATACAGGTTCCTAAGAAAGGGCAGGAGGATTCTGAAGCTGAGTCAAGAACTGTTGGGGACTTCATAGTAGGCTGGCCATAGATCTGGAGCTTCTATGAGTCTATAGAGGTGACTGGTTGCCTGGAGCCCCCAAAGGGATTGCTCTTAAACAAGAATCTTCCCATTGACTCATTCTAATCTTAGAACTTCTCTGTAGGCTTGAAATCTTTCAAAATAAACCTTTCTGGGGAAAAAATCACTGATTTTTGGACTAGAGAAGTAGCTCAATTATAGAGCACTTGCCTAGCATGTGCAAGGTCCTGGGTTCAATTCTAGCACTAAACCAAACCAAACCAAACCAAGCCAAACACCTCACAAACAAAAAGCACCCATTCTAGGCAAGTGTTCTATTACCAAGCTATCCTCAGCCCCACACTGACATTTTGATTTAAATATTTCAGAGTGAAGCTGTATTTTTAAATTCTCTATTGGTAAATCTAATCTTCAGATAGAGTTCAAAATCCTTGACCTAATGAATCAGAGAAAAGCAGATATTTTATTCTTCTTATAAGTCAGAAATTCTTTGAAAGCAGATAATCAAATTACTCATTCATATATATTATATAAGTATGAGGAGTTTTAGATATTGCTTTTTCTTGAAAAGAATCTTGTTTGTGTTTAACCTATTAAGATGCAAATGAGGGGCTGGGATTGTAGCTCAGTGGTAGAGCGCTTGCCTCGCATGCGTGAGGCCCTGGGTTCAATCCTCAGCACCACATACAAAGCAATAAAATAAAGACATTGTGTCCATCTACAACTAAAAAAATTTAAAAAAAATAAAAAAATAAAATAAAATGCAAATGAGCATATTATAACTGAAAAGCATGAAGGTATTTTCCTTCAAATGTTTTATTCTGGGGCAGGAGGGTCATGGAGCATGTGAAACATGCTATAAAAGTCTTGTTTTGCCATTATTTTATCGACTGGTTGTGCCCACTTCATTGTACCAAAAAATAAAAATAGGTAAAAAGAATCAGTTTTATTTACATTTATCTCATTTCATACTTAATAAAATGTTTCCTATCTGCTATCACCAATCGGGCCTCACAGGTGTCCTGGGAGAGGGGCCGAGTCAGAATTATTATCTCCATTTTGTGCATATGTAAACTGAGGCCCAGTTAAGAAAAATGGCTTTCCTGAGGTCACAAAGTTGGTCTGGGGAGGCACTGACAAAGGTACCTGTGACTCCAGCCCCCTTTCTCTGCCTCCAGCCTCCTTCTGCTTGCTATTTCTTTCTGTTCTTTCTCTTCTCTTTTCCTTTTACTTCAACCACCCTCTCCTTGCTCCAATCTAGACTGAAGTCAGCTTTGTGAGTTGTCCAAACCTTTGCTTGCTCCAAAAATCTGCCATCTCACAGCCACAGCTCCATGTCACCAGAGACTAAGAATATCTGCCTTGAGTAAGCCCTTTCCTGATGCCAGGATGCAGGGAGGGATTAACTTGGGGTGACGCTCTGGCCTCCAACTGGCCCCAGATAAGATGAGGGTGGGGATCAGCACTATAAACAGGTTCCCATTCTTCCTTGCCACTCAGGCCCCAGCTAGCTTGGGCCATACCAGCTCAGGATCAACATGGCCGTCTGCCTATGGGTGGTCACCCTAGCCTTGGCTGCTCTCCTTACTGTGGACAGGGGTGAGTGGGTAGAACCTGGACTTAGGGCAGATTGGCACTGGTAGGAGATATTGGGAGTGGGGGGAGGAAAGGCCTGGAACATACTGTGAGGACTCAGCCTTCTACATATGCCTTCCTTCTACATGGACACCCTGCACTGTAGTGGGCAAACGCCTGAATGGGAGAAAAGAAATGAGTTCTAATTCTGAGCTTGACCTAGAATTGCCAAAGTCCCCTCTCATCTTGGGGCCTCAGTTTCTCCAGCTGTACAGGAAGTTGTTCCAGTTCACAGTTACATTGAGCAATTACTGGACTGGAGGTTGAAGAGGCAGTAGGAGCAGGTGGGTGTCAGTCCTCAGGGCAAACAAGCAAGTATGCTCACTGAGGGGCGGTGGGTGCTAAAAGACACTCTGACTCCTACTCTGCTGTGACAGGCTGTGCTTTGAGTCTGAGGGCAGCCCTTCCCTGGGAATCCTTTTGAGGCTAGACACATACATCTGGAGTGGGACACCTCAGCACTCTCACAGCTAGGACACTGTGATTCCTTTAACATTATCAGTGACCAAAACAGAAAAAATACTGTCCTGATGGACCTTTAGTCCAATGGGGTAGAGAAGGGAAAATAGACAATAAACAAGATAGGTAAAATGTATGTTAAATAGTAGGCTAGAATGTAGTAAAGCCAAAAGAAAAAATATCAGGCTGGGTGATGGGGATTAAGAGGTGATTGCAGTTTTTTTTAAAATATTTTTTTAGTTGTCAATGGACCTTTATTTTATTTATTTATATGTGGTGCTGAGACTCGAACCCAGTACCTCACACATGCGAGGCAAGTGCACTGCCACTGAGCCACAACCCCAGCAGTTTTAAATCAGGGGAGATCTCTCTGAGAAGCTCATATTTGAGTAAGGCTTGAAGGAGATGAGTGAGCCATGTGGACATTTGGGAGGTTCCAGGCAGAGGGAATAGTGCAAAGGCCGTGAGGCAGAAGCATGCCTGGAGAGTTTGAGGTACTGTGAGGATGCCAGTGTGGCTGGAGGGCAGGGAAGGGCAGGTTGCACAGCAATAGGAGAGATGAGGAGCAATGAAGAACTAAACTGGTTAAGGCTTCCTGGGCCAGTGTGAAAACCTGGCTATTCCTCTGAGTGAAATGGGAGGCACTGAAGGGTTTTGAGGCAGTTATGTCTTTAAAGAATTGCTCTAGTTGTTATGTTGAGAATAAAGTAAATGGGGAGAGAGACCAGTTGGGATCCATCTGGACAAAAGTCATAATGTTTTAAAGCAATGACTGGCAGGACCCCAGGGCCACTAACCTCATGACCAGTTCCTCATCCAGTTCTCCAAATGGGGACACACTGTGGCAATGAGAAATGGGTCCAGGGGCTCTGGTCAGACACAGACTACTTACTCCTAGCCTGGCACCCATTTCCTGAGGGTTTCAGTAAAATATTTGAAGAGGATCTTTGTACACATTTCAGATCCTGCCTGGACTGAGTAAGAAAAGAGCACCTTGGATTAAGGTTAAAGAAAGCCTGGGAGTAAATGCAAATTTTCCCCACATTTCCCAGGAAGAAACTCTGAACTCCCTTCTCCCAGTGTACTTCAGTGGTCAATTTCTGAATACTTAGTGTGTGGGGCATTGACCAGGGTGTCACATGGGGGCAGAGTCAAAGAACCTAAAAAGCTCAGGTACATAGGGAGGCAGGGTGACCCAGTGAGTGAGATAGCATGTGGTTTTGTGGCAAAGCTTAAGTCCAGGTCTGCTCAGGAAACAGCAGGGGACAATAGGGAAGTCTTCTGAGCCCTGAAAGGATGGTATGATTCAATAGGAGAATGGGAGTAGGGAACATTTGGGGGGGGGGGCGTTGCAGGAACCAAAGCAGAGCCTGTTATAGGAACAATGAGCAGAGGAAAAGCTGGACTTAGGGACATGGAAGGGCATAGTACATAGTGAGCCCAAGGTTAAGCATGGTGACACACACCCGTAATCCCAGCTACTCAGTAGGTTGAGGCAGGAGAATCACAAATTCAAGGCTAGTCTCAGCAATTTAGCAAGACTCTGTCTCAAAATTAAAATAAAAAGGGCTGGGAGTGTAGCTCAGAAGCAGAGCATACGTGGGTCCAATCCCCAGTACTGCAGGAAAAAAGAAAAAGAAAAAAAATGAGCCAAAGAGTAATGTTGGGGTCAGTTCACATGTCCTAAATATAAGACACATAATACAAAGGAGCTCATGTCCTTAGGGAGGCTCCATGGTTGGAATGGGAGCCATGGGAGGGCTTTGTGTTTTTTTGTTTTTTGGTAATGGGGATTGAACCCAAGGGTGCTTTACCACTGAGGTATATCCCCAGCCCTTTTTATTTTTTGAGAGAGTCTCACTGAGTTAACTTGGGCCTCATTAAGTTGCTGAGGCTGGCCTCAAACTTGCAATCCTCCTGCCTCAGCCTTTTGAGCCATTGGGATTACAGGTCTGGTCCCACCATTCCTGGCATGCATATGTATGTGTATATATGTATATATATATATTATATGTGTATATAATATATATATAAAATATATATATACACACACACACATATTTAATGCACATATATATATATATTTAACGCTTTTCTTTTCCCTAAGTTATATACCATGAAATGCACAAATCTTTTCACTCAACAAAATCTTTTCAATGACCTTTGACAATGCATATATCTGTGTAACCCTAACCTCTATCCAGATACAGAACATTTCCACAGCCCCAGAAATCTCTCATGCCAGTGGATCCCTGCTCCTATCTCACTGGTCAGAGGCAGCAGAGCAGTGCTGTTCAGTCCCCAGAGGCAACCACTGCTCTTTTTTCTACCAAATGTTAGTTGCCCTGTTCTAGAATTTCACATAAATGGAATCACACTGTATGTAGTCTTTTGTGTCTATTGTCTTTCACTCAGCAAAATGTTTTTGCAATTGGGCTGTGCTGTGTTTATCAGTAGCTTGTTTTATTGGGGAGCAGCACCACAGTTTATCCATTGTCCTATGGGAGGATATTTGGGTCATCTTCAGTTTTGGCAATTATGACATGGAAGGTTTTTGAGCAGTGTGGTGACAAGATTAAATTTACATTTTGATGCTTCACTGCCAGGCATAAACAGCACATCAGAGGTAATTTAGTCACAGTTCCCTTCTCCTTCTCAGCCTTGGAAATCTCTTATAATGATGGCCTCCCCAGGAAGAGGTAAAACCACATTGCCTTGCATGTCTGTGGTAGGGAACTCCACTTTCAGAGACAGACTCCTTCATTGTGATGTAGAAAATTCTGCTTTATGTGGAATCCAAACCCTCCTCCTTATGGCTTCCTCAAATGGTTGGGCTCTGCTCTGTGATACTGAGAAGTGTCCATTTCTTCCTCATCCCCCAGAGAGCTCTTTGGAGACTTCAAGAAGCATCTTGCCCTTCTTAAATTTGCATAACCACCCAGCTGTGCCTTAAACATGGCTCTGGATCCCTCATTCGTTCATCAGACTTACTGCCACATGACAATTTGTTCACATACTATAAACAGTTCAGCCAGAACTTGGGTGTGGAAAGAACCAGGCTCTAGAGGGACAGACCCATATCAGAGCAAATCCTGGCTCTGCCTTAATAAACTGTCTCTGGACCTTTCATAGGAGAGTCAAGTGCCTCAGGAAACAGAAACCTGAGATCTACATGCTATTTACTGGAAGTGTGCACAGGAGTAACACTCGTGAGGGATGTGAAAAGCTGGCTGTGACACAGTGCAACGGAGGTGTTGGATGACCCTATTGGGAGCTTTGGAGTTGGCCTGGCCCTTGAACACTGTCTCAGATACAGACAAGGAGTCTTTGTAACAACATCAACATGTCATTGGAATATAGGCTGTCCCTGGATAGGGGATGCAATCCTGGGCAAGGCAGCTCAATTTTCCAAGAGTAATTCCTAGGAAGGGACTCACTGTGAGCAATTTTTTTGTTGTTACAGTGAGAGAGGTACGAACAGTGGTTAAAACCATTCTCGGGGCTGGGGTTATGGCGCAGTGGTAGTGTGCTCGCCTAGTACGCGAGAGGCACTGGGTTCGATTCTCAGCACCACATAAAAATAAAATAAAGAGATTCTGTCCACCTACAACTAAAAAATAAATATTTAAAAAAAAAACCATTCTCAATGTCCAGCACATAGTAACTACTGAGTTATTATTATGTGGGACATACAATTTCAGCGGAATCAGACTGAGGAACATGCTGGTGACTACCTTTTTAATTCTAGACTTTCTATGTATATAACATAAGATCACATCAGCTTTCTGAAAACCCTATTCTCTAGGTTTGAGAAATTCCAGATTGGGTAGTGCTAGGTCAGACCACCCAGAGAAAGAGAAACAGTCCTCAGATCCTAGGATTTGGGACCTACGACCAACGTTATTTTACTCTTGCTTTTGTGTCTTTCAGAGGTGCCAGTGTCAGCAGGAACGCTCATTTTCTCAAGAATGGTAAGGCAGATGCTTGCTGTTATAGCCTTCCCTCTGCAGACAGAAGTCCTCTCATCCATGCTGGGACACCAGAATTATTCTCCATTCTTGCTCAGACACCTTCAATGAGCTCCAAGGTGGCCAGGGTGGCCTCCTGAGCCTGCATGATCCCCAGATTATCCCCTCTAGGCTAAGCAAGTCTAGCCCCCTCATCAAAGTCCTGAGCCTGGCCTCAAAGCCCTTGGTATCTGTCTCAAACTAGACTCTAAGGCCCCTTCCCTCAGTGAGATCCTCCCACTCAGGTTCAGCAGCACAGAGCACCTTCTCTGCTTTGTGTAGTACAGACAGACCACATGATTCAGGCCAGAAGTGTGTGAACCAGTCCCCAAGAGCTTGAGGGCACAAACTCAGTCCACACATATACACATGCACACTTGGGATACCCACACACCTGAGCTCAGCAGACACAGCAACATACTTATGTTATGTAATACACCCAGCCACACTGGGTCCTGAGTGGTTGGTTTCATATTCACTGGATCTATACACAATTTGTCTTGAAATTGGCTCCATCCTGGGGCCTCTCGGGTTCTAAGCAGAGCTCCTGTATCCCTCCCCATTGCCTCTGATTTTGAGTCTCCTCCCTCTCTTCCACAGCCCATCTGTGAGCACATGACAGATCCTCCAGATTGTTCCCAGACATCTAACCTTGTCTGTGGCACTGATGGGGTCACATACAATAGTGAATGTCATCTCTGTTTGACCCGGATGTAAGTCCTCCTAACTCAGCTTGTTTGGGTGGGCCCCATCTTGGCTGCACACAAATCGGACAAGAGAAAGAACTGGACTTGCTTCACCTATGCTTGGCCTGAGGAGTAGTGACATTTGCCCTGAACAGAATGAGCCAAAATGTAATTGAAAGATGGGGTATGATTCCAAGCAAAAAGCCAGAAGCTGGTGGGGGTGGAGGAGAGGGCCCCCCAAAAACTGGGTTCTTTTTCTTATTCTTCCCTTGACAGCTAGGTCATATGATTTGTTCTTTCATTCTATAGTCAATAATTATATTGAGTACTTACTATGTGGTAGGCACAGGACAGAACAGAGCATACTAAGTTAGACAGCACTGCTAGCCTCCTGGAGCATACAGTCAATCTAAGGGGTAGCCAGGCCGATGGTCAGCCAACTGCACTACAGAATGCTCAAGACTCAGATGGACAGGGCGCCATGGTAACAAGGAATGGGCAGGGGCAGGGAAGACTGCCTAGAAGAGGTAACACCTGAGTTCAGCCCTGAGGGGTAAGTGGAAATAAGCTAGAAAAAAAGGAGGTAGGGAAGATAATTCCAGATAGAAGAGAGAGAGTTTGGAAGGGAAAGTTTGTGTTTGAAGAAATATAAGAAGTTAGACAAGTTGGAGTGTGAAGGGTAAATGGGGGGAGGGGCAAAAAATGAGTTCAGAGAGGTGAGGAAGGGGCCAGAACATGACCCTGATACAACCAATCACCTACTTGGTCTCAAGTTTCTTCACCAATAAAACCCTGAAAGTCAGCTTGAGAGCTAAATAAGTTCATGGAAGAAAAGAAAGTCTCTTTCTTTGTGGTTGGAAACCACAATGCTCTAGACAGATGTGAAAGTTTGTATTGGAGAAAATATAAGAAGCAGCAGAACACTGTCCAGCTTCGAAAAAGATCATGATAATTAGACTCATAGTTAAGAGATACAGTGATGGCAGAATTGCAGGCTTGGTGTGTAATTGGATATGAAAGGTGAAGGGAGGGAGAAGGCAAGAGCAATATGCTGGTCTTCTAACTGTGGGCTTAGGTGGCTGGTAATGCCAATTGCCAAGATGTGAACTATGGGTGTGCAGGTAGTAGCTGTAGGATACAATGTTTGTAAATTGAACCTCTGGTATATACCAGAGAAGGGGTGCAATGGGCAACTGCATAGACAGGAAGGACAGAGGTCTGGGCAGGAGAAAGATTTGGCAGCCATCAGCATGCACAGGTGGTGGAAATCCCAGGAAGCTGAAGTCTCTCAGGGGGAGGGTGCAAGAAGGAAAAGTTATAGAAATACTCGCAGATTCCTGGGATCTGCCCTACATTCCTACACTATAGGATATGGGAATGGGTTCAGCAGGGCATCCAGGGACAGGACCTGGTCCTTGAAGGGTATGTTATAGTTCCCACAGAGGTACTCTCATCCTTGTCTCCTATAATCCCAGAGAAACCAAAAAGGATATCCAGATCGTGAAGGATGGTAAATGCTGATCCTGAAGGAGCACCTCAAGCCAGGAAGCTTCAGTGATGGGCAGGGAGGAGATGTGACATAAAATAAAAGCTCCAGCCCAACCCATGGAAGTAAACCAGTGTCTTTGGGGACTCTGGGGAGGTGGTTGTGGTAAGGGGTTGGGGTGGATCTTGTACTATTCTTTCTGCCCTAAATCTGCTTTTCACCTATCTCCTTTTCACCCCTCTGGTGCTCAACCCTGTCTCATGTCCCCTTTGAGGTCTCAGTTGTCTTCTGCCCACTTGAGAGGTAGCCTCTGACTCCAGGACAATGCCCAGAACCTGAGCGAGATCAATATCCTTTGCCACTATTGGGGTGTGTGGTTCAGCTCTACTCACCTCCTTCATAGAACCACACTCTGTATGACTTTCACCTGGGTTGTTCCAGCACTCTGAGGCATGCACACACATACACATGCAGACACAAAATTTGATACAAACACAGCTGATATTCAGGAAGTTTACACAGAACAGCTAAACTGCTCTCATTATAATACTAAAGTGAGTCTTCTATTCCAAGCCCTCTGAATGCTCCCCTACACCTTAGCCACCTAGACTGTCATCTCTTCAATCTCCCAGTGTCCAGTGTCTAGGGTTAACACCTGGCACATCCAGATGACTTCCAGACCCTTTTCTGTTCTTTAGGTCAACATCTGCTGACTAGATGACATTAGACACAACTCCAGGCACACACAGCATATGTGCATTCATACCATGGCCCACAGGGACACACAGCACCTAGAAATCCCACCAGAGACCCCAACTTGTGGTACATACTGAATATTCCCCCTTTTGGCCAAAATCTGTAGGAGTCCCCTTTTGATAATGGTGTCAAGGGAAAGGAGTGTGGAGAAAGGCCTGATCAGGCAAGAGCAGTTGTTTCACACAGACTCAGATTTCTGTTCTAGGTGGGCAGAAAGAGCAGGAAATGCTCTGAGAAATCATATGCCATTAAGAGGAAAGTAGGGCAGAAAAGGCAGAAATTGTTGCTGATAGATTCCCAAGTGGCAGGATCTGGGAGGTCTTCTTCAATAGGCCTTTCTACCACTATTGATAAACTTGTTTCCCATCTGCAAATGAGTGATGTAAGATTCAGTTTGGTGGCGAGAAACAGAAAACCAAATATAATAGAAACTTAAGCAGATAAAAATTAATTTGACAAATTCTTGCTTCTATATTGTTCCTCTGTTATCCTCATCTGTTTCCACTTTAAAGTTCAGGACAGCTCTTCCAATCCCAGCATCATGACTACATTTCAAGTTACAGAAAGGAGGAAAGGGCATATCACCTGCCACTGAAGACACTTCCCATAAGATGTATACATTCAGTCAAATTGGCTAAAATGCCTCTTGGCCATTTGGAAGCAGAAATACCAAGAAATATCATCTTTATCTGTGTGAATCTAAAAATGAGGAAAGTTCACTTATTGTAGGAAGAGAAAGTGGATATTGGTGACATCTGAAAGTCTCCTTTCAAAGCGGGAAGGTACTCTTACACCTAAGTGGCGCAGATCAGTCAAACATCTCAGTACTGCTTCCTTTCTAGGATTCCACTAATACAGTAAGAAATCAAAGATTAAGCCTGAACATTGTGGTAGACACTCTACTGGAAGAAATCCCTAATCCCCATTTATAGATGTGGACCACTCCAAAACTTGAGAGTGGGCCCCAAAAGGCTTATCTATGATATGTGACTCTGCTGCCCTGACCATTGCTGATGGGCTAAAAGATTCTTGCCTGGGAGCTGGGCATGGTGGCGCACATCTGTAATCCTAGCACTTTGGGAGGCTGAGACAGGAGAATCACGAGTTCAAAGACAGTCTCAGCAACAGCAAGGCACTAAGCAACTCAGTGAGACCCTGTCTCTACATAAAACACAAAATAGGTCTGGGGATGTGGCTCAGTGGTCGAGTAACCCTGAGTTCAATCCCTGGTACCAAAAAAAAAAATCTTGCCTGGGAATTTTCAAATTGAAAAGAAGGAAACTGAGGCAGTTCCTTTCTGGTAGTGAAGCTGTAAGATGTGTGATGTTAATATTGCAACCATGTTCACTGTTTTGAGATTATAGAAGAAACAAGGTAAGGACTCTGGTCTTTATCCTAAGAGAGGTGGGGAGCCACTGGAGGTTTCTAAGCAGGGAACTTACTTATTTTATCATCACTCAGGCTGCTCTGTGGAAAATGAACTGGAGAGAAGCAGAGACCAAAATGGTAGCTAAATAAAGGAAAAGAGACAATAAGTGAATGAATGTATATAACCCCAAGTCACTTGGAAGGCAGAATAAGAGAGATTAAAAGCATGGGCTCAGGACTGGGGGTGTAGCTCAGGGGTAGAGCACCTGCCTAGCACATGCAAGGCAAGGCCCTGGGTTCAGTCCTCAGCACTGAAAAATAAATAAATAAATGAAAGGAAGGCACAGGCTCTGACACCAAACTGCCCAGCTTTGTCATTCACTCTAATACCCTGAGCAAACTACCCAAGTTCTCTCATTTTCTTCTACCTCTTCCATTACGTAAAGATTAAATGACTTATAAGAACTTATAATAATCTGGCACACAACAGATTTTCTTTCTTTTTTTTAAAATCTTTTTATTCCACACAGTAATTTCTTATTAAATATTGTAGCCCAAGGCCACATAGCTACTATATGAAAACCAATAGTGAACTACTAGGTTAAAGTTGGGAATGTGATAGGCTGGGGTGCCCCTGAGCCTTGTTCACTCATCTACCTCTACCACCACCTGGTTTGAGGTCTTACCCACTCAGTCCTAAATTCCTGGAACTTCAGTGAATCCCTCTCTGTCTAATGAGGTGGGCCTCAGGCAGCTGTAGGGAGCCTATCTCCTGAGCACTATGATAATGAACCAGATGACAGTAGCTGACAATGTCTTTTCCCCCTTTGGGTACAGGGGATTGAACCCAGGAGCGCTTAACCATTGACCCACATCCTTAGCCTTTTTTATATTTTATTTTGAGACAGGGTCTCACCAAGTTTCTTAGGGCCCCACTAAATTGCTAAGTCTGGCTTTGAACTCATGATCCTCCTGCCTCAGCCTCCTGAGCCACTGGGATTATAGGTGTGCCCACCAAGCCTGGCAATTGACCAGTTTTAAAGGGTTCTAGCATGCATAGCCACTCTCAACTTTTTAAAAATAAATTCTGACTATAGCCACAAAGGCTTTACCTTCTCATAGCTCATCAGACCAAACCAAACCAAAACACTCTTCTGCTTGAGGATAGTTCTACACCCTGGTTTTAATAGCAATGGTGGTGAGAGGAAATTTATGAAACCAAGAGAACAGTCTTGAAGATCTCAGAAGAGTATGGTTAACAGAAACATCCTTGAAGGAAGCACATGACACTCCTGAGAAGCTTCCAGCCTTCTACCCTTACTACTTTATTCATTCTGACTCCTCCTCTTTGTCCTTTCTGAACCATGGCTCTAGCCTGGTTTCATGCAAAGATTCAAGTCAACACTTCAACACACTGAGTATCTGCTTAGGGGCAAGGAAGTCCATGTACCAATCCACCCCAGGAATGACTCCTTGGTATCTCAAGACCTGTGACTGGGAAGTGAGGACAGGGTCTTTAAACCAAAAATCCCAACCAGATGTTCTGGAATTAGGTCACAAGGGACGCTGTGAATTACCTGTGTGCCAAACACCTGTTCTAAGACATTTTCAACATTCCTGACTAGTAATTCTGGTTTTATATTTTTGGGACTCTGGAATTACAAGGACAAGAAAGTCCTCAAGTGTCAGAAGACCAGGGTGCCCTATAAATCTGGGACCAACACAGTACACACAAGAGCTCTCACCAGTCTACAAAAGCACCTAAAGGTCAGAAGAGCTGGGAAAAGGCACCTGCTGGATTGTACAGCCACACAGAAACAGAATAAGAAAACAAACAGGAGCTCTATTTAAGGTTGCAAAGATAGTACTTTTTCATTGAGGAGTGGTGTAGGAGTAGGAAAATTGATAATTGGCCAGTTGTCTTTAACAGCCCTGGAGAAATAGGCAACTTCTGTTCCAGAGAGGACAGAGCTGTTCTTCAGTCAGCACCTTTTTCCACTGCACCTCACTCAACAAGGGCTAAGTTTGTAGACTGCAGCCGCTCGGTCTCCTGGCAGATGTTCTGCTCCACTGTGTCACACTCAGCAAGGAACGCCTAAAAGATAGACACATGGCAATGAGGGCTCTTCAGGGCTAGCCAACTATTGCCCACACAAAGCTCTCTGCGCAGCCATTCTGGGGAACTCATGAGTGAGACTCTAAATAGACTGTGCAAGGATGAAGATGGCTACCCATCCTGGGTTCCACGGTGAAGGAGCAAGGGAGAGGAAAATGTAGGGCTGCAGTTTCTGACCATGCTGTAGGCCAACAACTCCCCCAGAGGTACTACGGACAAAAAGTCTTTCCTCAGGGCCACTGACACTGCAACAACATAACTGAAGGAGGTATTGTACACACAAATGGTGCCTCCTGGAATTGTGTAAGAGGTCAGCCTATCTGCTCTTCAGTGAACTTTCTCCCTAAATAGTTTAAATTCAAATATAACTAAAAAGACACAAAGGGGGTTCCTCTCTGATGCTCTGGGTTCATGCTGAAAAACAACAACAACAAAAAGAACTCATGCCAAACACATTTCTACACTATGTATTTCAAACAGATAAACAAACCCCAACACATAACGGTTTTTCATGTATTACCACACAACTCACCTGAACTTTTTTCACCAAACCCTTCCTTTTTAGCCTACTGTCTTTGAAATTTTCTGGTAGGATCTATGGAAGAAAAAGTTGACACATAATCTTCAGTGACAATTGTGTGAGATATGTAAAACAGAAAACAATACACCAAACAGATCACAGGTCACTAATGCAAATGAGATGTGAATTTTAAGAGATCATTTCTCTAGGTCTGTACTTTACAGGGCTCTTTCCATGGCTCTCATTCCTAAAAGCACTTTTGATCTCAATGTCTGAGCCATAAAAACTGATCTGTAACACAGACTTTGTTCTTTCACTGTTTCCTATATATAGATACTATTCCCTTGTTAGACCATGGGCTCAGTGTGCCAGGAAAGAGCACCTTGTAATAATTTTTTTTTTTAACAACATAAGAGTCCCAACCCCAGAGCAGTTCACCCTCAAGAATGAAGCATCAGGGCTGGGATTGTAGCTCAGCGGTAGAGCGCTTGCCTCGCATGCGTGAGGCCCTGGGTTCGATCCTCGGCACCACATACAAAGCAATAAAATAAAGACATTGTATCCATCAACAACTAAAAAAATATTTAAAAAAAAAAAAAAAAAAAGAATGAAGCATCAAGGGCCGGGGCTGTAGCTCAGTGGTAGTGCGCTTGCCTAGCACGCGTGAGGCACTGGGTTTGATCCTCAGCACCACATATAAATAATAAATGAATAAAATAAAGATCCATCAACAATTAAAATATATATATATATTAAAAAAAAATGAAGCATCAAGTTAGAGATACTATTATTGCCTTGTATAAAAGAGAACTTGAGGTCAATGATTCAACAGTCTCATGAGATCTGGGTCCAGATGAATATAGAATAGGAAATGAGCTCAGTGGAATAAGTCACCTGTGTATCAAGGAAAACAAAGCCCTGTCTCTTTGACCATGAGATCATGGACTACTTGGGTCCCAGCTTCATGACTTGCAGATGCTAGTTTTATTTACGTATATGTGTATGATAAAAGCCCTATGTTGGTGAGCTGAGTATTTAGAAATCAGCAACTTTTATATGGGTCTGGGTATTCACCCAGGACCTAGCATGATGTCTGGCACACAGTAGCAGATGCTCAATATCCTCAAGTGATGAGTTTGCTCAGACATTAGGAGTACATTACTGAAAAAGTGAAATTAACTGATATATTGTCAAAGAAAACTAGTTATTCTGAGCTTAATATTTACTTACCATTGTGTCAATCTCCTCTAAGATCTTCATAAATTGCTCAATTGTGGCTTTTACTCGCCTATCAAGTTTGCAAAGAGCTTCAGCTTGCAAATCCTTAGCCAGAAAACCCTGTGGAGGAATAATGTATTATCACAAGGGTTCCTTAAAGCTGATGGAAAACTCTATGCCACAGTACTATGAAGTGACCACACATTGTGTTCACCACTGTCCTAACCAGGCAGGCCATACCTCAGACCCACAACTTCATCTTCTGGAAAAAAAAACAGAAAGGCTGGCCTTGGGCCTTTCCAAGTGTTTTATCAAGCTGCAGCCAGCTCTATCTCACATGGCTCACTGGGGCTTCAAAGGCCTTAAGCCTGGCTCTGGTGAAGCCCCCAGTCACAAGTATATACCTGCATATAAGAGGTAGACTTAGCCGGGCGCAGTGGCACAAGCCTGTAATCCCAGCACTTAGGGAGGCTGAGACAGAATCGCGAGTTCAAAGCCAGCCTCAGCAACAGGAAGGTGCTAAGCAACTCAGTGAGACGCTGTCACCTCTACATAAAACACAAAATATGGCTGAGGATGTGGCTCAGTAGTCAAGCACCCCTGAGTTCAATCTCCAGTATCCCCCCCCCAAAAAAAAGGCACTTTAAGGGCATGTGTTTGAGTGATGGGGATGTACTCAGTGGTAGAGAGAGCTTGCTTAGCAAATATGAGGCCCTGGGTTCAATCCACAGCAAAGAGAAAGAGAGAGAAAAAAGAGAACACACCAGTTTCAGGGTCTGACAGATCTGCGTTCAAATCCTGACTGCCCAGGATTCTTGGGGTCTTGAGCAAATTACTTAACTACCTATGCTTTAGTGTCCTCATTTTAAAAACAGATTATGGTACCCATATCCTAGAGGGTTACTGTGAGGAAAAGGGGGAATATATATGTAGTTGCTTAAGATAACTCATGGCAGGGCTGGGGCTGTAGCTCAGTGGTAGCGCGCTTGCCTAGCACACGTGAGGCACTGGGTTCGAGCCTCAGCACCACATATAAACAATAAATGAATAAAATAAAGATCCATCAACAACTAAAAAAAATATTAAAAAAAAAGATAACTCATGGCAAAGACATGTGCTAAGAAATGGCAGAAGCAATTATTTTCATTAGATTGTCTTGCTGTTAATTCATATTGCCTAGTCTCATGACCAGTTTGTCAGTCATAAGAGCTAAAAGCAGAAATCTGAGGATGTTTACCAAAGCCGAGAGCTAAATGCCTATTTGACAACATGAGCAAGAACTTCAAATATTAACCAGCGACTCCAACTTAAATAATGCATTCTACAAATAAAACCTAGAAATAACCAAAAAATACCTATGTCCAAGGACATTCAAAGAAGCATTATATATAATGGTAAAAATGTTAGGTGATGAACAAAGAGACTAGGTTAGGTAAACCATGATACATTCAAACATGATGATGTATGTAATCTTTGAAAAACCATGACTATTTTTAGACCTTTTCCTTCTACTGCTGGGGATCAAACCCAGGTTCTCACATATGCTAGACAAGTGCTCTGTCACTGAACCAAAACCCAGCCCCAATACGACCATTTTTAATCATGTAAGAAAATGTTGGGTTTTTTTAATCTAATAAAAGAATATTTGACAAAGTATATATAACATTATATCAAAATTTTAAAGAAAACACATTTCAGGCTTTAGTAATGGTTATCTCTGAATCACAGGTACATACTTGCACAGAGGCAGATATTAAGAGCATAGGCTTTAGGGTCTGACAGGCTTGGGCTCAAATCCTGACTGCCATTTACTAGCTTCTGCCTTACAGCTAATTTTTATTTTCCATATTACTACCTATGTGTGTAAGAATTGTGTCTTTAAAATGTTTATACAACTATCATATCATTTATATAATTAATACACAAACACACACACACCTATTATGTTAGAAAATGAGGGGAAAAAGAAGTAGGTGGCCTTGGGTTACTTCTAATCTTTATTGGGTTTCAGTACCCCCATTTCTAACATGAGGTTTTGAATAGGATGATCTCCATCCCTACTCCAATAAGATCAGGCTCAATTTTGAGCTTCTATGACTCAACCAAATATTCCTTGCCTTGCTATATATGTCGTAACACCCTGGACAGTGAGGACCAATTTCAGACAATAATATGATCCTACTATGGCAAGTGCTCTTTCTCTATTTTTGTTACTGGGGATTGAACCCAAGGGCACTTTACCACTGAGCTACATCCCCAGTCCATTTTTTTTTTTTTTTGGTACTGGAGATTGAACTCAGGGGCACTCGACCACTGAGCCACATCTCCAGCCCTATTTTGTGTTTTATGTAGAGACAGGGTCTCACTGAGTTGCTTAGTGCCTCACTGTTGCTGAGGCTGGCTTTGAACTCGCGATTCTCCTGTCTCAGTCTCTCCTTAAGTGCTGGGATTACAGGCATTCACCACCGTGCCTGGCTCCCAATCCTGTTTTAAAAAACTTTTTTTTGAGACACGGTCTTATTAAATTGCTGAAGGTCAAGGGAGAGGGAGAGAGAGAGATGGAAAGGAAGGGAAGGGTGGAGCAAGAATCTGATCCCAGGGTGTCTGAATGCAGAGCCTGTGCTTATAACCACACATTATATTCACAAAGTTCTTACAGAAGGTGGAAAGTGAAAAGTTTATGAGGGAAATTACCTGCTGGATTCCAGTAAGTTCTTTATTCAGATCTTCCAGGTGGTCAGCTACCTTCTCCACTGACTTCTCCAAATCTTTCAACTTCTTTAGTTCAGCCTCTTCCTCTGGACTGTTCTAAAATGATGAATAAAATGAAGTCACTAATCATCACGATCAGGGATGGGGTATAGCTTAGTGGTAGAGCACTTGCATAGCACGGGCAGCACTGAGTTTGATCCCTGGCACTACAAAACACACACACACACACAAAAACAAGAATAACAACAATCACCAAGACTAGTAGCCTCTATCATAAAAAAAAATTTGGCCATAACTAGGCTAAAATGCTCACCTAGAAAGGTCTTAACTCTGCTCCTTCTTCAAAAGTAAGTCAAAGGACTACATATCAAGGTTTTCTATCTACAAAGACTCCAGTTCAAAGAAAAATAAGATGTTAAGTCAACATTTTAGTGAGTGTCCTGGCACCTAGAGCTAAGAGAATGGAGCCAATCCAAGTGTCAGATTCAGCCTCAGCCTTGGGCTGATCAACAGTCAGACTGGAGGGCGAACAAATTAATGTGAATTCCTCTAAGGAGTACAAATGGAAAGACAGGTGGAATTTGACAATTTCTTTTAAATGGAATTCCTAAATGTCACCCTCCAGTTGAGTTTTCCTATTCAATATGATGATAATGCTGAATACTTTTATTGAATACTCCCTACATAGCAGGCACTATTCTAAGTATGTTACCTGTATTGTTTTGTAAGCCTTACCACAACCTTAGAAGGGAGGTGCTGTTTTATAGATGATGAAACTGAGGTTTAATGTAGTAAGGTAACCTAAGGTCACATAGCCCAGATAAGATGGAGCATAATGGAATTCAGATTTGGCTTTACATACTCTGTGACAGTACCAACTAGAGGTCCTATAAGTTCTTCAAACTCAACCCATGGATTCTGCCTGGTGCTCACTGCCATTCTCCTTGACCCTTCAGCAAGAAATTTAGAGTATTTTCCCTTCTTTCACCTAAACAACTGGTACCCAGGACCAGCAGTTTCCTGCTTTGTTATATTATCTTCAATTGTCCATTTCTCTTTGCGGCCAAATCCTGAGTCCGTGTCTATTGGCAGTTCCAAGTCTGGATTAGATTTTTGTCTCCACTTTGTTAATCTCTGCCCCTCCTCTACTTAGCCACATCACTCAAAGTAAGGAAACCTCACATGCCCAACAATTCCACTGTGTCACAATGCAGGGATGGCCACAGTATTCTCTCATCACTTCAGGGAACACTACCTTCACCTGTCACCAACTGACTCTTTTTCCCCTTTGTTCTTTAGTCTGAAACTTTCTTCTGGCCAGAGAGGGTTTTCCCTTTGTGGAGACTTTTTAGTAAAATGGATGGTTAAAGGGAGACAGGCTCTTAAAACTGGTATGTGGTACTTTAATATTTGCAGGTTCAACATAAAACTCTCTTGCAAATTCCAATTTGAATAAGGCCTGTCCAGGCACCATTTTAATCAAACTGAGATTCCACCACCAAAACAAAGCCATGTTATTTGAGGCAACACACCAGCTCCTAATTCCTAGAGCAAAAACCCTCAACAGAAACAGGAAGGTACAAATAACAGAACAAAGCTGGTAATCCCATCAAACAAAGACTTTGTTTAAAGAGGTGTTTCACCAATGCAGAATCTGGATCCCCAATTTGGCCTTCTAAACAGACATGTATAAAAGACTTAGTTATTTGATTCTGAGGAATTCTGTTGGAAAAAGCAATTTACCTTTTCTCCAATTAACATGACCCGGCAACCATTTTGTATTCCAAGTGCTGACAATGGTGTCTCCATTTCCTTCAAAGATTTTCCTGAAAGAAGAAAGGCATGCCATGTTGTAACAAATGTACAACACTGAAATAGATTTCAGCAAGGTACAGAAAACACACAAGTGTGTTCACTAATGAGAAAAGATAAATTGGTGTAACTTATTTTGTGTCAACCCAGTAATTTCACTTCTAGATATAAATGGACATACACAATACTACACAATAACTCTTACATAATAATATTCAGTAAAATATTATAATAGTGAGAAACTACAAGGAGCCAAATATTCAGGAATAGGAAAATGATTAACTATACATCTGTACAATAGAGGACTTTGAGCTGTGTGTGGTGGCACATGCCTATAATCCTAGCAACTCTGGAGGCTGAAGCAGGAGGATCACCAAATATAAGGCCAGCTTTAGCAACTCAGAAAGGCTCTATATCAAAATAAAATAAAAACAACTGGGGATGTAGCTCAGTGCTCCTGGCTGGGTTCAATCCTCAGTACCATCACAAAAAAAAGGAAGGAAAAAGAAGACTAGTAGTCACTAAAGTCCATTTTTCAGGATAATGCCACAATGAATGTTGATGACCTAATGTTGTAAGAAAAAAAGTTATAAAATGTAGGGACTAGAGATGTAAGTCAGTGGTAGAGTACTCCGTTTAATCCCTAGCATGAAAAAAAAGCCTTTTTCCAGGGGAACATTTTCTTCTTTGTGCTTTCTTTCTGTTTTAAAATACAAATGTCTGTTGTCTTTATAATTCAGAGATAAAATGTTTTTAAAAAGGAGTTGCATTATGAAATATATATAATAGTTGGACACTGGTGGCACATGCCTACCCAGTTACTTGGGAGGCTAAGTCAGGACTGAAAGTTTGGGGCCAGCCTGGACAACTTAGAGACCCTATCTCAAAATTTAAAAAAATAAAATAAAAAAGGCTAGGCATGGGCTGGGGTTGTGCCTCGGTGGCAGAGTGCTTGCTTAGCATGGGTGAGGCACTGGGTTTGATTCTCAGCACCACATATAAATACATAAAGGCTCATCAACAACTTAAAAAATTAAAAAAAAAAAGGGGGGCTGGGTATGTGGCAAAGTAGAAGAATACTCCTGCATTAAATCCCTGTGCTGCAAAATAAATAAATGAGTAAGTAAATATGCTTCCTATTACTAAATTCTTTATAATGATGGACACCCAATGAGATCTATCTATCTCTATCAAATACCAGAATAATGAGTTCCTATGGGAGCAGGAAAGCAAGGACAGGAGTGGGGATGGGGTGAGTCCTAGTGGAAATCAGCACCATCTAATGAACTTCCACATACAAATTCAAAACCTCCGAGTCTGAACAATGCCAAGCACTGAAATGTAGCAGTATCTCTGATCTCATGGAGTTTGTAATCCTAACATGGGAAATTAAGAAAAAAATCATTTAATAGTAATTTCAATACAAATTATGCAGAAGTGGTAGGGGATACCAAGTGAACACACACAGAGAAAGGATCTAACCCAGCCAGAAAAGACTGCTCATATGCTTTATCAAAAATGGTGAGATTTTGGGGCTGAGGTTGTGGCTCAGTGGTAGAGCACTTGCCTAGCATGTGTGAGGCACTGGGTTTGATTCTCAGCACCATATATAAATAAATAAAGGTCCACTGACAACTAAAAAAAAAAAAAGGTGAGATTTGGCCGTGGTGGCACACGCCTGTAATCCCAGTGGCTTGAGAGGCTGAAACAGGAGAATCGCGAGTTTAAAGCCAGCCTCAGCAACTTAGTGAGGCCCTGAGCAACTCAGTGAGATCCTATCTCTAAATAAAATATAAACAGGGCTGGGGATGTGGCTCAGTGGTTAAGCGCTTATGCCAAAAAAAAAGGTAAGGTTTATGTAATGTTACTTCAAACCTGATACTTATTCAGATGTTTGAAAAGTCCAATATATAGCAGGTCCTCAATAATATTTTTAAAGGAACAAGTAAACAAATAAACAAAAATTGTCCCTGTTTGAAAACTGAAAGAATTACTGTTAGGTAAGATTAAGCTGTTTAAATCTGTCCTTTAGCCACAAAGGCTCAAAGCCAAGAAGAGAAATGCCTACCCTTAAATATGAGTTTCTGAAAAGCCAGTGGAACCCCTATGGCCTCTTCAACAACCTGGGCCAGGTCTTGGACAATTGGTTCACTGCTCCCTTGCTGTGGGGTAACATGAAGGTCGTACTTCTCATTGTCTAGGGAGGAAAAAAAAAAGCATTTGATGAAGATAATTCTTTCACAGAAAATAAAGGCTAAGACTTTATTATATTTATTTTACCCAGCATTCAAGGGCCAGCTCAAATGCTATCTATCCCAAAGTGCCTGCTGACATCTGCCCAGCTTTCCTCTAGGGACCTGCTCAAGAAATTTTGTTTCCTCCACTGTAAGAATGAATGATTGTAACTGGGCGTGGTGGTGCATGCCTGTAATCCCAGCACTTTAGGAGGCTAAGACAGGAGAATTGCAAGTTCAAAGCCAGCCTCAGCAACGGTGAGGTGCTAAGCAACTCAATGAGACCCTGTCTCTACATAAAACACAAAATAGGGTTGGGGATGTGGCTCAATGGTCAAGTACCCCTGAGTTCAATAACTGTAATGACAGCTAACATTTTATGCACTTAAGAGTACAGGCTATTCTAGACTCATTTTATTCATTATCTTATTTAATCCTCAGAACAATCCCATGAAGTAGGTACTACCTATTCTTCCCTATTTCATAGATAAGCAAACTGAGCTCAGTCCAATTACGAATCCTATGAGTTGGCAAGGTGAAACATGCCTATAATCCTAGAGACTTGGGAGACTGAGACAGGAGGATCATAAATTCAAGGTCAGACTGCAATTTAGTAAGACCCTAAGCAAATTAGTAAGATTGTGTCTCAAAAAAATTAAAAGGGACTGGGGATGTCCTTAAGTGGTAAAGCACCCCTCAGTTCAATCTCGAGTAGCAAAAAAAAAAAAAAGCTTTTCTGTGAAGGGCTAGGAATTTAGCTCAGTGTGAGAGCACTGGTCTAGAAGCACAAGACCCTAAGACTCTGGGTTCAATCAATAGCCCCAACACACACACACACACACACACACACACACACACACACACACCAGAAACAACTTTCTTATGGAGACTGAACAGGGGAGGGGGTGTCAGAATTTGCCCTTAGATCTACCTGATTCCGAAGTCCACACTTTTCATCACAAGCTTTCTGTCTCCCATGGTCTGACTGGCCTGAGCTCTACTGCACTACTTGTCTCTCTCTCTCTCTCTTTTTTTGGTACTGGAGATTGAACTCGGGGGCACTCGACCACTGAGCCACATCCCCAGCCCTATTTTGTGTTTTATGTAGAGACAGGGTCTCACTGAGTTGCTTAGCACCTTGCAATTGCTGAGGCTGGCTTTGAACTCGCCATTCTCCTGTCTCAGCCCCCCAAAATGCTGGGATTATAGGCTTGCACCACCGAGCCTGGCTGGTCTTGTCTCTCTTGCTATTATGGGCAAGGGACTATTTTCCTCCAAATCTCTCTCAATGGGCACACCTAGGTACACCATAGTTGGTGCTCAGTAAAGACTTATAAATATAGTCAAACAGAAGAAATGTTAAAAAAAACCCAATAAACTGGGCCTGGTGGCACAAGCCTGTAATCCCGCTGGAGAGGCTGAGACAGGAGAATTGCAAGTTCAAAGCCAGCCTCAGCAAAAGTGAGGCACTGAGCAACTCAGTGAGATCCTGTCTCTATATAAAACACAAAATAGGGCTGGGGATGTCGCTCAGTGACTGAGTGCCCCTGAGTTCAATCCCCAGTACCAAAAACAAAACAAAACAAAACACAGATGCCAATTCTTCTCTAGATAAGTAGAGAGTCAGCAAGTAGCTTGTGTCCAGTGCATTACGCTGAGCCTTGAGCTCTCCCAACAGCGCCATAAGATGGGATTAGAAGCCAGGGACAGGGGTCACCAATTCTACTTTACAGAGAAGAAACCAGATGCCTTAAAAGGAGACATCTATTTCAATGTCACTTGAAATTGCAGGATCTAGAAACTGGTTTCCAGGTTTGAAGCACTCGGATCTCCCCTAGCTGGTTCTGAAAAAAGCCTCACCTACTCAGCTCTCCAATGTACAGACATTGTTTAGTCAACTTCAACGGGTGCCCAAAGTTAAGGCTTGGACGCATGGCCCACTCAAACAGCAGGCATGCAGCATCCAACACAGAGAAGGCACTCAATAAATAATGAATAGCTCGCCACGCACAAAGTTCAGACTCATCACACACGTAGGTGTCCAGACGCACAACAGTCAGACATAACGTGGCCCAACGCAAGTCTGACACAAAGACCCACAATAACTGCGCGGGCACACAAACACAACTAAGCCCAAGATGTGCGAACACGCTCCAACATCCACAATCCAACAAACTGTTAGAGAAAAAACACACCGGCCACACGGAAAGGTGTGCTGACACAAGACGCTGACAAGAGCCGGCCCACGGACACAGCCAACAACCCACACTTCCGGATGCAGGACAAACACAAGGACATATACTTCCGGAGACAGCCAAACCCACAAACCCCGTGGGGCCTTCAGAGTCTCACACAGAGACCACCCAGCTGCCCGTCACTCACTGTGGGTGATGGTCACACAGAACTCGGGTGCCGCCATTTCCTGGGTTCGGGTCACTTCTCCCGGCAGGGCCACCTCCTCCGCCCGGGTCACCTCCTTGCCCCGGGGCACTTCCTCAGCCTGGGTCACCTTCTCACTACGGGTCGAGCGGGGTCGGACCTTCTTCACCCGCGGCCTGCGAGCGCCGGGGGCGGCGGCGCCCCTGGTGGATCGGTCATGCCCGCTGGCTGCACTCCGGACAGATGGACGCTGAGAGCGAGGCAGGCCGCGCTCGGCCTGGGACTCCGACTGGCGCGGCTCCCCGCCCGGCCGAGGGGCGCGCCGCCGGGGGCCCAGCCGCTCCCGGTCGCCTCGCGGTCTCCGCGCGCCGCCCCGTTCCGCCAGGCCCGCGCTTGTTGACCGCCCAGCGGCGGGAGCTGAGCGCCGCTTCTTGCAACCCTATCCAGCTACTTCCTGGTCCCGCCCCGCCCTGCTGGCCACGCCCCCGGAGCCCTCCCCGCTCCTGCCCCGCCCTATCTATTAAAGCCTCCTTTAGGCCCCACCCACTCAGCCAAGGCCCCGCCTATTTCACCTGAAGTACCGCCCACCTCCTCTACTGAGGCCCCTCCTCCTACAGTTTCCTCCCGGCCCCTTCCAAGGCTCTGAGCTCCTCCCGGGGAAGGCGGAGCTGAAAACTCGGAAAAAGGGTCAGGAACACTGCGCTTGCGCATGGAAGAGCCGGAAGTCGAAGCTGGAGCGATTCCCCTTCCGTTTTTGGTCTTCTCCAGTATTTGGGTTTCTTCGCGGACGCCAAGATGAACCGATTCTTCGGGAAAGCGAAACCCAAGGCTCCGCCGCCCAGCCTGACCGACTGCATTGGCACGGTGGGCACTTGATCATGCATAAGTAATCTTAGGACCTTTGACATTCCCGACCCCTCCCATCCCTGCTCCCGGCTCCTTCTCCACCCCATTACTGGAGTCGGGCCCATTACACCTCGGCCCTCTCCATTATTACCACGTCCTTTCATCCCTTTTTTCCAAGTCATTCCTCTCACGCCACAAACAAGGGACTCTGTAATCCCATCACTGTCTCGCGCTGCCTGCTCTCAACCTATCCTGATGCCATTGCCCAGTCCACTCGATTCCTTCGCTCCAACCTGCCCTAGGCCTATACATCTTTTTCATCTCGTCCTGCCCGATCTTTTACCGCTTTTCCATCCCTTCCCATGACAGGAGTCTTTTCTCTGTTGATAAATTAACATATTTTGACCTCGGTAACACAATATTCAGAACCCAGACTCTTCGGATTAGGCCATCATCTCTGACCTAGGGATGGCATTAGATCTAGTCTTAGCCAGTGTCCAGTGGGCACTGGCTCATTTCATGCACCTCCTTATTGAGCCCCCAGCCTGACTGTGATTCCAGGGAAATCTCAGTTCAGCCCAGTGATTCTCAAATTGTTTTTCTACTCCAACATACTTCAGGGGGACCTTGGTATATCAGCATGGAGGGGATTGGAGTATTTTACAAAAGCCCCCCCAGGGTTTCCAACTGGGGATCATATCCTGCCCAGTGAACTACTGTTTTCCACCCCTCACCATATGCTTCTCTTTGTTTTTCTTTCTCCATTTTCCTCCTGCCCTTCCTGTGTAAGTATGTTGCAATAACTACCACTTCATTTTATATATTCTTCCAAGGTGGACAGCAGGGCAGAATCCATTGATAAGAAGATTTCCCGATTGGATGCTGAGCTAGTGAAGTATAAGGATCAAATCAAAAAGATGAGAGAGGGTCCTGCAAAGGTAAGGTAGTTGGCAACTGCCACAGAAGATACTATGACAGCCTAATTTGAGCACCTGTAGAGACAGCATCTGGTGGTTGGAACTGGTGAAGGATACAGAAGAGATGTTCATTGTCTAGTAAAAAGAAAACACATGTGAAAGTATATTGTTCAAGGAGGAGATTTTGTGGCTAGATATGAGAGGGAGGCTAGCATTTGATCTAGAGGAGAGATATTGATTATATGTAAATAGGAATTCACATATCCCACTGATCCATGCTGAGGATCAGTGAGTTGCCAGGCTGGTCAGGGTAAGTAGGGATAATAGTCTGGTTAAAGAGTGGCATGCTGGGAAAAAGAGGACAGAACTCAGCATGTGAGACCAATGTTCTAATATTATCACTATTACTACCTGCTGTGACCTTGATAAAGTCACTCATTTTCTTGTTCTGTTAGTAGGAACATAGAGTATTGTGTTGAAGAGAATACACTATGGACGTAGAACTATCTTGGTTTTCTAGCTCCATAGCTTATTAACTAGGAGAACCAGGGCATCACTGAACCTCAGTATTTTTTTTTTTTTAATATGGGGGATTGAACTTAGTGGTACTCCACTGAGCCACATCCCCAGCCCTATTTTGTGTTTCATGTAGAGGCAGGATCTCACTGAGTTGCTTAGCACTTCGCCTTTGCTGAAGCTGGCTTTGAACTCGCAATTCTTCTGTCTCAGCCTCCCAAAGTGCTGGATTACAGGCGTGTGCCACTGCGCCCAGCTAGTTTTGCCATCTGTAAAATGGGGATAATAATACTTTATTGCATGAGAATTAAATGAGATAATTCATATGACCTGCAAAGCACTACATCTAGACCTTAGTAGCACTTAATATATATTAGTTATTATCTTCCATGAGGTAATATCTGTTTTTCCTTCCTCATTGGAGGAGACAAATAAAATGATAACATGGAACAGTATAGAAAGGGAAGGCTTTTTCCAGTCACCTTAGATGATGGTGTGGAATGAAGAATAGAAGTAGGAAAGCTCATCTATACTTGAGATGAAAGCCCAAATCAGGTAGGTAGTCATGAGAATAATATAAAATGAGTTAGTTTGAGAATGAGTCTAAAAATTAGTAACACTGATGACCGCCTGAGGAGACAACAGAGAGAGGAAAGATAAGATTGATGTAAAGGTTCTCAAGAAGAGAAAGGTTGGTGGCTGTCTTTTTTTTTTGGATACTGGAGACTGAACCCAGGGGCTTTACTGCTGAGCTACATCCCTAGCCCTTTTTATTTTTCATTTTGAGATGGGCTCTGGCAGATTTGTGCCTTGCTAAATTACTGAGGCTGGCCTCAAACTTTAGATCCTCCTACCTTAGCCTCCCAAGTCACTGGGATCATAGGCATGTACCACTGTGCCTGGCTAATGGTCCTACTGTATTTTTTTTTTTTAATATTTTTTTTAGTTGTAGATGGACACAATGTCTTTATTTTATTGCTCTGTATGTGGTGCTGAGGATCAAACCCAGGGCCTCACGCATGCGAGGCAAGCGCTCTACCGCTGAGCCCTAGCCCCAGCCCCTAATGGTCCTACTGTTAATTATTTCCAAGTTGAAATAAGATTGAAGAGTTTGGGCATGTTCCATTTAATTTGATAGCAGAGTATTCAAGTGGGGAATCTCCCTAGGGCAACTGGATATACAATATCGGGCTGGGAATGTAGCTCAGTGGTAGAGCACTTGCTTAGCATGCACCAGGCCCTGGGTTCAATCCCTAGTACTGCCAAAAAAAAAAAAAAAGAAGGACACTGTTGGAGGTTGAGATAATATGCATTAGGGAAAGGGAAAGTAGTTCAGGATACTGAGATGTGGGATGCAAAGACTTAAAGTCTGAATAATATCAGTGCTTGGGAGAAGTACACAATTTAGGAGTCAGTATGTTTTGGTACAGGAGATCAACCCAGGGCCTCAAGCAAGCTAGGCAAGCTATCTACCACTGAGCTACACCTCCAACTCTTGGAGATTTCTTTTTGCCGTATGTATGTTTTCCACTTTGTTTTTATTAAATCTGTTTTTCTCCTTAGAATATGGTCAAGCAGAAAGCCTTGCGGGTTTTAAAGCAAAAGCGAATGTAAGTTATATACATGATCTCCTTCCCTTTAGCAGGTTTAATCAAAATTGTCTTCCATTCCTTCAGGTTTCATATCATTTTCAAGGCATTCTTTGTTTGATTACAAGTTTTTTTTGTTTTTGTTTTTTTTGGTACTGGAGATTGAACTCAGGGGCACTCAACCACTGAGCCACATCCCCAGTCCTGTTTTGTGTTTTATGTAGAGACAGGGTCTCACTGAGTTGCTTAGCGCCTCGCTGCTGCTGAAGCTGGCTTTGAACTCACAATTCTCCTGTCTCAGCCTCCCTACGTGCTGGGATTACAGGCTTGTGCCACTGCGCCCGGCTTAATTATAGGTTTTATTGACATATAATTAAATATGGTTAGCTAGGCTTTCCCCTTTACTCAGCAACATCTATTGTAATGTGATCTAAATAAAACTTTTTGCTATGATAGAGAAGTTCCATATCTATGTGTCCAGTACAGTAGCTATTAGCCACATGCAGCTGTTGTGCACTTGAAATATGATTAGGCTAGTATGAGGAGCTGCCTTTTTTTTTTTCAATTTATTTTTAAAACAGAGCATGCATTTCAAGTCATAGTACATATATGGAGCACAATTGTCCATCTCTCTGGTTGCAAACAAGATAGAGTCACACCATTCATGTCTTCATACATGTACCTAGGGTAGTAGTCATTCCACTATTTTTGCTGCTCCCATTCCCCCTCCCCTCCACTACCTACCCCTTCCTCATCCAAAGTTCCTCCATTTCTCCCATGCTCCCCACCCCCACCTCCGTTATGTATCAGCATCCACTGATCAGAGAGAACATTGAGCCTTTGGATTTTTGGGATTGGCTTACTTCACTTAGCATGATGTTCTCCAACTCCATCCATTTACCTGCAAATGCCATAATTTTATTCTCTTTTATTGCTGAGTAATATTCCATTGTGAATATATACACAGTTTCTTTATCTTTTCATCTATTGAAGGGCATCTAGGTTGCTTCCACAGTTTAGCAATGGTGAATTGTGCTGCTATAGACATTGAAGCAGCTACATTACTGTAGTATGCTGTTTTTAAGTTGTTAGGGTACAGGCAGAGGAGGGGGATAATTGGGTCCAATGGTGGTTCCATTCCAGGTTTTTTAAGGAATCTTCATACTGCTTTCCAGATAGGTTGCACCAATTTGCAATCCCACCAGCAATGTTTGAGTGTGCCTTTTTCACTACATCCTCACCAACACTTACTGTTGTTTGTATTTTGGATAACTGCCATTCTGACTGGGGTGAGATGAAATCTTAGAGTAGTTTTGATTTGCATTTCTGTAATTGCTAGAGATGATGAACATTTCTTCATACATTTGTTTATTGATTGTATATCTCCTGAGAAGTTTCTGTTCAGCTCCTTAGCCCATTTATGTATTGAGTTGTTTGTTTTTTTAGTGTTAAATTTGTTGAGTTCTTTATATATCCTAGAGATCAGTGCTCTATCTGATGTGCATGTGGCAAAAATTTGCTCCCAGAAGGCTCTCTCTTCACCTCATTGTTTCTTTTGCTGAGAAGAAGCTTTTTAGTTTGAATTCATCCCATTTATTGATTCCTACTTTTATTTCTTGTGCTTTAGGAGTCTTGTTAAGGAAGTCGGGGCCTAATCTGACATGATGAAGATTTGGGCCTACTTTCTTCTCAGTTAGCTGCAGGGTCTGTGGTCTAATTCCTAGGTCTTTGATCCACTTTGAGTTGAGTTTTGTGCATGGTGAGAGATGGGTTTAGTTTCATTTTGCTGCAAATGGATTTCCAGTTTTCCCAGCACCATTTATTGAAGAGGCTATCTTTTCTCCAATGTATGTTTTTGGCACCTTTGTCTAGTATGAGATAACTATATTTATGTGGGTTTGTCTCTGTGTCTTCTGTTCTATACCATTGATCTACATGTCTATTTTGGTGCCAATACCATGCTGTTTTTGTTATTATAGCTTTGTAAAGTCTGGAATTGTGATGCCTCCTGCTTTGCTTTTCTTATTAAGGATTGTTTTGGCTATTCTGGGTTTCTTATTTTTCCAAATGAACTTCATGATTGCTTTTTCTATTTCTATAAAGAATGATACTGGGATTTTGATTGGAATCTCACTGAATCTGTATAGCACTTTGGGTAGTATGGCCATTTTGACAATATTGATTCTGCCTATCCAAGAGTATGGGAGATCTTTCCATCTTCTAAAGTCTTTTTCAATTTCTTTCTTTAGTGCTCTGTAGTTTTCATTGTAGAGGTCTTTCACCTCTTGGAACTGAAGTTTTAATTTTATTTAATTTTAATAATTTAAGTAGCCATATGTGACTAATGACTATTAATTTGGACTGACCAGATCTGTAGTTTTTGGTTCTACCATTATTTAGTTAGTGTGCTTTTTTTGGTTTTGTTTGTTTATAAAGATAGAAATGCTGAATATTTGTCCCCTCTCACCAGAATAGATTTAAAAGTCTTTATATATATATTTGGGGGGGGGGCGCATATGGAGATTGAACTCAGGGACACTCGACCACTGAGCCACATCTCCAGCCCTATTTTGTGTTTTATGTAGAGACAGGGTCTCACTGAGTTGCTTAGCGCCTCACTATTGCTGAGGCTGGCTTTGAACTCGCGATTCTCCTGTCTCAGCTTCCCTAAGTGCTGGGATTACAAGCTTGCGCCACTGCGCCCAGCTGTCTTTATATATTTTGAGCAGAAGCCAAGTAGTATCTTTCGCTTTTACAGTGAACTCTTCAGCTGATGAAATTCTTTGCATAGTTGTAGATGTCAGGCATAATCAGCTAACAGGGAACCAGAAAAATTGTTGATATCTCTTATCCCATTTTTTTGTTTGTTTGTTTTGTACTGAGACTTGAACTAAGGGACACTTTACCACTGGGTTGTAGCCCTTGCTATTTTTATTTTGAGAGAGGGTCTCACTAAATTGCTGGGAGTCTCACTGAATTGCTGAGGCTGGCCTCCAACTTGGGATCCTCCTGCTTCAGCCTCCCAAATCACTGGGATTCCAGGCATGAGCCCCCATGCCCGGAGTCTATTCCAATTTTAAAATGACTTATCATACATTAGATGTCATCTTCTTCCTTTTAGATGAGATCACATTTGAAAGAGAAATTATAATGCAAGTTTTGTTTTTTTGTTATAAAAGGAATATGTGTTCATTTAGAAACTTGGAAAAATACATAAACATGAGCAGAAGAAAAGAATATTTACTTAGATTTCTATTAATGGAAGTAACCACCTTTAGAATACTAATTTCTTCTAGTCTCTCTTTGTGTATACATGGCATGTGTGCGTATTTTTTATTTATTTATTTTTTTTAAATATATTTTTTTTAATTTTTAAATTTTTTATAGTTGTTGATATATCTTTATTTTATTTATTTATATGTGGTGCTGAGAATCGAACTCAGTGCCTCATACATGCTAGGCAAGTGCTCTGCCACTGAGCCACAACCTCAGCCCTGTGCGTATTTTTTAGAAGAAAATTGAAATTATGTGAGATTATGTGTCATCTTTTTTTTAAAATAGTTTTTGGTTGTAATGGATCTTTATTTATTTTATTTATTTATATACGGTGTTGGGAATAGTACCCAGTGCCTTATGCATGCTAGGCAAGCACTCTACCACTGAGCCACAACCCAAGCCCCATCCTTTTCTACTTAATGTTATATCACAGGCATTTCCTTGTCCTTTTAAACTTTATACACACATGTGTGTGTGTGTGTGTGTGTGTGTGTGTGTGGTATTTTTTTGTACTGGAGATTGAATTCAGGGGCACTTTGACCACTTCGTCCTCGTCCATTTTTTAAATTTTGAGACAGGGTCTCGCTGAGTTACTGCAGCTGGCCTCAAAATTGAAATCCTCCTGCCTTAGCTCCTGAGTTGCTTAGATTATAGGTGTGTACCACCATGCGCAGGAGGTGAAACTTAATAATAATGGAGTCATACTCTTCTTCTTTTTGCCTGCCCCATGAATTAATAATTTTCCTTCTGATTGGATAATTCCAAATACTGTATAAAGAACATAGTGACATAAGTCTTGAGGTAGTATCATAATTTGATATAAAACTTTATTTTAATGAGCATATCTTAAACATCAGATGTTATATTAAGTTAGTTGGATGCACTAATTATGGGTAAAGAATTAATAAAATATCCTCAAGGAGTTCAATCTATCAGAAAAACATTTAGCTATATATATGTAAGAAGACCCTCAAAAATAGTCTTGCCCTTTGCACCAAGAGATCCACTTCTGAGAATTTATCACAGGAAATTTTTTTCTTTTTTTTTTTTTTTTTTGGTGCTAGGGATTGTACCCAGGAGTGCTTAACCACTGAGTCACATCCCCAGTCCTTTTTATTTTTTTTATTTTAAGACAAGATCTTGGGCTGGGGGCATAGCTCAGTTGGTAGAGTGCTTGCCTCACATGCACAAGGTCCTGGGTTCGATCCCCAGCACCACAAAAAAAAAAAAAAAAAAAAAAAGACAAGGTCTTGCTTAGTTGCTTAGGGCCTTACTAAGTTGCTGAAGCTTGCTTTGAACTTGCGATCTTCTTGCCTCAGCCTCCCCAAATCATTGGGATTACAGATGTGCACCACCACACTCAGCCCATAGGAAATAATTGTAAACACATATTTTAAGATATGTTGCAATACTGGATAAAGCAAATGCTATAATGTTAAGTAGAAAATAGTGCTATAATTAAAATGCAAAAGAAAAAGACTGGAGGGACTATCTTAGAGATCAATTTTTAAGCATTTTGATCCCCGACACACCTTTTTTTTTCTTTTAAGATCTTATTTAGTGTTAAGAATACTTTTTTAAAATTAATTTATTTATTCTAATTAGGTGTATATGACAGCAGAATGCATTTTGATTCATTGTACACAAATATAGCACATATTTTCATTTCTCTGGTTGTACAGTGTTAGGAATACTTTCTTCCTGAGAATTTCTGTCTGACTCACATTTACAATTCTCAATTGACTCTAAAAAAGGTATGAGCAGCAGCGGGACAACCTTGCCCAACAGTCCTTTAACATGGAACAAGCCAATTACACCATCCAGTCACTGAAGGACACCAAAACCACGGTAATCCCAAATCACCTTTTTTTCACTATTTTGTTGTTTCGCTCTTGAGTTCTTTTCCCTGTTTTTGTTTTGTTTTGTTTCCCATGGGTTTTTATTTATTTAGTTAGTTAGTTAGTTGTTGATTGACGTTTATTTTTTTCATTTATTTATATGCGGTGCTGAGAATCGAACCCAGTGCCTCACGCATGCTAGGCAAGTGCTCTACCACTGAGCCACAACCCAGCCCCTCGTTTCCCATAGTTTTTAAAAGACATTTTGATCAACATGATTTCTTCAGATACTGGGTTTTCTTCTACTTTTTTAGGTTGATGCTATGAAATTGGGAGTGAAGGAAATGAAGAAGGCATACAAGCAAGTGAAAATTGACCAGATTGAGGTGAGATATATACTTGTTTCTGCAAGAATGTGCACTAGTTTTTGAAAGGATCCAAATGAATGTTTGCATGATGGGAAGAGCACAAAAGAACGATTGAATCTTAGGTCTGCCATTACTAGTAGAGTAACTTCAGGAAAAGACACCAGATTTTCAGTTTCCTCATTGTTAATACAGAGATTCTAATACTACATACAGTTACTATGCAGATGAAAATAAATGAGTAAGTATATCTACACACACACAATGCCTGGTACATAATAACCACCCAGCAGTCACTTGTAACTCAAAGAGTTTTAGTTTATTTCTTCAGTTGTGAGGTAGCAATGTTACTGCCTATGTTCCAGTGTTATCACAAATGTTAAATGAATATATGTATATCAAGTGCTGAACACAATTTCTGGAATAGATTTGTTTCTGTTTGTAGTAATTCTCTTCACATTCTAATAATAAGTCATTAGTTCCTTAATCTTAACATTTCTTTTTGGGATTAGGTTTTGTGCCCTCAAACCTGGCTGCACTCAGCTGTCAGGTGAATAGTCCAGATGGCAAGAGGGATAACAGAGGGAAGGAGTGGTGACCTATGGGAAGAAAGAGGCTTCTTCTCTGCATGTATAGTAGTGTTTTTTACTCCAACCTTCTTACCAGAATGCCCCTTCCCTTGATGCCAGGGACTTGATTTTGTTCACTGTTGTATTCCCATTGTCTAGAACAATGTTTGGCCATAATTAAAGCCCAGAAGGTATTTGGTGGTAGATGAGTGGATGGATAGGAGTCTGTTAAAGGAAAGGAAACATTACTGCTCCATTCCAATAGTGTTTGAGTGAGCAGTTACTATGTCCTGGGCATTTTACTATCTTCACATAGGTATTCTCTGGCAGTGCCAGTCTTTCAGTGAAAGCATTCTTTCTCTGTCTTACTTCTTTCCAGCACCTTTTAGACCACCCTTAACCATTTCAGACTGTCCACAAGTTTCTGCTTACATGGAGTTCAGTTTCATGATATTTTTCAGGAAATTCACTGAGAAAAATGTTCTGTATATGCTCGTCTTATTTGTTAAAACCATTTGGCAAAGGAATATAAAATGGAATTTTATTTTCTACTTTTAGGGCTCCTTGTTTTAATTAGAACTACTTAATATGGCTGGGCATGGTGGTGCACACCTGTAATTCCAGCAACTCAGGAGGCTAAGGCAGGAGGATTCCAAATTCAATGCCAGCCCCAGCAACTTATTGAGGGCCTAAGCAACTTAGCAAGACCCTGTCTCAAAATAAAAAAAATTAAAAATACAAAAAGATGTAACTTAGTGGTAAAGCACCCCTGGATTCAGTACCCAGTTAAAAAAAAATTAAGAACTATTTAATAGGAACAAAAGAGAAACTTTGGTCAGTTTAGTTTTTTTCTGTCTCCATCTTTCATCTGTGATTATTTCTCTCCCTTACCTAATTATCCTTTTCCTGTCCCCTTATAGATTGCCTGCCCATTTAGCTTTTGGGAGTGTATGTGTATGTGTCTTTTGGCTAGGCTATATATTTTGAATTTCTTTCTTTGATTTATTTTTCTAAAATATTTTACTTGTAAAACATTTTCATTGTTTAATTGCTCTCACTTTTCATTTTGCTTTTTTTTGTGTGTTTATCCCTTTTATATTTAAGTTTCTGCACATCAGTGCATCAATGTTCTTTATAGCTTAGTGCTATTTATTCCCTCCTTCCCATTGATACCAGGGATTGAACCCAGAGGTACTTAACCATTGAACCACATCCCCACACCTTTTTTATTTTTATTTTTTACTTTGGGATAGGTTCTTATTAAATTACTGAGGGTCATACTAAGTTGCTGAGGCTGGCTTTGAACTTCTGTGATCCTCCTGCCTGAACCTCTCAAGCCACTGGGATTTTAGGAGTGTGCCACCGTGCCTGGCTGTGTGATGAGCTTTTTCCTGTGTCTATCTTAGAGTCTGTTGCTAAAAATCTTCTCATAAATGATTTGGGGAGACTGGTCTTGACACGAATAGTGTTAACATGACTTGATTAGCTTATTCTATAGTATTTTCATTCCCATTTATTTTTTGGTGCTGGGAATTTAACACAGGGGCACTTTGCCATTGAGCTACATCCTCAGTCCTTTTATTTATTTACTTTTTATTTGAGACAGGGTTTCATTAAGTTGTTGAGATGACAGACATGCACTGTTACACCTGGTTTCACTTGCATTTAATTATTGTTTCAGCCAGTGCTTCTCTATGTAGAAGAATGTTTTACTATACTCAGTATAGCACAGTGTGGTAATTCGTGCTTGGAAATGGAGAAAAGCAAAGCTTTTCTTTAAAAAAAATTTTCCCTCCATTTTACTTTCACTTTTATGTGGAAAAACAAACCAGGAAGCTAGGAAGAAATTTTCAGGTGTGTTGCATTGCTCTAGAAATTCTGAAGGATAAATGGTGCTGATTTGGACCTTTGGCCTTACTGACACTAGTGTGCTCCCCTCTCTGTGGAATGCAGTATAAGAAGAGCATATTATAGTGGCACATGCCTATAATCCCAGCAGCTTGGCAGGCTGAGACAGGAGAATCGTGAGTTCAAAGCCAGCCTCAGCAACAGGGAGGCACTAAGCAACTCTAAATAAATACAAAATAAAATACAAAATAGGGGTGGAGATGTGGCTCAGTGGTTGAGTGCCTGATTTCAATCCCTGGTATCCCCCCGCCCCAAAAGACCATATTGTTGTTCTGCATATCCTGAACACAACAGAAAAAATATATTAGGTGTTTAATATTTCCCAGGTATTATTGCAGTGAATCCCTACAGTAGCCCTATGAGATATGACTCAATAATCCTATTTTATGAATAAGAAAATAAAATCTTAGAGACATTGCTTCTCATTGAGTAAAAAAAAAGTTTGAATTTGGGTATTTCTGACTCCAGGGTCTGTGCTTCTAACCATTTTATCTAAACTGCCCCTCATATGCTATGCCGTTTCTCAGATTTATTTCACACTATTTCTGGCTTTATAGTAGTTTCCTAGTTACGTATAGGTAGATCATTCACAGATGGTTTATGCCTTCAATTTTTTTCACTAGCCTTGTCCCAGATATCAAGCCTATCCTGATTCCATCTCTGTTTCCATATCCAAGGTGGCCCAGTACAACTTTTTGTACCATCCATTTGTTTTTGCTGTTGCCTCCTTTCCCTACACAGTATAGCCTATTTTTGGCTGACTCAAAAAGAGTAATTTGCTTGATTCAGTTCACTCCTTTGGGGCTGGGGATGTGGCTGAGTGGTACAGTGCTTGCCTAGCATACATGAGGCCTTGGGTTCAATGCCTACTCCACAGGGGGAGAAAAAAAAATTTACCTTTTTTTTCTCATTAACCTGAAAAGTGTTGGTAGTTTAGATGTTTCTTGATTTAATGTTTCAAGTAAAACTTTCTATAATGGAAGGGAGCGATGAGCATGTTTTCAAAATAGGACTTCAGATTTCTGTGAGCCACCTTTAAAAGCTAATGCAAGATCACGGGGCTGGGAATAAAATACTTTTTTACTTGTCAATGGACCTTTATTTTATTTATTTATATGCATTGCTGAGAATAAACCCAGTGCCTGACACATGCTATGCCACTGCTTTACCACTGAGCTACAACTCCAGCCCCTGACAAATTTGATTCTTTATTTCTAAGATCATATTTTACCACCAAAAATAGAAAGAGGATTATAAGGGTTAGTGATGTTCACAGTTATTGTTAGGGGAAATCTCTGGACTTCTGATTTTTAAATAATTCTTTATGCATTCTTTCTCATACTTTTAATTAGAAGGGACATTCAGGGGGTTGGGATATAGCTCTGTGGAATGGGATGTGTTTAGTATGTACTAGGCCCTGGGTTTAATACATTAGCACAAAAAAAAGTAAGAGGAGGCATTCAAAAGTTAGTCAAACCTATCCTTTAGAGTGTCTACTCAGTTATCTAAAAGCTGTTAGTAGTCAAAGGTGGGTGTAAGAATGAGTAGAAACAATACACTGTAGATCTGATAAACTATTCAATATATAAAACTACTCAATATATAAAAATTATAAAATTATTCTATATAAAGAAATTAAAAAGTCTATAGAAGATGTAGGAATAAGACTAAAAACATTAAATACATGAAATAGAATTAATCACATTGGTTTTCTGTATTCATCAAAAGCATTTCCCAAATAAAATGGATGATAAAATGGAAAGAAAATCAGAGAAGGAAAAAAGAGCATAGAAATGAAAGGAATGAATAAAATTAAACAGGTTTTTAAACATTGTTTTAAAATTAAGAAACTGACTTCATGTTTTATCTCTGATATGTTAAGTAATCAAAAGTCATCAATCTCAGCCGGGCGCAGTGGCACAAGCCTGTAATCCCAGCACTTAGGGAGGCCGAGACAGGAGAATCCTGAGTTCAAAGCCAGCCTCAGCAACGGCGAGGCGCTAAGCATCTCAGTGAGACCCTGTCTCTACATAAAACACAAAATAGGGCTGGAGATGTGGCTCAGTGGTCGAGTGCCCTTGAGTTCAATCCCCAGTACCAAAAAAAAAAAAAGAATCAAAACAAAATTCTAGAAATCAAACATGCTGAAATAGAAAAGGAGCATGCCTTCTGATGCCATCAGTTAAATTATGGCCAAGGAAAGAAACCATGATCTTGATGATAAATTAATTAAAAATTTCCCAGACAAAAATACAAAGGAAATAAAAGCAACCCAAGAACTGTGGGATAATATCAAAGAATAAAGCATGCATAATTAGAATACAAAAAGAAAGGAAAACAGCAGAAAAAATATTTGAAGTAAAACTATCTGAAAATTTTTCAAAAACTGAGATAAAAAGCACAGATTTTAAGAGAATATCAAGTAGGATAAGTACCAAATATAAATAGGTGAATAAATAAAGTAATACCTAGTTATCTCATATCCAAATTACAGAAAACTAAAAACAGAAAAAATTTTGAAAGAAGAAAGAAAAATAATTACCTTACTTATACAGCTATAGAGGAATAAGGATAAGAAATTCATTGGATAGCACAATAACCAATTTTTATCTTCAGGTGATGCTCCTAACACAGTCCTTTTCTCCATTGTAGGCAAAGCCCTGAGCCAACATCCCTGTGAATTCCACAATTTGAGTCTTTTTTAAATTCAATCTGCCAGTCTGTGTCTTTTTTTTTTTTTTTTGGTTCTGGGGATTGAACTCAGGGGTACTTGACCACTGAGCCACATCCCCAGCCCTATTTTGTGTTTTATGTAGAGACAGGGTCTCACTGAGTTGCTTAGCGCCTCGCCATTGCTGAGGTTGGCTTTGAACTCGCGATTCTCCTGTCTCAGCCTCCCTAAGTGCTGGAATTATAGGCTTGAGCCACTGCACCCGGCTTAGTCTGTGTCTTTTAATTGATAAGTTTAGGCCATTAGCGTTCAGAGTTATTATTGAAATATGGCTTGTATTCTCGTTCATTTTAGTTTGTCTTTGGTTTTTAACTTGACTTGGTTTCTCCTTTGATTGGTTTTTCCTTTAGTGTATTTCCTCCCTTTGCTGATTTTCATTGTTTTTCATTTCCTCCTCGTGGAATATTTTGCCAAGAATGCTGTCTAGTGCAGGCTTTCTTGCTATAAGTTCTTTTAACTTTTTGTTTGTCATGGAAAGTCTTTACACCATCATAAAATCTGAAGCTTAATTTTGCTGGATATAAGATTCTTGGTTGGCACCCATTTTCTTTCAGAGCTTGGTATATGATATTCCAGGATCTCTTGGCTTTGAGGGTCTGGGTTGAGAAATCTGCTGAAATCCAAATTGGTTTCCTCCTGTATATAATCTGCTTCTTCTCTTGCTGCTTTTAAAATTCTGTCCTTATTGTGTGTTTGGCATTTTTATTATAATGTGCCTTGATGTGGATCTGTTGCAGTTTTGTACGTTTGGTGTCCTGTAAGCCTCTTTTTTTTTTTTTAGTATATTTTTTTTAGGTGTTGATGGATCTTTATTTTTTTATTCATTTATTATTTATATGTGCTGCTGGGGATCGAACCCAGTGCCTCACGCATGCTAGGCAAGTGCTCTACCACTGAGCTGCAGCCCCAGCCCCTCCTGTAAGCCTCTTGTATTTGATTTTCCAATTCATTCTTCATGTTTAGGAAATTTTCTGATGTTATTTCATTGAAGAGATTATGCATTCCTTTGGTTTGTACCTCTGTGCCTTCCTCTATCCCAATAATTCTTAGATTTGGTCTTTTCATGTTATCCCATGTTTCCTGGATGTTCTGTTCATGGTTTCTTACCATCTTCCTTGTGTGGTCAACTTTATTTTCAAGATTATATATTTTGTCTTCATTGTTTAAGGTTCTGTCTTCCAAGTGATTTAGTCTGTTGGTGATGCTTTCTATTGAATTTTTATTTGGTTTATTGTTTCCTTCATTTCAAAGATTTCTGCTTGGTTCTTTTTCAAAGTCTCTCTCTTTCTTGAAGTAATCTTTTGCTCCCTGTATTTGCTCTCTTATCTCTTTGTTAGAGTGATCAATGGTTGCCTATATTTTCTCTCTGATCTCTTTGTTGGAGTGATCAATTGTTGCCTGTATTTGCTCTCTTATATTATTCTGTGCTTCTTTACAGATCATTTTAATTATGTACGTTCTGAACTCCTTCTCTGACATTTTATCTATTGTGCTGTCAATGGATTCTATTGTTGTAGCATCTTGGTTTGTTTGGGGCATTTTCTTCCTTTGTTTTTTCATGTCGTTCATGTATCTTCCTCTATAGCAATGCTGATCTGAGGTATTATGGTTTCACCCTATAATCTTGTTGTGTCCCTGCAAGTTACCAATACCTCACCTCTGGTGTAAGTAGGCCTTCAGGGACCTCGGGGATGATCTTCCTCATCTTGGCTGTTGACTCTAGACGGATGTAGGCAGGGACAGTTGTTAGCACAGCACGTGCACATGGTTGGTCTCCTCCGCTTTTTTTGCGCGTCGGGCTGAGGTCAAGGTCTGCTCTGTTTCCTGAACTAACAATTGTGAGTTGCTTAGCGCCTCGCCATTGCTGAGGTTGGCTTTGAACTCGCCATTCTCCTGTCTCAGCCTCCCTAAGTGCTGGGATTACAGGCTTGCGCCACCGCGCCCAGCTCTAACAATTCTTAAGAACTATTTATGTACTTAGCATTTTATGTGCACTGTCTTTTCAAATATCACTTAATTCTAAGATTCAAAGAAGAATGAAAGAAAGAGAGTGCTTAGGGGAAACTAATGAAAAGTGAATAAAAACCCCATTATATTTATTTCTGTAGGATTTGCAAGACCAGCTAGAGGATATGATGGAAGATGCAAATGAAATTCAAGAAGCACTAAGTCGCAGCTATGGCACCCCAGAATTAGATGAAGATGACCTAGAAGCAGGTAAGTTATAAGACAAGCAATGTATATATAGCTTTGGAATCTGAAAGGAACAATTTCCTGGGACCTCTCACCAAATACTAGTGAAAATTCATATCAGGATTCCCTAAGTGTTACTTTATGGTACAGTCTCTGGGCAAAGAGCTTATGAGGCACCTGCATCAGACTTCTATACTCCACCAGCAGCACTGGTGAAACTCTGAAGAAAAGTCCAGCAAAAGCTGACATGGTACAACTATCAATGCCCTCAGCTTGACCTGTTCTTGCTATTTTCCTTTTAATTTTGTTCTCCCTATTTTCCTACTTGGAATTAACTCCCTCAGAACAGAAAAGTAAATTAAGAAATAATAGTAGGCAAATACTTAGTGTGCATCTACCACATGCCAAGCACTGTGCTAGGTGCTAGGGATTCAGTATTGAAGAAAACAAATGTGACCTCTGCATTCATGAAGCTTCTTCACCAGCAGTGGGACAAATATAAACTGCCTGCTTTAAGTAATCAATTAGTTATAAGAGCACACATTGGGAAGGAGATACTGTGGGAGCATGTAGCAGCGGAATCTAAACTAGTTAAGAGTGAGGGACAGGCATGGCACTTAAAAGGATGAGAAGATGTTAGCACAAAAAAATGGGAGGGATTGTTGAGTGGCTTCAGGCAGAGCAGTCTAGAAGCTATTGCTGTACTTGTGAAAAAGATGAAACTGGGTAGATTAAAGAACCACTGTACACTAGATTTTCTATGGCATGATTTCCCTGTCAGATTACTGCTTCTTTTGCTTTCTCTCCATGTTCTATTTTTGCCTACATCCTTTTTCTTTTTTCCATTCATTTCTTTTTTTTTTTTTATTTCCTGTCTTGATTTTCCCCTGATGAGTTTCTACCTACTGTTGTCATTCTTCCTGGCTAGCCAGGCATGGTGGCGCATACTTGTAATCCCCACAACTCATGAGAATCTCAAGTTTGAGGCCATTCTAAGCAGTTTAGTGAGGCTCTAAGCAATTTAGTGAGACCCTGGCTCAAATTTAAAAAAATGTAAAGGTCTGGGGATGTGGCTCAGTAGTTAAGCATCCCTGGGTTCAGTCCCTAGTACCCCGACCCCCCAAAAAGCTTCCTATTTCCAATTCATTTCACCATAGACATTTCTAGAGCCTGATTTCATATAATAGTCACATGATATACAATCTCATGCCTCCTTTACTTTCTTTTCAAGTCCATCAATAAGAGAAATAAAAAATAAAAAGGCTGGAGCCAGGCATGGTGGTGCATGCCTGTAATCCCAGCAGCTTGGGAGGCTGAGGCAGGAGGATCACAAGTTCAAAGCCGCTCTCAGGAAAAGCAAAGTGCTGAGCAACTCAGTGAGACCCTATCTCTAAATAAAATACAAAATAGGGCTAGGGATGTGGCTCAGTGGTCAAGTGCCCCTGAGTTCAATCCCTGTTACCCTCCAAAAAAGGGGAGGGCTGGGTATGTAGCTCAATGCTAAAGTGCCCCTGGGTTCAGTCTTTAATACCCCCTACTCCCAAAATGGGGGACCCCTGTAAGCCTATGGAGAAAGGTTTTATTTATTTAGTATTTTTTTCCTTTTTGCTTTTTATAGATTTTACCATATTAGTTTCCTTAAAAGTTTCTTGTAATCTTCATCTTTTACTTTGTTTTCTTGAATTTTTAGGATTTTTTTTGGTAATCTCTTTCCCTTTGTACTTAAATTTTCATGTTATTGTAAACCATTTTACTAAATTTTTAACAGCTTCCAATTTTCTTGCTTATATATTTTGAAATGTTGACTATTTTAATTTCAGAGTTGGATGCACTGGGTGACGAGCTTCTGGCTGATGAAGATAGCTCTTACTTGGATGAAGCAGCATCTGCACCTGCAATTCCAGAGGGTGTTCCCACTGACACAAAAAACAAGGTGAAATTCTTTTCTGCTTATATTTCCATACAATATAGAAAAGGTTTTATGCCCACCAGTCTGAGAATATGAAAGGTTGTGTTAAGTTGGAACAAGAAAAGACAGTCTTGGTCATTATTTTGGGAACCCTTGAGAGTTCAGTTTTCCTACTTTAGACAATGTATAGGCTGCATAAATAGTGCCACTGAGGCCAGGAATGTCTCTATACAGAGACAATTTCTATAATGCACATAATCAATCTTGTGAGCTAGCACTCACAACAAGTATAAATGGGTATAAATGGTATAAATTGGTACTATTTATAGGTTTTAGACATTTTTGTTTGTGTGTGGTGCTGGGGACAGAACCCAGAGCCTTGCTCATGCTAGGCAAGTGCTCTACTACTGGGCTATGTTCCCAGCCCAGGATTTTTTGTTTTTTGTTTTGTGGTTCTGGAGATCGAAGCCAGGGCCTTCCTGATGCTAAGCAAGTGCCCTGTCATTGAGCTATACTCCCACCTCCAAGCCAGATTGTAGATATTTCCTGGTAACTCAGCAGCAGCACTTGTGTGAGCCTTGCTAGACAGCAGTGTAAAAGAAAGTTCCTCTCTCCAGATACACTAGATATCGAGTGGAATTTTTAAATAAGAGATTAATAATTTAAGTATAAAACTTAGTGTAAGCTGGGTGTGGTGGTGCATACTTGTAACCCAGCTACTCAGGAGGCTGAGGCCGGATTGTGAGTTCAAGGACCAGCCTGAGCAGCATAGCAGAATAGTTCAAAAGAATAATGCAGAAAGATTATAATTCAACAAGATAAAAAAAAAATCAGGCTATCTGGCACTATGACAGATGTTTTAGCTGTCTTGGGTTTTTCTGTTCCTTGCATATGTAAGATGCAGACAATTGCAAATATTTCACATATTTATTGTGCAGAATAATTTAAATATTGTATGTAAAGGATTTTGCAAACTTAAAGCCCTGTCTAAATCTACATGGTTGGCATTATTATAAATAGATTATTTTATTGCTTATAAAATCTTATTTATTCCACCTTAGTTTCTAAAGTTATGTTATAATTTCTGTTACCACTGGACATTTATAGCCCTGGTGTTTGCCTGACCCCCAATACACACATTGAATATACACAAGTAATTGATAGAATATTTGAATAGGAGCCAGTCCTAGGTATGCCTTTATTCACTATGATTTTTTTTTTTTGGTACCAGGGATTGAACTCAGGGGATTTCGACCACTGAGCCACATCCCCAGCCCTGTTTTGTGTTTTATTTAGAGATAAGGTCTCACTGAGTTGCTTAGCACCTTGCCATTGCTGAGACAGGCTTTGAACTTGAGAGTCTCCTCTCAGCCTCCCAAAGTGCTAGGATTACAGGCGTGCGTCACTGCATCCAGCTACTGTGTGATTTTAAGCAAATTAAGAAATTCATGGGCTGGGGTTGTGGCTCAGTGGTAGAGCACTTGCCTAGTATGTGTGAGGCACTGGGTTCGATTCTCAGCACCACATAAAAATAAATAAATAAAATAAAGGTCCATTAACATCTAAAAAAATATTTAAAAAAAAAAAGAAATTCATGTTTTCTCTAAGAACCTCATCATGTTTTCCCACCTGTAAAATGTGGGGAGCAAAGGGCAGGGAGCATCTAATTTCTCAGGTCCCTTATAGCTAGTTTCTGTGATTGTGCATCTTCCTCTGTTGTACTCCTCCTTTTTCTCTTGAGCCTATCTCTACTGCCCACCCCATTCGACTCCACCCCACATTCACCTCTCTGGCCACTTCAGGGTTCCAGGTGCATAGGTTGCATTTTCTCAGCATTCCTAAAATAGTTTTTGTTGTTGTTTGTAATACTAGGGATCAAACCCAGGACCTCACACATGCTAGGCAAGCACTCTTACCCCTGCATAAAGTAATCTTTATGAATACTACTATAGCTCACCTTTTAAATTCTGTAGTAACAAGTCCCTAAAGCATCTATTTTATTTCCACTTTTAGAAGGTCAGATTCCCAAGTTAAATGTGCTATGGGGATAGGGTTTCTTAGATGATAGTGGGTATGTCTGCCTATGATGTTGAAGTAAAGTATGGTATGAAAGTGATTTGCTTGTCTGAGGCACTGCCCATTCAAGAATATGGGAGGCTAAAAAAGGTATTGGCCCACTTTAGAGATCAGAGTAAAAATTCAAATCCAGAGGCAAGGACTAACTCCTCAGCCTTTCCTCCTTGACACTCCCAACCCCCCTTTCTCCTGTTTTGATATTGTTTTGTTTTTTTGAGATGGGATCTTGCTTTGTTGCCCAAACTAGTACTAAAACTCATGGGCTCAAGTCATCCTCCTGCCTCAGCCTTTGGAGTAGCTGGAACTACAGGTGCACACCACTGGGTCTAGCCTCTTTTTCCATTTTTAGATTTATTCTTAAATTTCTCTTTCTTCCTTTTTTATGATTCCTTTACCCTATAAAGGATCATTCCTTTTGATCCTTTCTCATTCTTTGCCTGGAGCTGGGCGCGGTGGCACACACCTACAGTACTGGCTTGGGAGGCTGAAGGATTGCGAGTTCAAAGCTAGCCTCAGCAACTCAGTGTTCTGCACAATAATTATGTGAATATTAAATAAAATATTAAAAAGGGCTGGGGATGTGGCTCAGTGGTTAAGTGCCCCTGGGTTCAATCCCTGTACCAAAAATAAAAGCAAAACCAAAAAAACCTTGCCTGGTTCCTCATGTAGGCCCCCACTACCTCTTTAAAACCTCATACAAAAGCTTCATTATTGGCTTCTGAGTGGGATTTTCGTTTTGATTGATTATATGCTTAGAAATGAGTTTTGGCTATTAAATGTTTGTAATTATTTTTTATCAAGTGAAAAATAGTGGCACTAAACCTGTTTCCTTTTCACAGGATGGAGTCCTGGTGGATGAATTTGGATTGCCACAGATACCTGCTTCATAGACTTGCATCATTCAAGTACACATGTAAAATAAACACATATTGTGGGACTAGGAAATATATCCAGATTTTCCATAACAGATTTAAGTTTCTTTCCCTTCTTTGAAGGAAAGGTTAATTACACTCCTCTTTCATTTTTTTCCGTTAAGAAATTCATTGCTTGGGGAAGCTTTCTTATACTAAAATTTGATTCTTTTTGTCTTATGAAAGATTAACCTAAAAGTATCTTTGGCTTTTTATGACTCATTTTCACTCATTAATAATAATTTGAAATAAAACCAAGGAGATGAAATCTTTAAATTTTGTGACAGTGTAACTCTGCAGTCTCAATATGACCTGATAAATTGATAAGGTGAAGATGAAATTATTGAGACTGTTTGTATTATGATTCAAAACCATTTTCTATTGTGGTATATAGGTGGCTCAGAGTGATGGCTCTTATTAATAGGTTTTGTTGTGTCTTGTGATCAAATCATTATGTGTCCAGTGTTGGAATGGCATTGTCACTACTGTATCAAAAGTGGATATTTTGACTCTATGGTTCCCTCAGTATTACAGCCTGGCTTGTAATCAATAACGAATATTTCTTGATATTTAATGTATAAGACATTTATTTATACTCAATAAATATTTTTCAAAAGGATATAATTTTAATATCTCTTCAGTATAAGATCTCCACTGCAGAAACCAAATTTAATCAATAACATTGTGGTACAGAGATAAGAGCAAGGAATAATCTGGGCTTGGGCGCTGGGTGTACTATCTACTAAGTCTACTTGACTTCTGTAAATGTCTGTTTCCTTACCAGTAAAATTGTGCTTAATTGAGATAATGGTCATAACTACTTTGTTAACTGCAGTGTGCTATATTCTCATAAGAGGGATTATTAATGATTAAAAAAAAGTGGGGGCTTCATTTTTTTCTTGCAGGGTGCCTGGAGTGCTACAGCAAGTCCAAACTCCTGCCTGACTTTAGGGCCTTTAATGATCCTTCCTCACTCAACCTCTCACCAATAGCATTTCCCCTCTAGCATGGCTGAGTACACAGTGCCATGAGTACCAGTGTTTCACGTGTCTGTAGATCAAACTAATAAACATTTATTGAACAGTAATTCTATAGAAGTCTCTATGCCAGCCCAGGGAATACCTAAACCAGTCAGTTCCTCTCTTCAAAAGTTCAGTTTAAGTTATAGGTGGGGATGAAAAGTGTATGTAACTCCCACCCCACCCCAACCCCCACTGACCTCACATTCTCAAGAAGCCTCCACTGGGAGAGCAAACATTACAATATTCATCATTACCTTTTTGAAACTTTTATTGGCTTCTCTGAGTTCTGATTTTTCTATTTCTCTGGATACTTATTCTCTTCAATGGACTTCTCTTTCTGAGCCTCTTAAATATTTCTCCATTATAATTCCAATCTTGTTAGGAATACTTGTTGGGAATATCGGGGTGCCACAAGAAATCAGACACATACTCAAAAGTTACTTAGCAAGGTAAATTTTACTTCTGTGGAAGAGTGTGCTACCAAAAATTCTGGCAAGGAAGTACACTGGGCAGGAAGTCTGCCCAGGTTATCATCCCTAATGCAGCACTGCGTTTTGCTTTGATAGGAGGAGTTTGGGGTTATAATCTGCATGATTGACTATTTAAAATTGAGGAGGGCAGGGCTGTAGTTAACGATTGTATCACCTACTATACTATAGGCATTGTAATTGGAAGACAAAGGACAAAGGGAAATATGTTGGGGGGTGCTCCAAATGGCTACATTTCAACCACCTGGTTTGGATCACAGCCAACACATTTTTGTTACATATTAGGAAACTCAGACTATAGAGGCTTAACTTTGACAGAAAAGAATATTAACCTTAAATACTTTCCTTGACAATTCTCACCTAGATTTCAACTATAACTGTCACTAAACTTGATTGCTTTCCTTATTTTCAATTCTGGGCTTGTTCATTTAAATGCCGCATATTACCTAAAATCTAACAGGCAAATTAAGCTTATTATCTTAGGGTTCCACCCTCAGAAGGCATTCCTCTTTTATTCCTTGTCATGTTAATGTTAGCCAGTCTTAGTCCCATTGTCTTAGTCTGTTTTCTGCTGTAATAAGATACCACAGACAGGATAAAATTATAAACAATAGAAATTTTGTTTGACTCACAGTTCTGGGGGCTAGGAATTCCAAAATACAAGGGTTGGATCTTGTGAGGGCCTTCTTGCTGCATCATAACATGGAAGAAAGCATCACATGGCAAGAGCATGAGAGACGGTAAACAGGAGGGCAAACTACCACCTTTTTTAACCAAACCACTCCCATCATAACAGACTTCATTCATTCATGAAGGCAAAGCTCTCATGGCTTAATCACCCCTTAAAGGTTCTATTCTTGGTACTGTTAAAATGACAAGCCAGATTTCAATCTGAGTTTCAAGAGAGGACATTCAAATCATAGCACTCATACTGGTTGATAGTTGATTCTCCAGCTGGACTACATTAGTCTTACAGGGAGTAATCATTCTACCTAAAATCTTCATTTTATTGGCTTTTGGTACCCCCCCCCACCCTTTGGTACTAGGGATTGAACCCAGAAGGTCTCTACCACTGACCACACCCTCAGCCCTTTTTAAAAATTTTTATTTTGAGACAGGGTTTTACTAAGTTGCTGAGGCTGGCCTCATACTTGCAATCCTCCTGCTTCAGCCTCCCCAGATGCTAGGATTATAAGTGTGCACCACTGCACCTGGCTGTTATCTATTAACCATTAGAGAGCAGAATTGAGGGCAGGTGGTCAGCCCCGCGTTTAGTAGAAGTGGAGCAGTAAACTGAAATGATATGTGAGAGTGTGGCACTTCTATTTCTATCTATGTTTTTTAGTTTTCCTGTTCAGCCCTCATGTTTTCCTTTCAAGACAGAGTCTCATTGAGTTCCCCAGGTTGGCCTCTACCTTGCCTCAGCCTCCTGAGTTGGGATTATGTACTGCTGATATTATAAATCCGGATACAGTATGTATATTTGGATTTTTAAAATCTCCTCAGGTAGGCAGACCTTAAAGTAGGCAAAGTTGAGAAAAAAAAAAAAAGGTAAAATAGCACCTACTGCCCTAGGGTGCCAGACCAGTCTGAACCTGTTTTTCACGGAGAAATGGCCTGAACTATTATCTATTTCTGCAGCTTAGAGGCAGGCAATGACTGCCCTAAGGCAGAGGTGTTCTCTTCCATGGAATGAGTGAGGAAGTGTCCCCTCCTCTATTTTTTGAAAGTTTGTGAAGGATTGATGGTCACTCTTTGAACAAATGATAGAATTCACCAATGCTTAAGCCATCTGGGCTTAGGTTTATTCTTTTGAGGGAAGTTTTTTGGTTACTAATTCATGACTCTATTTATTCTTGGTCTATTAAGGTTTTCTGTTTGTTCTTGAGTCAGTTTTAGTAGTTGTTCACTTCCTCAGTTTGTTGGTACAGGGTTGTTCATGGTTATTTCCTTTTGATACTTTAAGGTTGGCAGTAATGCCCCCTCTTCCATCGCTAATTTTAGAAATTCAGATCTTTTTTTACCTTAGTTTAGCTAAAAGTTTGTTCATTTTGTCGTTTATGTTCAGTGAACTGCATTGTTGACTTTTCTTTTTGTTTTCCACTAATTTCTGGTTTGATCTTCATTATTGTGCTCGCTTTCATTTAGTTTGATCTCTTTTTTATAGTTTCTTAAGGTTGAAGTTTAGGGAACTGATTTTTTTCTTTGCTTTTATTAATAAACTGTCAGAGACATCTTGACTGTGTTTTTAATTTCTGGGAATGACAGGCAAAACCAAAACTAAAAACCTTACTTAAAAATTTTGCACTTATTTACCATCAGTGAAACCTTTTCATAATTATTGCCCACTTATTTTCCATTAGTTTTAGAAGTTCTTATTCAAGCTGATTGGTAAAATCCCACCACAGAACAACTTCACACCTGCATTTAAAAAAAAATTATCCTTTAAAATTTATTAGTAACTCCCAACTTTCCCCCTCGTTTGGTATCTATCCATATTTGTCGTTCGCCATTCAAGTTCTTTACAATTATTTTGAGTATACGATTTAACTTTTTCAAACTGATTTGTAGAAATTCCTTGTGTTTCAGCCCTTTGCCGTTTGTTTTTCATATTTTGCCTCTAGATTACTATTTGAGTATGTAAGTGGTGTTTTTTTTCAGTACTGGGGATCCAACCCAGTTGGGGATCGCGCGTGCTAGGCAAGCATTCTTAATATTGAGCTACATCCCCAGCCCTTTAAAAAAAGACACCATCTCCCTAAATTGTCCAGGCTGGCCTCGAATTTCCCATCCTGGTCGTAGACTCCGGAGTAGCTGAAATTACAGGAGGGCGCCACAGGGCCGGATTAGGTGTTTTCTATTGTTGTTTAACTCCAAGCTGAAACTATTCGGGAAAGGTAACGTCTGAGCTGACTCCTGAAGATCAGCTGAAGTTGGCTGGGTGGCAGGACAAAAAGACGTGGTAGCTGTAGAACACAGAGCGTCGCAAAAAGAAAAACAAGAAAATTACGCAAGTCCCTGCCCTTCCTACGATCTTTTGCCACCTCTCCTTGCTACCAGTTACAAGTCTCCTTCCGCCCGGCGCTTGGCGCGTCTGTCTGACGTCACGGACTCACGAGTCATTCGATTCAGGCCGCGCAATCGCCGTGGCAGCCTACCTGGCGCGCAGATGCGAATCGTCTCGCGGCGCCGGAAGTCAGAGGCACGTGACCGGGTGACAGCGCTCTCTTGGCTGCGGGCTCGCTCTAGGTTCTGCGGCACGGGATGGCGGAGGCGCCTCCTGTCTCAGGTACTGTCCTGGCGCGCGCGGGACTTGGCCCTTCTCAGGGAAATGCAGTTTAGTCGATGACTAAGTCCTAGGGCTTCGGCAATTTATATTGCGAGAGTGGCTCATGCTAGAGTTGGGAATAGTGGTTCCGAAGGGCCAAGCCACGCGCGTCGCGCAAACGGAGACCTCGAGCATTCGACTGGGTGGTGAAGCCCGGCATCTGGGTTTCCGAGGAGATCGGGCTCGTTCTGGCATCCAATGAATCGATTTGGGTGCCCCGCGCTCCCACGGGGATCATATCGGCCTTCCTAGGGTGCATCTCACTCCGAACGGCGGGCGTCGGCCGAGTCGCCGCCAGTGCCTGGCGGGCTCTCGGTTCGATCGAGTGTGCGCGCTGTGCTTGGGGTGTGTGCATACCTCTTGGAGTGGCGGCGCGCGCGCCAGCCGAACGCCAGTGATGATCAAGTATCAGTTTCCTCATCTGTCTGAGTTAATAAGTTAAAAACTGGAAAAGCTCTCGCACTGTTCTGTTAGCTCACTTCCCCTCGTGGAGTTGCCTCTGTGTAAACCGCCTTATTTGACTGTTAGAATGACGTCCATTTTCATTTCTTTCAGTGTGTACGATAAACCTGTGATTTCCAAATTTAGTGGGCAGGGACCAAAAAAGAATTTGTATCACAAGCTCATTTCACGTTTACAGAACGTGAAAGTGAACTAAACATTTCAAGAAGCAGTGGTTTCCTTTACTATCAGTAATATACTCTCTTCCTTCTGTGTGTGTTTTTGTGTTTTGTTTTTAAACCCCGCTGAGCTACATGCCCAACGCCCCCTCTTTGGGGGGGGGGTACCAGGGATCGAAATCAGGGGTACTCGACCACTGAGCCACATCCCCAGCCCTGTGTTGTGTTTAATTTAGAGACAGGGTCTCACTGAGTTGCTTAATGCCTCGCCTTTGCTGAGGAAGGCTTTGAGCTCGCGATTCTCCTGTCTCAGTCTCCCAAAGTGCGGAGGTTACAGGCGCTCGCCACTGCACCCGGCTCCAACTCTTTTTTAAAATATTGAAGCCAGGCGTGGTGGCGCGCGCCTGTAATCCCAGCACTTTGGGAGGCTGAGACAGGAGAATCGTGAGCTCAAAGCCAGCCTCAGCACCACAAGGCGCTAAGCAACTCAGTGAGACCCTGTCTCTAAATAAAAAAAACACAAAAAATAGGGCTGAGTACCCCTGAGTTCAATCCCCGGTACCAAAAAGAAAAATAAAATCTTGAGACAGAGTCTTGCTAAGTTACCCAGACCAGACTCAAATTTTCTGTCCTCCTGCCTCAGCCTCCCAAGTAGCTAGAGTTACAGGTGTAGCACCTGGCTTCTATCACTTTTAAAGTAGTTGTCACTACCTACTATAATGATTTAATAGGGATTTTGTTTGTTTTGACAGATGTGTGCCCTATGCCTGGCTGCTACATGATTTGGTTTCATGATTTCATGATCCACTATTTCTGAAAAATGGCAGCAATTTCCAGCATTTGTTGGTTTGAATCTTAGTTCTGCCACAGACCAGCTGTTGGGGCACCAGTAAGACAATATATGGGGCTGGGATATAGCTCAGTTGGTAGGGTGCTTGCCTTGCATGCACAAGGCCCTAGGTTCAATCCCCAGCACCACCAAAAAAAAAAAAAAAAAAGACTATGTGTATTTGTGTACTAGATAGCAGGTAAAACATTTATTACTGTGGGTCTCAGTTGTAAAAACTTGGAAAAAACACTACATTGATGTAAATAGTCCTGACTCGGGTATTAATTAATCTTGCGGAGAGGACATTTGGGGGTGGGGGGGGTTGTACCAGAGATTGAACCAAGGAGTGCTTAACCACTGAACCACATCCCCAGCCCTTTTTATTTTTTTATTTAGAGACAGGGTCTTGCTAAATGCTGAGGCTAGTTCTGAACACATTGTCCTCCTGCCTCAGCCTCCGGATCCACTGGGACTACAGGCATGCATCACTGTGCCCAGTGGAAATCTTTTTTGTGTGTATATAGTACTGAAGATTGAAACCAGGGGTGCTGTACAACTAAGCTACATCTCCAGCCTTTTTTATTTTTTATGTTGAGACAGGATCCTTGCTAAGGTGCCAAGGATGGTCTCAAACTGGTGATCCTAGCCGGGCGCAGTGTCACACACCTGTAATCCCAGCACTTTGGGAGGCTCAGACAGGAGAATCACGAGTTCAAAGCCAGCCTTAGCAATGGCAAGGCACTAAGCAACTCAGACCTTGTCTCTACATAAAACACTGGGAATGTGGCTCAGTGGTCAAGTACTTCTGAGTTCAATCCCCAGTACCAAAAAAAAAAACAAACAAACTTGTGATCCTTCTACCTCAGCCTCCCAAATAATTGAGGTTACAATCATGCACACCATGCCCAACAGGGGTGTGGAAAACTTTTTAGGCTGATATTTTGCTATTTTCCCCAACTAGTTCTTCACCATACCCTCTAAACTGGATCTCTCGATCGTCCCATCCTCAGGCTCACTTCTCACTTATTTCTTTTTTTTTTTTTTAATATTTTTTTAGTTGTAGATGGACACAATGTCTTTATTTTTTTATTGCTTTGTATGTGGTGCTGAGGATCGAACCCAGGGCCCCACGCATGTGGGGCAAGCGCTCTACCGCTGAGCTACAATCCCAGCCCCCTCACTTATTTCTATATCCTTCAATGTTTGAAGCAGAAATGGTAGAAGCTAGTTGTAAGACATAGTTTTGGGCCTCTGGTTTGGGCCCCAGGTTACCACCTTCACCCCACAAATGCATTTACTGAGTCCTGTAGTTCAAAGACCCCTCCACTCCCTTTCATGATTCTTTGTTTTTGCTTTAGTTCCTATTCCATTTTCCTGCTTTAGCATCATCTCTATCTTATAACCTCCCTCCCCATTTAAGGTCCTTAAATGGTAGCCTAATTCAGGAGGAATCTTTTTTTTTCTTTTTCATGGGTAGACTCTCCAGTGTAGGCTTTGTCCCTGGATTTTATAATCTGCCAGTTGGCTTTGCCCTTATTCTGCTCTGATCACCTGTTGAACACCTACCATGATGCTGTGTTATCTTGGATCTTGATACCACTTACTTCTGTTATAGCCATGTCTTGATGAGGAGACATCCCGGTTATTGAGTAACTTCCACTTAAACAGTGAAAGGCGGCTCTCTGATCTTTGCCATGGTCCAGTTTCCTGACTCATGCATCTCTTTTCCCTTCCTCATGTCTCTTAAGTGTCTCTCTAAAGGCTTTGCCTTATACTTTATGTCTAGTGAAATATAAGCTGTATATGAATAGGTGCAGCCCTTTCTGGATTGATTCGTTCCTGCTCAAAAGGCTGTTCTGGACAACTTCACTGACCTTATTTCTGTCCCTCTCTCCAGCCTTGCCTTTGTTTTTTTCTTTTATTTTTGTCTTTTTGTGCCAGGGATTGAACTCAGGGGTACTCGACCACTGAGCCACATCCCCAGCCCTATTTTGTGTTTTATGTAGAGACAGGGTCTCACTGGGTTGCTTAGTGCCTCACCATTGCTGAGGCTGGCTTTGAACTCACAATTCTCCTGTCTCAGCCTCCCAAAGTGCTGGGATTACAGGCGTGCGCCACTGTGCCTGGCTTCAGCCTTGCTTTAAGCAAGAGAACTGCACAATACCTTTTGGTCCAGTTTACCCATACTTACCTTTCAGTTATATCTTACGTCTCTAGAATGTCTCTACTACCTTCTGAATTTATCTGATCCTCTTGCCATTTTGTGAAGCCCTACACTCTACCCCTAGAATTCTGCCTATGTGGAAGTGTTCAGTAGAAATCTGGGATTAAGTGAGAGGTTACCTTATGATTTTTATGAACTCATTCAGTTCTTCACTATGTTTCTATGGTCTCTGGTGCCACACATCCTGAGCTGGAATCCTGAGTGCATTGGAATACCTCTCTGTCTTTAGGCAAGTTACCTTCTCTGTGCTTTAGTTCTCTCATCAAGAATGTATAAAGAGGGGCTGGGGTTATGGCGCAGTGGTAGCGTGCTCGCCTAGCATGCGTGAGGCACTGGGTTCGATCCTCAGCACCACATAAAAATAAAATAAAGATATTCTGTCCACCTACAACTAAAAAATAAATATTTAAAAAAAAAAAAAAAAAAAAAAAAAAAGAATGTATAAAGATTAACTGAGTTAACACATGTAAAGAATTTAGAATAGTGCCCAGCACATATTAAGTACCTAACAAATGTTATGCCATATTATTAAACCTGAAGCCTGTAGGCTCTGCACTGTATCCATCTGCACTTGACTATATGTGTTTCAGGTAGTCTGTAGTCCCAAGAGCAAGAATAAAGACCATTTTAACTATTTTATACGTCTTTAAATTGCTTTACTCTTTTTTGTCTTTTCACATTTTTCACTTGGTGCATCGTAATTGTACACAATGATGATATTTGTTGTTACATATTTGCACATGCACACAATATAACAATATTATTTGACCGACATTACTCCCTAGTACTTCCCTCCTCCCTTCCCTCTTCCTGCCTTTGCTTTACTCTTTATAGGAACTCTTTTTTTTTTTTTTTGTAGAGATTGTTTCCATCTGCATTACATATAAGAAAACTTACATTAAAGCACAGTAAGTGGTAGAGACTTAAATCCATGTCTTTCAGACTCTGTTGACTCATAGCATATTTTATATGTTACATAGGGTTCTGGCTTTGTTACCAACTGATTTTGTGTTGTTAGGCGAATCATTTACTCTTTGGGCTTTAGGGACTGAGTTGACTATACTAAAATAATTCTGGAGCTGAGTGTAGTGGCACATACCTGTAATCTCAGCTCCTCAGGAGGCTGAAGCCGGAGGATCACAAGTTCAAAGCCAGCCTCTTCACTTAGACCCTGTCTCAAAAATTTAGAAAGGGCTTGGGATGTAACTCAGTGGTAAAGCACACCTGGGTCAGTCCCCAGTATCAAAAGAAAGGGAAAAAAAATCATTTTAGAGGAGAAAAGTGAGTGGGCTTAAGGGAAGTCTGATCAATTTTGAGACTAGAATTCTAGACATATTATGGGTGTTATTATGGAAAACCCAAAATATATTACTGGGAAAAGAGATGGAAACTAATATGCTTACTATGCTAATATTATCTATGTGGAATGTTATTTAAATTTCACAATAATCCTTTAAAAAGTCTTATCATCCCTTAGTATAGATGTGGAAACAGGCTAGTGGTGTTCAAATGATATCCCTAACCTCATAACATAAATTGGAGGGTGTTCAAACCCATTTCAGCTGACTTCAAAGTTTGTTTACTTGATATTGCACAATGTTACTCTAGAGTTTTGAAAGACTATGATGACTGATAGCTTATTCCTAATACTGTTAACTGACTTTTTTTTGGTACCAGGGATTGAACCTAGGGGCACTCAACCACTGAGCCACATCCTCAGCCCTATTTTGTATTTAATTTAGAGACAGGGTCTCACTGAGTTGCTTAGCACTTTGCCATTACAAAAGCTGGCTTTGAACTTGGAATTCTCCTGTCTCAGCCTCCCAAATGCTGGGATTATAGGTGTGGGCTACCGCACCGGCCTAACTGGCCTTTAATGTTTTGATAAAATAAATGCATGTATACATAGTGCCTGATGGCCCAGATGAGCATTTTTACTCAGCACCTCTTAGCTGTCGTGGCTCTGTAACCAGTGGATGTGGATGATTCATCTTCTACAACAACCTTGAACCCCCCATAATCTTCACACATCTAAGAGTTTGTTTTGCACAATGTCCTTAGGAAAATGATTTTTAGGTATGACTTAGAGTCTTATAGGCTTCATGGGTGACACATTAATTTTCTTACTGGCATGTCTATTTCTTATGTCCTAGGTACTTTTAAATTGAATACAGAAACTGCTGAATTTGTTCCTCAGGAGAGAAAAAATTTTGGTCTAAATTGTGGGACTCAGAGAAGATCAGACGCTAATAGGATTGGCAGAAGAAATTACAGTTCATCACCTCCTTGTCACATTTCCAGGCAGATTCCTTATGATGACATCTCTGTTGTTCATCAGCACAGTTATCCTTCAGGAAGTAAACCTAAGAGTCAGCAGACTTTTTTCCAGTCTTCTGCTTCTAATAAATCACTCAAGAACCATAGCATTCAGAGTCAGCCTTGGCAAAAATTAAGGCATGAAAAGCATCATATCAGAGTCAAGAAAATACAGGGGCTCAATGACCAGAGCTCAGATATAATTAGCTTAGAAAGTGTGGCTAAGCCAGAGAGTGGGACAAACCCCAGTGAGCATAGCCCTTCTGAAAGTGAGAAGGAGGTTGTTGGTGCAGATCCCAGAGGAGCAAAACCCAAAAGATCTGCACAGTTTGTATACAGTTATGGTAGAGGATCAAAAGTCAAGGGGAAACTAAAGTGTGAATGGGGTAACAAAATGACTCCAAAACCTGAGGATGCTGGACCTGAAAATACCAAATCTGTGGGGGTTTTCAACCCTGACCCTTCAGATGCATCCTGTAGAAAAGGAGTACTGGATGGTTATGGAGCCAGACGAAATGAGCAAAGAAGATACCCACAGAAAAGGCCTCCGTGGGAAGTGGAAGGGGCCAGGCCACGACCAGGCCGGAATCCACCGAAACAGGAGGGCCAACGACATACAAATGCAGGACCCAGAAACAACATAGCCCCCATTCCAAAGGATAATCTCAATGAAAGACCAACAAAATCAGCCTGTGACAGTGGGAATTTGGCAGTTGTCAACAAGTCTTCCAGAAGGGTTGACCAAGAGAAGAGTGCTATAAGGAGACAGGATCCTCAAGTGATATCTTCTTTCCCCCGAGGCAAACAGAACCATCTGCTAAAGAATGTGGAAACACATACAGGTAAACCCACCTAGATGTGTGGAAATACATTTTTAATATTTTTTTTAACAACTAATGTGTTCACATAATTTAGAAAACAAAGTACAAAAAGGTACACAGTGAAAAGTATCTTAATTCACATGTGCCTGGGTTCTGCCACAGCCTGTTGCAATTCTTCCCTGTTGGTAAGCACTTACTTGGTTTTATGTATATAACAAACAAATACAAATAAGGATTTTTTCCACATAAGGAGCTCTGTAAATGTTCTTAAAAATGCAGGTATAGATGGTAAAGATGTCTGGCTATAAGATTTTATTTTATTTTATTTTTTCTTGCAATACTGGGGATTGAACCCAGGGCCTGGTGCATGCTAGGCAAGCATTCCACCTTTGAACTACATACCCAGCTCTGAAGACTTTTTTGAGTTGTAAAAGCAAAGACAGGGGATAGTAACATCCCCACAATCTCTGCAGGTTCCAGCCTGTATCACCTAATCTGCCTGATCTTGTCTGCTCAGTTGTGATGGTTCCTGTCTCACTATCTCTTAATTTCTCTCTTTCATTTCATCTCTTACACCACCATCAGAGAGCATTTTTTCTAAAATGTATTGAACTGTGTTTTCCCTGCTTACATTTATTAGTTCTCATTACCTGCAGATTCTGTCTTCTGCTTTATTCAGTCCTGTCTTCTACTACCTCAGTCTCCACCATTTTAATTCCTCGGATTCTGTACTGTTGTATCTTTCCATGCTGTTGCATGAAGCTCCTTCTGTCTAGAATTTCTACTCAACTTACTAGTGCTTGCTTACTTGCTTTATTTATTTATTTATACGTTCTGAGGATTGAAACCAGGGGTATTTAACCACTGAGTCACTTTGCTAGACCCTTTTTGTTTTTTATTTTGAGATAGGATCTTGCTTAATTGCTGAGACTGGCTTCAAACTTGTGATCCTCCTGCCTCATCCTAATTCACTGGGATTATAGGCATTCACCACTATGCTCAACCTTACTAGTGAATTCTTATTCATGTTTCCAAAGCTAGTTTAGTTACTTGTTCAGGGAACATTTTCTCATCCCTATAGTTAGCATTAATCTTTTTCAGCCCTCATATATACATCTTTCCTAATAATTATATTATGTATATTATATATACATCCCACTAATTATTCCTTGTGGACTTTTACCATCTTGGTCTCCTTTCAGTAGTTTTTTTTTTTTTTTTGCTACCGGGGATTGAACTCAGGGGCACTCAACCACTGAGCCACATCCCCTGCCCTACTTTGTGTTTTATTTAGAGACAGGGTCTCACTGAGTTGCTTAGCGCCTTGCGGTTGCTGAGGCTGGCTCTCAATTCTCTTGGCTCTCAATTCTCTCCCAAAGTGCTGGGATCACAGGCATGCGCCACTGCACCCAGCTGGCCCTGTGCATTCTAGGCAAGTGCTATACCACTGAGCTATGGCCCCAGCCCTGTTAATTTTATTTTGAGACAAGGTCTTGCTGAGTTCCCCAGGCTAGCTTTGAACTTAAGTACCCCTGTCTTACTGAGCCTCTAGAGTAGCTGGTATTACAAACAAGCACCACCGCACCCATGCATCCACTCTTTCATTACTTTTTGGTACCAGGGATTAAACACAGAGGTGCTTAACCACTGAGCCACATCCCTAGTCCTTTTTCACTTTTTATTTTAAATCAGGGTCTTGCTAAGTTGTTGAGGCAGGCTTTGAACTTGTGATCCTCTTGCTTCAGCCACCCAAGCTGCTGGGATCACGGGTATGTGCTACCACATCCAGTGCGCTCCACTCTTTTAAAAGGACTCACCTGACTAGGTCAGGCCTACCCCTTCTCAAAGAGAGGCAACTTCACAGGGTGTGCACATCAGGGAGGTGGAAATCTGAGAGCCATCTTAGACTCCTGCTCAGTAAATCTCTCAAGACCTTACATCCTCACATTATTTGTTACTTTTGAGAATACTTCAGGGCTGGGTTGTGGCTCAGTGGTAGAGCGCTTGCCTAGAATGTGTGAGGCACTGGGTTCGAATCTCAGCACTACATATAAATAAAAGAATAAAATAAAGATCCATCAACAACTAAAAATAATTTTAAAAAAATATTTCATTCATACTATTGTGTAAATACAATCATCCCTTGGTATCCACAGGTGATTGGTTTCAGGACCCCTTGCCAATACCAAAATCCATAGATGCTAAAGTCTCTTGTATAAAATGATGCAGTATTTTCATATGACCTAAGCATGTTCTCCTGTGTATTTTAAATCATTTTTACATTACTTATAATCCCAAATACAACGTAAATGCTATGAACATAGTTGTTATACTGTATTATTTATGAAATTATGACTAGTAAAGAAGACTGTACATGTTCAGTACAGAGCAGGTATTTTTTAAGAATTTAGCCTTTTATTTATTTTATCTATTTGTTTTTATGTGATGCTGAGGATTGAACCCAGTGCCTCATCTGTGCTAGGCAGGCATTCTACCACTAAGCTACAACCCCAGCCCAGTACAAAGTAGTTTTTTTGTTTTTGTTTTTTTTTTAAATTTTTAGTTGCAGATGGACACAATACCTTTATTTTTATTTTATTTATTTATGTGGTACTGGGGATTGAATCCAGTGCCCCACGCATGCGAGGCAAGCGCTCTACCACTGAGCCATCCCAGCCCCTAGAGCAGTTTTTAGAAGAAAAATAAAATTCAGTCTATGGTTGTTTGAATCAGCAGATGTGCAACCCACTAATATGGAGGGCTGAGTTCCAGTCACTGCTAAGTGCATTAAATACTGAGAATGTTTACATTGTGGTAGGGAAGACAGGCAGAATATTTAACATATCAGGTGGTGGTAAAGGTTAAAAAGAAATACAAAACAGATTGAGGTCAAAAGTGGCCAGGATGCTATTTTAGAAAGATTGATTTGGGGGCGGAGGGTTACCAGGGATTAAACTAGGGTTCCACCACTGAGCCACATCCCCAGCCCTATTTTGTGTTTTATGTAGAGACAGGGTCTCACTGAGTTGCTTAGCCCCTTGCCATTGCTGAGGCTGGCTTTGCACTTGTGATTATCCTGTCTCAGCCTCCCAAAGTGATGGGATTATAGGTGTGTGCCACCGTGCCCAGCTGAAAGATTGATGTTTGATGGGGAAACTTTTTTTTTTTTTTTTTTTTTTGTGGTACTAGCAGTTGAACCAAAGGGCCTCATGCATGTTAGCCAAGTGTTTTACCACTGAACAGTATATCCAGCCCATGAGGAAACATTTGCCCAGAGACCCAAAGTACAGAATCCTCCCTATGGCTCTTTGGGGAGGAGCAAATTTAGATGGAGGAAGGGACATTATGGTCAATAAATGGGGGTAGGAGAAACCATCAGAGAATTAGGGGCTGGATCATGAAAGGCCCTTAGATTTGGTTCTGATTAAGAAAATGAGAAGCTGCTGGAAGGTTTTGGGAAGAAAGATGGTATGCTCTTTCTAAAATAATCACTTAGTCTGCTATGTTAATAAAAGACTAAGAAAACAGCAGGATAGATTAGTATGCTATGATAGTAATTCTAGTGGGAGATGATGGGAACTTGGACTGTGAATACTAGTGGTAAAAAGGGTGATCTGTGAGACTTTGTGAATGTATTTGGAAGGAGGAGCTGATACCTTACGCATACAGACTGAATGATAGAAGAGAATGAGGAGTGGGGGATGAAGCCAAGGATTTTGTGTCTGAGCAGTTTAAAAGAATGGAACTGCCATTTACTGAAGATAAAACCTGGGAAAGAATAAGGGACTTATTTATTTATTTATTTATTTATATTATTTTTTGTGGTGCTGGGGATAAAACCCAGAACCTTGGGCATGCGAGAATTCTACCACTGACCTATACCCTCAGGTCAGGTGTTTATTTTTAAATTTTTTTTTTAGTTTTGAATAATTTTAGATTTATAGAAAAACTGCAAAAATAGGTCACAGAATTCTCATACATCCTTCACTGGATTTCCCTAAGGTCAACATCTTATATAACTAAAATACATTTGTCAAAACCCAAGAAGTCAGCCAGGCATGATGGCGCAAGCCTGTAATCCCAGCACTTAGGGAGGCTGAGACAGGAGAATCCCGAGTTCAAAGCCAGCCTCAGAAAGGCGAGGCGCTAAGCAACTCAGTGAGACCCTGTCTCCACATAAAACACAAAATAGGGCTGGGTGTGGCTCAGTGGTCGAGTACCCCTGAGTTCAATCTCCAGTACCAAAAAAAAAAACAAGAAGTCAACATTGGTAAAATAGTATTAATTAGTTAAACTATAGGCTTTATTTGGATTTCACCAGTTTTTTCCACTGACATCATTTTTCGCTTACAGGATTCGATCCAGGATACCACATTTTATTTAGTTGTCGCGTTTCCTTAGTCTCCTCACATCCATTCAGATTTCTTTGTTGGAAGTCCTTCCTTGTTGTAGAAAGTGTTTATGCTTTTGTTTAGTCTTTGTTCAGGGAAAATAAAGAATTTGGTTAAATTTGAGTTGCCTAATAGACTTCTGACTGGACACATTAAGTAGGGAGTTGGATATGAAAGAATGATGTTCAGGGAACAGGTCCGGACTAGAGAATTAAATATAGGAATTGTCAGTTTACAGATAGTATTTAAAGGACTAGAGGAGATGAGTGTAGTTAGAGAAGAATAGTGAGTTCTGAGCCTTGTTCTGCAGTGGTTCAGAGGTAGAAGATTAGGGATCCAACAGAGGCCATGGAGAATGACAAATGGAGCTAGGAAGTGAGTCATGTTGTACATGCCAAATGAAAAAATAATTCAATGAGAAGGGAGTGATCATTTGTGCCAAATAATACTGATAGTCTAGAAAGATGACAACTGCATACTAAATAAAAGTTATTGGTCTTGGTAAGCGTAGTTTTGAAGTGGTGGAGATAAAAACTTGATTGAAATGGAAAGAGAGGATCAGCCCAATATAACCCTTCATGGTTGAGAGTAATCTTCGTTCTTATTCTGTACTGAAAAAACCTAACACTGCTTCTATTCTCTTGGACTGTCTAGAGCCCTCATTTAATGGTAATAAAATTCACTATTTTAAAAACAATATGTTTCTACCATGCTCCTGCTCTCTTTTTTTTTTTTTGGTACCAGGAATTGAACTCAGGGGCACTCCACCACTGAGCCACACCCCACCCCTATTTTGTGTTTTATGTAGAGACAGGGTCTCTCTGAGTTGCTTAGCACCTCACAATTGCTGAGGCTGGTTTTGAACTTGGGGTTCTTCTGTGTCAGCCTCCCAAAGTGCTGGGATTACAGGCATGCACCACCACACCTGGCTCCTATTTTGTGTTTTATGTAGAGACAGAGTCTCACTGAGTTGCTTAGCTCCTTCACCTTGCTGAGGCTGGCTTTGAACTCGTTATTCTCCTGTCTCAGCCTCCCAAACTGCTGAGATTACAGGCATGCGCCACCGCACCCAGCTCATGCTCCTACTCTTAATTGACCTATGGCCTTCTCGCAATTCACTTTCTGTATAGCCTCTAAGAGACTAATTTCCTTTGTCCCATTTACCTTGTTTCTGGAAGATGGGAAAGTGTGCTCCAGTTTTCCCAGAGTTATTTCTACCCATTATTATTATTTTTTCTTGTATCAAAATCCCTGCTCCACCGGGTGCAGTAGTGCATGCCTGTAATCCCAGCGGCCCAGGAGATGGAGGCAAAAGGATCACGAGTTCAAAGCCAGCCTCAGCAATTTAGCAAGGCGCTAAGCAACTAACTTAATGAGACCCTGTCTCTGAAATACAAAAATTGGGCTGGAGATGTGGCTCAGTGGTTGAGTGCCCCTGAGTTTAATCCCTGGTTCCCCCACCCACCCAAATAAACCCTGCTCCTTTGAAGCCAGTGCTATTTCTCTTTTATCTACATCACCTTCTATGTCTCCTTATCTTTGTCATCTTTCATTCTCTAAATCTCTCATCTCCAGCCCTTCTTTGTTGATGCATCTTGCTCTATCTCTCTACCGCAGTGGTTCTGAAAGTATAATCCCAGACCAACAGCCATCAATCAGCAAGACCCAAGAATTGTTAAGAATTCAGGTTCTTGGGCCTCATCCCAGACTTATCCAACAGAAATCCTGGGAGTGGGATTTGTAATCTTATTTTTTAATAGGCTTCCAGGTAATTCTAATGCATGCTCAAGTTTGAGAATGATCTGCCATAAAATCTGCTGTTATTCTGTGTGACTCTAGCAATCATATGGATTGTGTTCTTTCATTTTCTCAACTACAGTAACCTTTAACTTCATTCTACCTCCATACCAACTCTCAGGGAAATAGTACTGAGAATCCCCTGTCACTGAAATCTTAAAGTCTGTGTTTCACTTTCTGACTGTAACCTTTTGTCCTAATTCTCTCAGCTTCTTTCTTGCACCCACACTACCAGTTTTGTCTACTTAGTGCCCTTCTCTCTTCAGGCTGAGTCTTATCACAGATCATGTGAAGTATGATCTTCTACCAAACCATTTGGCACAATCTCATCCCCAGAAAATCTGCCTTATTTCACAGCAGCACCTGGGAAATAAAATGCTTTTCCAGAAAAATCACATAACCAAATTTGGTGCTGCTGCAAGTTTATTCATCTTTTTAGAGACGCCTTCCTATATTAGCTCTCTATCACTGTGATAAATACCTGACATAAACAGTTTGAAGGAGGAAAAAATTAATTTGGCTCACAGTTTCAGTCCATGGTCAGCTGGGTCTGTCTTGGGCCTTCAGTGAGGCACAGCATCATGGCAGGGAGCTCATGGTGGAGCAGAGCTGCCCATGGCTCCAGAGAAGCAGAGAGAGCGAGATGAAGAGGCTGGGATCCTAATAACCCCTTCAGGATGCACCTGTAGTGACTTGACTTCCTTCAACGAGGCCCCAGGTCCCCAAGTTTCCATCACCTCTCAATAGCACCATTAACTGGGGACCAAGCCTTCAATATATAAACCACTGAGGAAATTTTAAAATCCAAACTGTAACACTTCCTAATCACCTTATTTAAAATTATAATCCTTCCCCACTTCAGCGTTTCTTGTCCTTTCTTGGTTTCTTTTTCTCCATAGCACCTCTCTCTAATGATGTTACATATATTCACTATTTATTTGTTCATGGTTTACTTTCTCCCATGAGATAATACCCTTCACAAGGATAGATTCATCTTCCTAAATCTCAGCAAACCTTCTTCCTACTTTACTGATAAAGAGGAAATCATCAGGTAGGCATATTTATCTCACCACTTTGTTCCTTTTATGCACACTTATAAGACTTCTTTGCTTACCTGTCCTTCAATTTCATTCTGAGATTTCCTTTTTTTCCTTTTACCAACCTTTTCACATGTACTATTCCAGCTTCTAAGCTCTTGCCCAGTCTGCTCTACCCTCCCAAAGGAAAATTTCCCCTGCTACATGACTTCCCAGTAAGATTCCTCTCCTTCCATTCCAGTCTAATTAATTAGTTGAACTCATTAGTTGAACTAATGGTAAGGTCAAGCAAGAATGGTTTTATATTTGCCACATCCATTGTACAGATGTATATCAGTCCTGACTATTCTGGATTTCCTTTTGAGTTTGATATAAAGAGGGAGTCTTTTGACGTGTGCCTTCTTTGACACCACACACTTCTGGTCCTCCTTATTCTCTTTTGACTGTTTTGCTTAAGTCCTTCAAGTTTCTCTTCCTTCCCCTCTTTCCTAACTATTGCTCTTTCCTAACTATTGGTATTTGTTGGGGTTTTATCTCAACCCTTTGTTCGCAACTTGATAAGGTCTCATTAGGTTACTTAATCCAAGGACCACTGCCTCCTTTTACAACCAACTTCTGACTTTTATGTTCAGGCCCTAAGTTCTGCCTCAGGCTTTAGACTTAATGAATATATATATATGGGTATGACATACACTTTGAACTTGACCAACTTGAACATCTTGACCAGGCCTACCATTGTATTAGCTTAAAAAAATATATAGCTGCCTTAACTTTAGTGAGATAACTTATAAAGTTTCCTAGTAGATAGCTTACTTTTAGTTCCAGTACCCAGATAAAATCAGCCTTGACTTTTTGTTCTATTTCCTTATGGAATTTTTCAATGCAAGTGGCCATTTTCTTACATAATCACAGTACTGTCATCACACTTAACAAAGTTAGCAATGCTTTCATGAACTCCTCTAACACTCATTCCATGATTGAATTTCTGATTGTTTCAAAACTCTTTTTACTCTTGAATTTTTTCAAATCTGATTTGTTTTAGCTTCTTTTAAAAATGCAATTACTTATTGGTACATCTGAAAAGTTATCAGTCAGTTAACACTTCAATTACATTTCTGTTTTTCTGATTATTTCAGTGGGTTGTCATACTGACATATTGTCCAATTAGAAGCATAGATACAATCATGACTAAGAAATGATAGGGAAGCCGTAGTGGGAAAATACCTTCTAGAACTGAAAAAGAGCCAATGGTCAGAACAGGACTGCCATCTAGTGTGGACAAGAGTTTTAGGCCTAAAACCTGATAGTTAACTAACACAGAGTAATGGCAGGACAGTGCCATGTCTTACATGTTAGGCAAACTAAAGGAAAGATTTATGTCATCAGTGAAGGACCTCCCTTCTTCTGGGACCTTTCTGGAACCTATATGTTTTTATTTTATTACAGTAATTTATTTATATAAGAAATAGTGTTGGGTATGCTATTTTTGTTTTTCATTACACAGTCTAAATTATTGTAGTTTCCCAGTTCACTGTGGTACTAGGCAGAAATTTTTTTTAAATTCAGTAAGATACAAAGAAACGGTTAAGTAGTGATAAAAAAGAAAAGGAAAAAAAAAAAAAGAAAATAGTATCGGTACTCATCATGTCTTAGGCACCACTCTAGTAAAAGTCTGCACTCAAGGAATGTACATTCTGTGAATAGAGTTAAATAATAAGCAAGACAAAATAAGTAGAATATATGTCATATCAGATAGTTTCTGTGTGTGTGTGGGATGGAACCTAGGGCCTTGTTATGCTAAATGTTTGCTTTACCACTGAGCTATAACTCCAGACTATACACTGGTCTCACTAGGTGGTAAGTTCCTGGAATCAGAAAATGTGTCTCCTTAGGTCTGGTAACCCTACCGTGGAGCTTATGATAGGAGCCAAACATATCTTTATAGTAAATAAACAAAAACTTCTAGAGTAACTACTAGAACCATCTCACCCTCCCATGAATTGTTGGAACATGTCCAGATTTAGGCTTTTTGCAGCTGACCAGTGCGGCTTCATGAGCCCTACCCTAACCTAAATCCATGGATCTGGTAGATTCAGAGCCTCTCTCCTTCAGAGAGTACAAAGCAACTCCATTGTGCAGTGTCACCTAAGGGCACTCAAGCTGTGTTACAGAGGCATTTCACTACTCTGGTATCTTTCTGGGCAAATTCATGGGAATGTTTTCTCAATTATGGGAATGCACACCAAAATATCTGTTACTAAATTCTTGGCCTCAGCATATCCTGCCATTTGTTGACCTCAATGTCTAAGTAGCCATGTTATTCAAAATCAGATATCCCTTAAAGTCTCTCTCTGTTCATTTTCTTCTGAATGATTTACCAAAAGTGAAAGATGGTTTTCTGTGTTTGAGTTTATCTTATTTTTCTCAACAGGTTCTCTAATTGAACAACTGACTACAGAAAAATACGAATGCATGGTGTGCTGTGAATTAGTTCGAGTCACAGCCCCAGTGTGGAGTTGTCAGAGCTGTTACCACGTGTTTCATCTGAACTGCATAAAGAAATGGGCAAGGTCTCCAGCATCTCAAGCAGGTCAGTTATTTCTCTTTTTAGAGTAGTTATTCTCACCTGTTTGATATGTTCAGGTTGTAAGTCTTGCTTTAAAATACTGTTTAATTCCTCTTAAATATTTTATCTGCAGGGAGAGTATGTTGCCTTGATAGGATAAAATTGGTTTCTTTTATTGAAAATGACAGCTTTTATCCAAGTAGCAACTACAGAAAGCATTTCTTATATAGTTTGCCTTAGAAATTTATGCAAAGCAATGGTTTCATTTAGGCTCAAGCTTTTGAAGTCATTTTTGCCTTTCACAACCCTTCTTTATAGTATATTGTTGGCTAAGTATACTAATATTTATAGATAATACAAATGTTACTAACAATGTGGTTTCTGAACTGTGGCTCTCTAATTAAAAACATCTGGATTTTCTTGTATCTACTCAGTTTATCCTATATTTTTCAAACCAAGATTCAGATTAATGTTTACATGAGAAATAATAGAACAAAATTAATACCTACTTGATTTGTTATATCTGAAAGTCCTTTCAATATTGTGAATTTCTTTCTTTTTTTTTTTTTTTTTTTTTTTGGTACTGGGGATTGAACTCAGGGGTGCTCGACCACTGAGCCACAGCCCCAGCCCTATTTTGTGTTTTATGTAGAGACAGGGTCTCACTGAGTTGCTTAGCGCCTCGCCATTGCTGAGGCTGGCTTTGAACTCGCGATTCTCCTGTCTCAGCCTCCCTAAGTGCTGGGATTACAGGCTTG
>CM053399.1:149355804-149457998 GCA_028644305.1 Xerus rutilus
TGAATTTCTTTCTTAAATGTTTGATATACTTAACATTGAAATTACGACCATGATGTCAATATTGTGACTTCTTTTTTTTTTAATGCTACTGAAGAGCATTAAAAAATGACTGACCAAGAGTCAGTCATTGACTATCAACTCTTTATCTTCTCAATTCCTTGGTGAACTCACTATCAAGAATATTGTTCCCCTTCTTTAAATTCTGATCCACTGTCAGGCATGGTGGTACACACCTATTATCTAAGCGGCTCAGGAGGCTGACACAAGAAGATTGCAAGTTCAAAGCCCACCTCAGTGAATGTAAGGCCTTGTGCTTGCTAGCAGACTTTTTTTTTTTTTTTTTTTTTGGTACCGGGGATTGAACTCAGGGGTACTCAACCACTGAGCCACATCCTCAGCCCTATTTTGTGTTTGAGACAGGGTCTCACTGAGTTGCTTAGCACCTCACTGTTGCTGAGGCTGGCTTTGAACTTGTGATTCTCCTATCTCAGCCTCCCAAAGTGCTGGGAAGGCCTTGTGCTTGCTAGGCAAACACTTTACCACTGAACTATATCCTGTGCCCTACATTTAAATTTTTAAAAATTACTTGTGCCTTTTTTGGGGTGGTAGTGCTAAGATTGAACACAGGACCCTGTGCATGCCACACATGTGTTCTGCCACTAGGCTATACCCCCCACCCTACTAATTTGTCGTACTGATTTTTTTTTTTTAATAGATGGCCAGAGTGGTTGGAGGTGCCCTGCCTGTCAGAATGTGTCTGCACATGTTCCTAATACCTACACTTGTTTCTGTGGTAAGTTTGTTTGCATATACTAGAGAATCTTTCGTTTTGTTCATTATATCTCAGAGCTCTATCTAGAAGAGATATGCTGGGCTTGTCTTAGAAGTTACTAGTAAGACTCTGAGGCTGTAAGAGCCTATAAGACTTTACTCATGTGGTCCATCTCCCAGCTAGAGTCGTGAGCTTTTGTGCTCTCAGCAGGCTGTTCTAGAGATAGGCCTATGATGCCAATCAGGTCACTTCATAATTGTGGTCCTGGTCTCTCAGGTCTTAGCTTGAGACCAGAGCTGACAATCTGGCAGAGGCAGATGTCAATATGTGCTTCCTCTCATAAGCAACTGTAACAGCTTTGACATTCCAGATTTGAATAGCATGAATAAAGAGCTAGTATTTTATTTTTATTCCAAAGTAAGTCATTTTTTATTTATATAAAAAAATTTTTTTATAAACCTGCATTTCAAACTCTTATGTTTACATCTTCTCTCTTTTTGGAATATTCCTATTTTTTAATAGCTATGTTTCCCTGTTTATTAGAAAAAAGCTTTCTGTGATTCTGATGCCCATTTCTTATTTCCTGCATGTCTTCTTCCCCCCACCCTGAATTTTAGTGACTAACTGCTCCATATAGTTGATTTTTCAGATTTTGTTTCTTAGCTATTTTATCTCCCTCCTTGAACCATGCATTTTTTTCCCTCTCCTTGTTGCCTTGTGGAACTATATTCAAAAGTCATCAGTGACCCCCTTTTGGCAATATCTGTGGCTTATTTATAAATTCTTAAATTTTTTTGGCAGTCCACACCCTGAACATGTTTGACTATTTTCTTTTCTTAAAATGACCAGCTCTTCTGTTTGTTTCTGCATGCTCTCATTTTTCTAACCAATTTGCTCATATTTCTCCTTTCCCATTACTTAACTAGCAGCTTTCACCAAGAGTCAGTCATTGACTATCAACTCTTTATCTTCTCAATTCCTTGGTGAACTCACTATCAAGAATATTGTTCCCCTTCTTTAAATTCTGATCCACTGTCAGGCATGGTGGTACACACCTATTATCTAAGCGGCTCAGGAGGCTGACACAAGAAAATTGCAAGTTCAAAGCCCACCTCAGCAACTTAGGCCCTAGGTTAGCGAGACCCTGCCTCAAAATAAAAATTTTTAAAAAGGGCTGGGGATGTGGCTCAGTGATTAAGTCCCTGGATTCAATCCCTAGTACCAAATATAATTTAAAAATAAAAAATAAATTCTCTTCCACTTGCTATTCAGGCTGTGATCCCCAATCCCTTCTTCCATTGAAGATTAATAGAAATCTATAATGAGTAGAATAGAAAGGAAAAGGTAAAGATTTAAAAGGTAAGAGGGAATGAACAGCAATAGGAAATGGAGGAACTCAAACATAAAGTTTCATGCTTTTGGAAATGGTGATATCAGGGAAAAGAGTAGGTCAAAAGAATCAGTAGGGACAGTAAGTGCAGGTTAGAAATGTTGAGTTGGGAGAATGAGCAGAACATCCAGTAAAGAATGTCCACCAGGAAGGTAGGAATATATTCAAAGAAAGATCAAGACTTAATATGATAGTTGCAATTGAGAAGAGTAGGTAAGAGCTTATTGGAAAAAGGAGTAAGAAATAAAGGAAGAGTACAATACAGAATCCTGGCAGGGAAAAGACAACCATCATGTTGACACAGGCAAAAGAGGTGGAAGCATCAAAAGATGTTAGGGCAAAACTAGAGCACAATGTTGGAACAAGAAAGCACAGAGGCAGCAGCTTTTCTAATATCCTGTTTTGAGTTTTTACCAGGTAATGAGGCAAGAGCAGGAGTAGGAGGGGGAGGGAGATAGGAGAGAGACACTGAGGAAGAATTGACAAGACTTGGTGACTAAGTACAGTGTGGAAAGAAAAAATTATCAGTGACTAGTGTTTGAGTGTGACTTTGACACTGATGCTGTCATTGACAGAAATGAGGGAGACTTTTTTTTCCCTTTTTTCCTTTTTTTGGTACCAGGGATTGAACTCAGGGGTACTCCACTCCTGAGCCACATCCCCAGCCCTATTTTGTGTTTTATGTAGAGACAGGGTCTCACTGAGTTGCTTAGCACCTCGCTGTTGCTGAGGCTGGCTTTGAACTCGTGATTCTCCTATCTCAGCCTCCCTAAGTGCTGGGACTACAGGCTTGTGCCACTGTGCCTGGTGAGGGAGACTTTTTTATTGGATATTTTTAGTTATATTTAACAGTAGAATCTATTTTGACATGATTATAAAAGCATAGAATATATCTTGTTCTAATTCAGACCCCATTACCTCTCTTTCCCCTTCCTGAGGCAGAGGCTTTAGAGGGAAAATCTGAACTCTGGCTGAAGATAAGTCAGTTAGATGTGACTGAAATCTGAAGCAGAGATGTTCAGCAGGTGGCTGGACACGTGAGACTGAAACTGAAGTTTCAAGGCAAGGCAGAAAGTGTAGATTTGGGAATCACTTGGACTTTGGGTATATTGAATCTCTCAATATGAATAAAATTTCTAAAGAGATGGTATAGAGAGAAAAGGAGAGGCCAAGGAGTGGAGCCTGCTGCCATTTCATATGTGAATTACCCAGGTGGGGATGAATTGTTCAAGGGCAAGGAGGAGTCCTGTAACTTGGATTTTGCTCTTCCCTGCCTCTGTGTTAAATCCAAAGAAGATGCTCAGTAAAGACTTGATTATAAAATTGTTTTTATGCCTATCATATAGCTTTAGAATAGGCAAGTTCCTACTGTACAGAGGATTTATGTCGTTTCCCTCTTACTGCCTCATTTCTTTACCCTAATGCTCTTTCCTTATTTCTTTTATTTTCTACCTATTTATTTTTATGTTACTGGGAATTGAGCCCAGGGCCTCACATGTGCTAGGCAAGTGCTATTCCACTGAGTTACATCACCAGCTCTCTTTCCCTATTTCTTTCTTTTCTTTTTTTTTTTTTGGTATCAGGGATTGAACTCAGGGGTACTTAACCACTGAGCCACATCCCCAGCCCTATTTTGTGTTTTATGTAGAGACAGGGTCTCACTGAGTTGCTTAGCGCCTCGCCATTGCTGGGGCTGGCTTTGAACTCACGATTTTCCTGTCTCAGCCTCCCAAAATGCTGGGATTACAAGCATGAGTCACCGCGCCCCAGCTTTCCCCTATTTCTTTCTAATCCTTACCACAGATATTCTTTTATCAGTCCAGGAGCCCATTTATAGATTGTTTATTAGGTATTTATCTGAGATTAGATGTGTTCATTAATCAAATGAAAATGGCATTTTCATAATTAAAAATGACTATTTCTGCCAGATGCAGTGAGGATAAGTTCAAAGTCAACGTCAACAACTTGGCAAGATCCTGTTTCAAAATAAAACATAAAAAGGTCTGGGGATGTTGCTCAATGGTTTAGCACCCCTGGGTTCAATCCTCAGTACCAAAAAAAAAACCAAACAGTTTTTCTCTTTCCTACATAAGCTGGAATTTGAGACTCAGTGAAGCTTTTAATGAATAGCATTACGTTTACCTTTTTATTGTAGGATGTGAGATAATGTATTTGTTGAACTAATGGAAACCACACTTGAAGTTTCATGCTGTCTAGCTGTACTGTACTATTTTATTAAAGTTGAGGATATGGTTGAAATTTGTAGCATTGATTCTCTGATCTGATATGTTTTAGGCAAAGTAAAAAATCCTGAATGGAGCAGAAATGAAATTCCACATAGTTGCGGTGAGGTTTGTAGGAAGAAACAGCCTGGCCAGGACTGCCCACATTCCTGTAACCTGTAAGTTGGAATACTAGACCTCTGGAGATTCCTGGTGTACATGCTTTGCTAGTAGCTCTAAGTACACATACCTGGTTAATATGTTATAGATCAGGGGAAGGGTGATATAGTACCATTTACTTAGCACTTACTGTGCACTGGGCATGCTACATAAGGTAATTTGTTCAGTTTTTAGCATAGTTCAGTGATGTATAGATATTTGTCATCTCCACTTTACACTTGGCTTAGAAAAGCAAGCCTCTTGCCCATCATCACAATGTTAATATATGGTAGAGCTATAATTTCCAAAGCCAGTGCTCCTTCTGCCACATTACACCATTTATAAAAAGACATGAGAATCAGATATTTTATCCCCTAGTGATATCCAATATCCAGCTCCAAGAGAGAATGCACAGGACAGCCTTCTGTCTGGGGAAAGATAATTGCATAGCATCTTGTCTGACAGTATTTTTATGATGTGAATACTTTCTATACAATAAATAACCAGGCTTACGACGTACCTATTCAGCCTCTTAAAAAAAGAACATAGAGAATAATTGATCAGATTGATCAATTACAAGTAAATTTCTGTGGACCACTCTGACCCCAAACAAAGATTTAAATCTGGGTTTGAATCACTTAGTTACTTGACCTTGGACAAATTATTTCTCTAAGCCTAGGTTTCTGCATTTGTAAAATAACGATGATATGAATAATAGTACTTATCTGATAGGGTTCTGTGAAAAAAATAAATGAGCCAGGTACTGTGGTGCACGCCTGTAATTTCAGAGGGAGACTGAGACAGGAGGATCACGAGTTCAAAGCCAGCCTCAGCAAAAGTGAGGTGCTAAGCAACTCGATGAGACCCTGTCTCTAAATAAAATATAAAATAGGACTAGGGATGTGTCTCAGTGGTTGAGTGCCCCTGAGTTCAATCCCCAGTACCCCAAAAATGAATGAATGAATGAATGAATCAGTGTGCCTAAGAGACTTGGTACAGAGTCTGCCAAGTGGTCAAAAATATGGTAATTCTTGCTTCATTACCCAAATTTAAGAGTAAAACAGACATCAGAGTATTATGTCATGCTTCTATTGCCTAAAGCTGGACTAAATATCAGATCAGGGGCCTTGTGATAAGGTGAGGCAGTGAGAACCAGTGCGTTAGAACTGTTTCAGACTGGGCTAAACAGCTTGGCCTGCAATTTGCTGGGCAGTCAGCTGTCTCCCTGTGGCTACTTGCTTAGGTCTTCCTTAGGGATTCATTTGCCTAACCCATTTCTTCCCCTAGCCAGCATTTTAAGTAAATTCAGTAATAAGAAATACTATTTTTCCAAAGCCTTTAGCAGAAATGAGCCCTTTTGTGACTACCGGAGAACATCAAAAGTGATACAGATCAGGCCAGGTACAATGGTGCACACCTGTAATCCCAGCAGCTTGGGAGTCTGAGGCAGAGGATCACAAGTTCAAAGCCAGCCTCAGCAATGGTGAGGTGCTAAGACAGTGAGACCCTGTCTCTAAATAAAATATAAAATAGGTCTGGAGATGTGGCTCAGTGGCTGAGTGCCCTTGAGTTCAATCCCAGGTACCCAAAAAAAAAGTGATACAGATCAGACAGTAAAACTCATTCTTTTGCAGCTTTGCAAATTTCACACTTGATTTGGAAATTGTCCTTTTATTGCAGTCAGGATCCCAAAGGTTGCTGAAACCCATTCCACTACAGCACTTTTTTGATCTCAAAGTTTTGAGTTTCTCTTTTTTTATCCTTATCAAGACTTCAAAACCACAGTTGACCCCTTTCTTTATTTGGGGTTGTTCCGATGGGTCAACCGTGGCTACATATTAGAATTACTTAGGGAACGTTTTAAAAACACCAGTACTCAGTCTCTACCTTCCATCAATTCAATGAGAACCTATAGGGTTGGGTCCTGAACCTCTATAATTTTAAAAGTACTCCAGGTAATTTCAGTATATAGTTAGCATTGTAAACCCTGCTGAAAAGGTTACAAAAACCTGAGACTGAATTCAGGTCTGGGGGTATTTGAAATTACCTAGAATCATCCATACCTGACCTGTGGTTTGTCTCATTAAATTGTTTTCCCTGATAGGGTTGTGGCATATCATGTGAAATATTACTGTTGAATAATGATACTCTTCTTTAAAGACATGCTTAAACCAAAGTTTCTTGTGGATGCTATCAAAATGGGTCAACTTTGAAGACTAGGTGCTTGTTTTTAGATTGTTCCCAGTGTTTAAACCTTATTTAAGAGGTACCAGGGGCTGGAGTTATGGCTCAGTGGTAGAGCACTTGCCTAGCTTGTGTGAGGCACTGGGTTTGATTCCCAGCACCGCATGTACATAAATAAAATAAAGGTCCGTTGACAACTAAAAAATGCTTTTTTTTTTTTTAAAAAAAGAGGTACCAGAAGGACTGGAGACGTAGCTTAGTGGTAGAGTGCTTGCCTAACATTTGTAAAGCCCTGGGTTCAGTCTAAAGCACCAAAACAAAGTTAACAGCTGGTGAGTCATGTATAAAACTAAAAATCCCAGCCAGACTACTTTGTAGACACATCTGGTTTGTTTTGCACAAAATTCTGTTAACCATGCAATTAATTAGACTGGCCTCAGATTGATTTTTAATTCCCAAAGGATTATACTTTACTGTCACATCGAATGCTCCATTTCACCAAAAATCTTACAGAAGTTCCCCAAATGTTGTAAGTAATGGTGTTTCTGAACCATTGTATATTTTACCAGGGTGTCTGCTTTGAAGAAGGCAACATTTATTTGAATATACAAATTCTATTTTGTAATTCTCTATAATGTGGTTCCTATAAAAAACATTCTATTCACGGTCTAATTCTGACCTGTATTATATCACTAAGCTTAGTTTTTTCCATGACCCCTTGCCCCTTCCTTCTCTCCCTTTGTTGCTTACCAGAGTTCACCCCCTTAGGCCAACCTTTTTTTCATTCTTCCCATTGTTTGCCCACTGCCTAGTGATCATTTCAGTAGCTGATGAGAAAATGTCTGTGCTTGTCATGGACCTAGTTGAGTTGAATTCTGTCACTTTGCTCAACTGAAAGGCACATTGTGTGTTTGTGTATGTACATGTGTGTGCAGTACTGGGGATTGAATTCAGAGGTTTGTGCATGTTAGGCAAGCACTGAGGGTGGCAAGCTATTTTTATCCCCACACACTGCTGTAAATGGGCCAAGACCATATTTGAAAATGTCATCTTTGACAGTCAGACCCAAATAAAACTAGTATTTTGATTTGGGCTTTACTTTTCCAGTTAAATATTCTAAGATGATAATTCAGTTAATATTTTCTACATAAAAGTATAGTTAGTTATCTTTAGGGGAAATAAGTTAGACATTTAGTAGTAGGTTTATTTTTTGCCATGTTTACAATAGGACTGAGTTGGGATTGCTTTGTTTTGGTTTGGACACATAGTATGATTTGTTCATTGAAGACTTTCTTTTTCAGTCTCTGTCATCCTGGTCCCTGCCCACCCTGTCCTGCTTTTATGACTAAAACGTGTGAATGTGGACGCACCAGGTAAAGTTAGAATTGCACTATGAAGAAGACCTCAGTTTCCACATGGGTGATTTACTTACAAATTTCTAAAATAAAGATTAGTAAATATAAATAAATGGTAAGTGTAAAGAAAATCATCTCTTGGTATCCATGGAGGTTGGTTCTAGGATCCCCAAGGATAAAACTCCACAAATTCCTCAGTCATTTATATAAAGTGACATGATATTTGCATATAACTTATATACAACCTCCCACGTACTTTAAATCATCTCTGAATACAGAGATATATATGTAATGCCTAAGACAATATAAATGCTGTAGGAATAGTTGTTATATTATTTAGGAAATAATTACAAGAAAAAAGACCATACATGTTCAGTGCAGACACAATTTTTTTGTAATATTTTTTATTTGCTTTTGGTTGAATCTGTGGATACAGAACTCTTAAGGAAGAACAGGTGGGCTGGGGTTGTGGCTCAGTGGCAGAGTGTTTGCCTGGCATGTGTGAAGCGCTGGGTTCTAGCCCCAGCACCACATATAAATAAATATAAGTAAAGGTATTTTAAAAATGATACCATGTTTGAAAAGAAAAGAAAGAACAGTAGTACTTTTTTTTTATAAATAGTGGCTTCCCAGGGCTGGGGTTATGGCTCAGTGGTAGAGTGCTCACCTAGCACGCGTGAGGCACTGGGTTCAATCCTCAGCACCACATAAAAATAAAATAAAGATACTGTGTCCACTTACAAGTAAAAAATAAATAAAAATTTAAAAAAATAAAGTTTCCCATGATGCTCCTGATCCTGCTTTGAAATCTTATAAGAAATCTTATAAGTAATTCAGAAACTATATGCACAGTGAGATTGTAAAATTACCTATTCAGGTGAAATGCCAATGGAACAGGGATTTTTATTAACCTCTCTAGTCGGTGACAGAACCAGGAATCGAACCCAGGCCTGTTAAGATCAAGGAGACAGGGACCATTATTCTGTGTCTGCATCTAGGAGATTTTCAGTGATCATTGTTGCATGAAAGTGTAACACCCAAGCCCATCTTCCTTTTGTTACAATACAAGTTCTTCTGCATCATTTTTGCAAGGATCATTGATAGATGTGGAGTGTCTCTGAGGCCCAGGAAGATATTAAAACAATTTCTTAACCCTGAAACAAGATGGAATCATGCAGATTTTCAGTGATGTGCATTTGTAGTAGTGTGGCCTAAGAGACACGTGAGAGGGTTCTGAGCCAGAAGATCAAATCTGGGCTTTACTACTTACTGGTTGTTGATCCTGAGCAAGTTGTTTGATTTCCCTGAGCCTCACTCTTCTTATTATAAAGTAGAAGTAATAGTTGAAGGGTTGAGGTTAACCATAGTGCTAGGCATCTATAGCATAATAGGCCAGTGGTAGCCATTATGCTGAGCACTGTATTTTGATCATCTATGTACATAACAATGACTTTTTAAAACAAAATGTATGTATTTGAAATGGAAGGGGTAGAATTAAACTCTTCTTGCAGGAGAGTAGACTAAATCATCACCTGGAAAGAGACCTGAAGACAATATCTAAAAGCCATTAAGTGAGCAAAATCCAGATATTTATTAGAACAAAGCTAGAATGGCTTACCTACCCTAAATCAAAATCATGTATGTCATGTTCTAAGTATTATGTCAACATGAAATGCCAAGATGCTGGGCCCTATGAAAATGTCATTGTGCTTTAATTCTCTATATGTCATGTCTGGGTATATTAGTGTTATGCTTCCTTCCTAGCCTATCTGTAAGGTATTATGGAAGCCCTAGGCAGAGCTAGGATTAGAATTTGAATCTTCTCACCCCTCTTCCTAGGGCTCTTTCTACTCCTCCATGCTTCTTCATGGAACTCAGATGAAATCACATAGAACAAATTCTTAGGAATGACCTTTAATTCCTCACAGATTAGAAAATAGATGAGAGAGAAAAGGACAGCTGTGAAATAAGAAAGAAAAAGAAGAAAAAGTGAAGAGGAGAGTAATTGAGGAAATAAGAAGTGGAGGAGCCAGGCACGGTGGCGCAAGCCTGTAATCCCAGCACTTAGGGAGACTGAGACAGGAGAATCGCGAGTTCAAAGCCAACCTCAGCAACAGTGAGGTGCTAAGCAACTCAGTGAGACCCTGTCTCTACATAAAACACAAAATAGGGCTGGGGATATGGCTCAGTGGTCAAGTACCCCTGAGTTCAATCTTCAGTACCAAGAAAAAAGAAGTGGAGGAAGGAGATATATAGAAAAGCCAGACACAGTGACACATGCCTGTAATCCCATCCCAGCTACTCAGGAGGCTGAAGCAGGAATATTACAAGTTTGATACCAGCCCGGGCACTTAGTGAGACTTTTCTCAAAATAAATTTAAAAGGGCTAGGGATGTAGCTCAGTGGTAGAGCACTTGCCTAGCATGTGCAAGGTCCTGAGTCAGTCCCCAGTACTACAAAAAAGAATAAAAAGGAAGAGAAAGAGGAAAAAAAAGGGGGAGGGGGCAACAGGGTCAATAAACAGATTCAGTAGGTTTGAGAGGAAGGTTTAGGCTTCAGTGTTAGTTTAGCTGTACAATAGGAACTTTCAGACTGATGTTGTCTTTGTTATCTACTGTTGTCTTTACAGGCACACAGTTCGCTGTGGTCAGGCTGTCTCAGTCCACTGTTCTAACCCATGTGAGAATATTTTGAACTGTGGTCAGCACCACTGTGCTGAGCTGTGCCATGGGGGTCAATGCCAGCCTTGCCGGATCATATTGAACCAGGGTAAGTGGTGTGCACATCAGCTAGCAAAGCTTGTGGATTTTTTCTGGAATTATATGGTATGTGAATTATATTGCAATAAAACTGTTACAAAAAAAAAGCATAATGATGAAGGAGGGTCAAGAGGAAGGAGGGAAAAACCAAATCCATAATGAAGTATCTATTACCACTTTCAAGGATGGTTAAGATAAAAGACTAGTGATCAAATGCTGGCAAGTGTAGGTAACTAGAATTTTCATATATTGCTGGCTGATGTATAAATGATGCAACTACTTTGGACAGTTTCTTATAAATTTACACCTGTGACCAGCCATCCCTTTTTGCTATTTTCATAACTAAGTCACAAGAAGACTTGTATAGGAATATGGGTATGCGGGGTGGGGGGCAGGTGGTGTTGTTCCTTGTTTTTTTGCAGTATTGGGGATTGAATTCAGGGTCTTGCACATGTTAGGCTAGGGCTCTACTGAGCTACATCCCCAGCTGCAGAATGTTTTCATAAGAGCCCCAAACTGGAAACAATAGCCAAATGTCCATCTATAGGAGAAGGAATGGATAAATTATGGTATTTTCTTTTCTTCTTCTTTTTCTTTTTAAGGCTATGTCTCACTTTGTTGCCGAGGCTGGCCTTGAACTCCCAGGCTCTAGCAGTCCTACCTCAGCCTCCCCAGTAGCTGGGACTATAGATGCAAGCCACAGTGCCCAGCTAAAGCGTTTTTTAGTTCTTGATACAATTGGGGCTTTTACTCAGGTCTTTTTTTTTTTTTTTTTTTTTTTGTACAGATTTGTATACTAATTGAAGTCTTAAACCCAGTTAAAGAGTTGTCTGCATTAGGGGCTGGGGTTATGGCACAGTGGTAGCGTGCTCACCTAGCACGCATGAGGCACTGGGTTCGATCCTCAGCACCACATAAGAATAAAAATAAAGATATTCTGTCCACCTACAACTAAAAAAATAAATATTAAAAAAGAAAAAAAAAAGAGTTGTCTGCATTAAATAACTAACAGTATTTTGGTCATACATAGAGCTTATCTTCTGTAGTGATAATTCTTTTCAGATTTTTTTTAGCCTTATCTAGAGATATATTAAGCATTCACTCTGGTTGTTTATTCATGTGTTGATAAAATACTGAACAGATTACAGCTGATAACAGAGTCTCCCTTAGGACTGTTTTTGGCTCCCTAAAACAACTTGTGACAACTTGTGCCTAAGTATAACAAAGCTTTTTAGTATTGTACTCAGGTTATTTCCTTGTGGTCCAGGAGCTCCATTTTGTTTCTATTGTCACATTTTCTGACCCTGAACTCTTTGTTTACAGATGTTTGTCCATTACCTCTGAAAAAAGCCTCTGTTCTGTTGGAACAGAAACTTAGCAAAGGAAACGTTGCTCCCAGGCACTCCTGTTTGCTAGGATTTATTTACCAGTTCATTAATTCCACAAATATTGTTTCCTACATCTATTTTAAGTCTTTTGGATAGATGAATGAATTTTAGAATGGGATTAAATTGCACATTATTTACTTCAAGATGGAATGTTTATTTTACCTAGATTATGTCTTCAGTGACTTGAGGCTTTCCTCTTCCTATGTCTCAGTAGAAGTTTTTAGTTCTGTTTAATATACAATTTTATTTTAGGAATATTATTGGTATTTTATTGGAAACAGTCTATTTCATTTCTTATTACATATGTCTCAAAAATAAAAAGGACTGGGTATGTAGCTCAGTGGTAGAGTATACCTTGGTTCAATCCCTAGTACCATTGGGGGGCAAAAGACTTGATGTTTTTATAATGTTACATTTATTCTGATAGATTTTCTTTACAGGTAGACATCTAAATTGTCCTTGGAAGAGGAAAATATCATTAGATCTGCAGAATTTCAGTTTAGTTTCTACTATTCTGATCACCATTTATTATGTAGGGCAAGGTATACTTGCATAGATTAATTTATTTTTTATTTTTTATTTTTTTAAATAGATGGACACAATGTCTTTATTTTATTGCTTTGTATGTGGTGCTGAGGATCGAACCCAGGTCCTCACGCATGCGAGGCAAGCGCTCTACCGCTGAGCTACAATCCCAGCCCGCATAGATTAATTTATAAGACAAATTTTCATTATAAAATAAAAGCATAAAGTGATACTTGGAAAATTATGTAAATTGGTACATATGAATGCATCAGAAACATCTTTTTGCAAAGAGTATCAAATAAGGGCTAGGGGTATAATTCAATGGTAGAGCACTTGCCTAGCATATGTGAAACCTTAGCACTACAAAAATTTTTTTTAAAAAGGTCTTGAAGTCAGGCGCGGTGGCTCACGCTTGTAATCCCAGCAGTTAGGGAGGCTGAGACAGAAGAATAGCGAGTTCAAAGCCAGCTTCAGCAATGGCGAGGCACTAAGCAACTGAGTGAGACCCTGTCTCTATATAAAACACAAAATAGGGCTGGGGATGTGGCTGGGTGGTCGAGTGCCCCTGAGTTCAATCCCTGGTACCAAAAAAAAAAAGATCTTGAATTATTTGAAACTTTTTACTCAGTGTGAATACTCAAACATGATTACTTCAAATTTAACAGTAGTAGTATACAAATTATTAAGGATCTAATACCATCATGACAATTCTTTTAAAAAATTTTAAGTATCAGGAACCCTTTTTCAAGCATTTCATGTGAAACCCAGTATATAAAGTGTCACATCTATACTGTTGGTGTTGAATTGAGGATGGGTGTCAACCCCTCTACCACTACTTCTAGCTTAGCTTGTCTATCTCCTATAACAATGCCCCAGGGAATGTCACAGTCTGGCATTAGGGACCAGATAGTCTTTAAATTTAAGAGTTGCTTCACTCTGATCTTGTTCTCAGGGTATACTACAGAGGTACTATGAGACTGGCAGAGCTTAACGAAGCTTTTTTAAAATTTTATTCCTGTATAAGCTATTAGGTGGGTTCAATCCCCAGCACCATAATAAAATAAAATAAAATAGTAAAGCTATTTAGGTGGGACTTTGAGCTCCTGTATAAAGCTCATTAATTTCTGTATCAGGCCTGATCAGCGCTAATGAAAAGCATTTTTTTGTTTTCTTATAGATTATTTGAAATATTTTAAGAGCATATACAGGTTACTAATCTGTTGTTTTTGAAATTGTGTCCTCAAGTATGCTACTGTGGCAGCACCTCCCGAGATGTGTTATGTGGAACAGACATAGGAAAGTCTGATGGGTTTGGAGACTTTGGCTGTTTAAAGATATGTGGCAAGTAAGATTTTACATTTTCCTCTATTAGAATAAAACTGAATTTTATGCAACAGTGATGTTATAGTCTGTTGTTTTTCTTAACAGGGACTTGAAATGTGGGAGTCATACATGTTCTCAAGTGTGCCATCCTCAACCCTGCCAGCCTTGCCCACGACTCCCTCATCTGGTACGCTGTTGTCCTTGTGGCCAAACTCCTCTCAGTCAGTTACTAGAACTTGGAAGTAGTGGTCGGAAAACATGCATGGACCCTGTTCCTTCATGTGGAAAAGTATGTGGCAAGCCTCTGCCTTGTGGTTCCTCAGGTAACTAATTTGTATAAAGTTGGCTTTAAAAGTAATTGTGTTAGCTGGGTACAATCACATATATCTGTAATCCCAGCAACTTGAGAGACTGAGGCAAAAGGATTAAGTATTTCAAGCCAGCCTGGGCAATTTAGCAAAACCCTGTCTCAAAATAAAAAATAAAAAGGATTGAGCATATAGCTCACTGGTAGAGTGCCCCTGGATTCAATCTCCAGTACTAAACAAAACATTTTTTTGTGTGTGGCAGCAATGACATTTTAGTGAACTTATATTAAAAACCAGTTATCATAGCCAGGCACGGTGGCACACACATGTAATCCCAGCACTTTGGGAAGTTAAGATAGAAGAATTGTGAGTTCAAAGCCAGCCTCAGCAAAAGCGAGGTGCTAAGCAACTCAGTGAGACCCTCTCTCTAAATGAAACACAAAATAGGGCTGGGGATTTGGCTCAGTGGTCGAGTACCCCTGAGTTCAAGCCCTGGTGCCCAAAAAAAACAGTTTTCAGGGCTGGGGTTGTAGCTCGGTGGTAGGGCACTTGCCTAGCACATGTGAGACATTGGGTTCAATCCTCAGCACCACATAAAAATAAATAAAATAAAGGTATTGTGTCTGTCTATAACTAAAAAAATTTTTTTAAATAAAATTTTAAAAACCAGTTATTAGAGGTTCTTTTAAATATTATCGAATTTGTGTAGGTGCTTTGTCTTTACTCCTTACATTTGTCCAAGTGATCTCTCCAATTCAGCTATTTTTGTTGTTAATTCTGGACAACTGTGGTGAGATACTTAAATACAATAAAATTTTAACCACTTAGACCATTCATAGAATGTCACTTTCTATAATAGCTAGTTACCCATGTAATTGAGGATGAATTAAAATTATAACATTGTAATGTTCAGTTTATAATATACATAAATATATATAACAGTAGCACAGAAAGAGAGAAGAGGAATGAAGCTTTATAGGAGTAGAGCATCTGTATCTCACTGTAATTAAATCCAAAATAGATTCTGATAAGATGATTCTGATAAGATTTAGAGCAACTATTAAGAAAATAGCTCAAGGGGCTGGGGCTGTAGCTCAGTGGTAGAGCACTTGCCTCATGCGTGAGGTGCTGGGTTCAATCCTCAGCACCACATAAAAAATAAACAAACAAAATAAAGATATTGAAAAAAAAACCTGTGTTTAAAAAAAAAATCCATCAACAACTAAAAAAATATTTAAAAAAAAAAGAAAGAAAGAAAATAGCTCAAGCCAGGCACAGTGGTGCATGCCTGTATCCCAGCAACTCAAGAGGCTGAGGCAAGAGGATTGTAAGTTCAAGGCCAGCCTCAGCAACTTAGCAAGACCTTGTCTCAAAATAAAAAATGTGTTGGACAAATAAGTTCTAATTTTATAATATCTAATTTCTACATATTAAAGAGGTTGCTGGTGTAAAAATAAATTAATTAATTAAAAGAGCTGGGAATATAGCTCTGTGGTAAAGCGCCTATGGGCTTTAAAAAGTACCCCCCCACCCAAAAAAAAAAGATACAGTGAGGCTGACAGTTAAAGGATGGAGATAATACATTATGTAAAGGGTAACCATTAGAAAGAGACTAAGGGGGGCTGGGGTTATGGCGCAGTGGTAGCGTGCTCGCCTAGCACGCGGGAGGCACTGGGTTCGATCCTCAGCACCACATAAAAATAAAATAAAGCTATTGTGTCCACCTACAACTAAAAAAAAAATAAATATTTAAAAAAAAAAAAAAAAAAAAAAAGAAAGAGACTAAGGGCTGAGGGTGTAACTTAGTGGTAGAACACTTGCCTAGCATGTGTTATCAACTCTTAATACCAATAAAAAAGAAAAGAAGTAGGGCTGGAGGTATAGCTCATAGTTAGAATACTTACTTAGCATATCTGAGGCCCTGAGTTTGATCCCCAGCACTACATAAAAGGAGAGAGATTCTTTGGGTGATCCCCAAGAGGTCCCTGAAAGAAGACTTGTTCTAAATCTTGTTTAGTACAGTTAACGCAGGCCAGATGTTCACAGTACTTTAAGTCAGTGAGATTGTGGATTATGGCTTCTGAGTTATCTCATGATTCATTCCCCAGATAACTTCTAGAGTCAAGAGCTTTTCATTCATTCATGGCTACAATTTTAAGGAGATCTGAGTCTAATCTACAGACTTGGGGCTTAAGAAGAGTCAGAACTTTTTTTTTTCCTTTTATGAAGTACTGGGAATCAAATCTAGGGGTGCTATACCACTGAACTATATCACCAGCCCTTTTTATTTTTTTAAATTTATTTTTATTTCCCAGCCCTTTCTATTTTGATTTTAAGACATGGTCTCACTAAATTGCCAAGACTGGCCTCCAACTTGTGATCCTCCTGCCTTAGCCTCTGAGTGCTTGGGATTACAGATGTGGACCACCATGCCCAGCTAAAAATTCTGTTCTTTGCTGGGTACAGTGGCGCACTCCTGCAATCCCAACAGCTTGGGAGAGTGAAGCAGGAGGATTGTGAGTTCAAAGCCAGCCTCAGACAATGAGGCCCTAAGCAACTCAGCAAGACCTTGTGTCTAAATAAAATATAAAAAAGGGGGCTAGAGATGTGGCTCAGTTGTTGAGCACCTCTGGGTTCAATCCCTGGCACTCCCCCACACCCCCCAAAAAAAGTTTTCTAAAAAAATTATTCTTCGACAGGCAAAGCAGCATGCACATCAGAGTATATTCCAGTAACTTATGATAGACCCTGTCCTTGTCTATAAAGACTCAGCCTACCGGATGATGGGAAAATAAGGAAAGAAGCGTTGATTACATCCTTCTCTTGACTCTGAATCTAGAATTGCAGGAATAGAGGTGGAAGACCATATCATTAGTGAATTTGAGAGTATGAAAATGAGTAGATGCAATTTTCATTCCCAGCTCTTTTCATTTTTATTAAAGATTTCATTCATACCTGTGAAAAGCTCTGCCATGAAGGAGACTGTGGTCCATGCTCTCGCACATCAGTTATTTCCTGCCGATGCTCTTTCAGAACAAAGGTAAATCCTAAACAATGCTAGAGTTGTTGTCATCAGTGCCTTTTAAATTGGTGATTATAGCCGGGTGCAGTGGCGCATGCCTGTAATCCCAGCACTTTGGGACGCTAAGACAGGAGAATCGCGAGTTCAAAGCCAGCCTCAGCAATGGCGAGGCGCTAAGCAACTCAGTGAGACCCCTGTCTCTACATAAAACACAAAATAGGACTGGGGATGTGGCTCAGTGGTCGAGTGCCCCTGAGTTCAATCCCAGGTACCAAAAAAAAAAAAAAATTGGTGATTGTGAGAGAGGAACCAAAATGACCTTGGTTTTATTTGTTTTGTACTATATATGAGTCTTTAAATCCAGCCAATGTTTACTGATACCTACTATGAGCCAATTGTAGGATAGGTGTAAGAGGATTGCAGAACTCAAGGCTTAGAGGCAAATAGCTGAACTAGATATAATTTTGAAAGAGGAACAATAGCACTGTCTCAGGGAGTTAGCCAACTAAGCCAGGCACAATGGTACACACCTGTGATCCCAGCGGCTCTGGAGGCTGAGGCAGGAGAACCACAAGTTTAAAGCCAGTCTCAGCAACTGAGTGAGGCACTAAGCAACTCAGTCGGACCCTGTCTCTAAATAAAATACAAAAAAAGGGCTGGCTGAGTGGCTAAGTGCCCCTGAATTCAGTCCCTGGTACCAAAAAAAAGGAGGGAGTTAACCAACTGAAAACTTAGAGGAGCCAAGCCAGGTATGCTGGTGTACACCTATAATCGCAGTGACTTAAAAGACTGGGGCAGGAGGATCACAAGTTTGAGGCTAGCCTCAACATCTGCCTTAAAATAAAATTAAAAGGAGAGTGAGGGTGGGGGTGTGATTTGTTGGTAAAGTGCCCTTGGGTTCAGTCCCTAGTACCAAAAAAAAAGGTTAGAGGGGACACAGTCCACAAGACTGTCCTCATTTCTAACCCATTTAGAGTTTAGACAACAGCTAAATTAGAACAATGACCATCCACTCCTGATACAACTGCAAGTTCATTGGTCTGTAAGACCACCTTTAAGCCTTGATAATTTGTTAGGACAACTCACTGAACTTACAACCCACTCAAAACTACTGTATTCATGGTTTGTTGTTTTATTGCAAGGAAAGGGTACAGATTAAAATCAGCCAGAGGAAGAGACCTGTAAGGTAGAGTCCAAGAAAGTACCAAATGTGGAGCTTCTTTTGCCCTCTTGAGTTGGAGTCAGAACAGTGTTACTTTCTCAGCATCAATGTATGATAGTATACATGGAATATTGCCAACTAGGGAAGATAACCAAAGCCTATGTGTTTAGAGTTTTTATTGGTTCTCATGGTTGACTACCTGCATGGCAAGTCTAAGTCTCCAATCGCTCCAGAAGTGACCCAGAGCTCCCAGCCTATCCCAGTATAGCCATCCTACTCCTAAATTATATTATGAGACTATCCAGTGACCCAAGGCCGTGGGAAAATGATGACACTCCTATTGGGCATGGCATTCTGTTAGGCTTAGAGATACCTCTCTTTGGGTAAGGTTCATTTTTCACTGTACAACTCTTATAAATTTCTACTTTCCAGAGTTGTTATAATTTGACTTTGTGTTATAAAAGGAGCATCTTAACATTTTGGAGTTAGGCTCTAGTGCTCATTTCTACATCTGAAGTTGAAATCTTTCCTATGGAAGACTTTCATTGGAACACACTAAGTCGTGATCTGTTCTTTTTGATCTACTGGTCATTTCAGGGCATATTAGCCACTTGTGCCAGTAGATCACAGGCTGGGGTAGAAACAGTATTCTGAATAATTGATTCTGTTTGTTAAATACAGCTAAGGTCAGGGTCACAACTGACTTGCAAATGATTCTGAGGATGTAGTCCATAAATTGGAAGCTACAGTTTAGTAGGTAATCTTTAGAATAAAAGGAGAAAAAAAAAGATACAAGTAGTACATATTATTATGACAAAAAACATTTGTGTGGTTTTTATTTCCTGAAAGAAATCACAGTATAAATGAGAAGTATAGGTACTTTGAATGTCAGTTGTAGGACCACTTTTGACTTTGTTAATACCAGATTAAAGACTGTCCAAGCTGGGGGTGTGACTCAGTGGTAGAGTAGAGTATGTGCTTTAGCACATATGAGACTCTGGGTTCAATTCCTAACACACAACACAAAAAAAGGCTGAGATGCTATAATTTTTTCTTTTTTTCTTTTTCTTTTTTTTTCTGGTACTGGGGATTGAACTCGGAGATACTCAACCTCTGAGCCACATCTTTTGTGTTTTATGTAGAGACAGGGTCTAACTGAGTTGCTTAGCACCTCACCATTGCTGAGTCTGGCTTTGAACTTGGGATTCTCCGGTCTCAGCCTTCCAAAGTGCTGGGATTACAGACATGCACCATTGCGCCCGGCTGAGAAGCTGTAATTTGGTGATCATCAATGTAGTCATGCCCAGATGTGCTGTTTGTGAGCAAGAATTGCAAGCAGAGTTGGGACATGTAAGCTAGAAATAGCTGCTATTAGTTTGCTTTTCTCTCTCCAACAATCCCACCCTTTGCTCTCTTGTTTCTCATTCACTCTCAAATGTCATGCCATCTATAGCAGTGAGTATGTTCTTGGAAAGCTATATGTAAATTGAATTTTTGCAAATAAGTATTTTCTCTAATTCTTAAGTAACTTACTATCAACACGAATTCTGTTGAATTCCATTGACAAGTCAAAGTCACCTTAAAAAGCTGATAATCTGTACAACCAGAGAAATGAAAAGTTGTGCTCCATTTGTGTACAATGAATCAAATTGCACTCTGCTATCATGTATAACTAATTAGAACAAATAAAAATTTTTAAAAAGAGATTGAGGGGAAAAATGCTGATAATCATCACAAAACATCTTTTGGAATGAGATGGGCTTTTCCACAGAATTGAGTTTTCCAGATAAACAAAGCTTTTTTTTTTTTGGTGCCAGGGATTGAACTTAAGGATGCTCAACTGCTGAACCACATCCCCAGCTCAACTGCTGAACCACATCCCCAGCCCTATTTTCTGTTTTGTGTTTTATATAGAGATAGGGTCTCACTGAGTTGCTTAGCACCTCACCATTGCTGAGGCTGGCTTTGAACTTTGTGATTCTCCTGTCTCAGCATCCCAAAGTGCTAAGATTATAGGCATGCGCCACTGCACCCAGCTTTAAGCTTATTTTTAAAGCTTCAAAGATTGTTTTATTTTCATTACTTTGACAGGGAGTCTTTGAGAAACATATGCTGTATCCTAGTATTTTTTTTGGGGGGGGGGGACTGGGGATTGAACTCAGGGCCAGTCAACCACTGAGCCACATCCCCAGCCTGATTTTGTATTTTATTTAGAGACAGAGTCTCACTGAGTTGCTTAGCACCTCGCTTTTGCTGAGCCTGGCTTCAAACTCGTGATCTTCCTGTCTCAGCCTCCCTAAGTGCTGGGATTACAGGTGTGCGCCACTGCACCCAGCTTGTATCTTATTACTTCTTAATAAACAATGTTGTATTTAGGGGCTGGGGCTATAGCTCAGTGATAGAGTGCTTGCCTCGCATGTGTGAGTCACTGGGTTCGATCCTCAGCACCACATAAGAATAAATAAAATAAAGATTCTGTGTCCATCTACAACTAAAAAAAAAAATTAAAAAAAAGAGCTGGGATTGTAGCTCAGTGGTAGAGCGCTTGCTTTGCATGCAGGAGGCACTGGGTTCAATCCTCAGCACCACATAAAAATAAATAAAGAAAATAAAGATATTTGTGTCCATCTACAACTAAAAAAAAAAATTTAAAAAAATGTAGACTTTAAAAAAAAAGAATGTTGTATTTAAGTTTTTACTGGTAATTCATTTGCATGGATTTAGGGAGTGCTACCTTTCCCTGTGTCTTGAGATACTACTTTAGCATATAATTACAGAAGCGTTTATCTTAAGTAGTTTTATGAGTCACTTTTGCTTTATATCTCTAGAGAGCCTATGGGGAGCTTTTCATATCATTGATTCCAGCCAGCCCATTTGTTTTTTAATCTAAAATGTTTATTTTCTAGCCAAGAATCTTCAGTTTCTTAGACCTCTTCACATCTGTTAACAACTCCAATAGTTGCTTCTTTTTTTTTAATCAGTCATTTTTATTAAGAAGGAATGTTTTTATCATTTTGATTGTTCTTGAGTACATGAGTACTATAAGTGACATAAAAACCAAATTCTGGTATAGCTGCTGGGCAGCCAGCCAGGCTTATTTTACCCCAAGTGACTGACCTGCTCCCTGTACAGCTTCACCATATGTTATATATTCAGGATCATGTCTCTGCAAATTACATGTGATAAATCTTTGGAACCACTCAGACATAATTAAAACCACAGTAATAAAACTTTAAAGACCAAAGATGTGCTGTATTCTACTTTGCTGCAGTTCAGCAACATTGCCAGGAATGCTCTTGAGTGTGTAGAGCTATTTGCCCCCACCATAAATGGCACCAACTTGTAACCTATTTTCAATTCTGTGTCTGCTCCTTGTGTCTACACCCTAGTCAGGTGACAGTTCCTCTTTGCTTTGCATACTGTTAGCAGCCTCCTTTCCATTCAGACTTTATAATTCCTAATCTGCTGTGAATTTGGAGACAAGACCACAATTTTTAGAATTGTATTTGCACAAAAAGTCATTGAACATGAGGTTCTGTTGTAAGTAAAGCACATTAATTTGTTGGCCATTGGGGCCTACTGTTATCCCAGCTACTTAAGAGGCTGAGGCAAGAGGCTTGTAAGTTCAAGGGCAGCAAGAACATATCTTATAATTAAAAAAAATAAAAAGTGCTGGAGATATAGCTCCATGCTTGCCTAGCATATACAAGTCCCTGGGTTCAGTCCCCCATGGGGTGGGGGAAAGCACACATTAATATAATTGGGCAAGCTTCAGGCTGGTGAAGTTGATAAATAAATGACTGTTACATTTGACATTATGCTAAAGGGTGTTGTTTACTTACTCCTAAAGTAGTTATTGTTTCTTTTTCTCTTCCTGTAGGAGCTTCCATGTACCAGTCTCAAAAGTGAAGGTATGACTGGGAAGGGTCATGAAAGAATTTACTGGGATGAAGATAATGCTTTGCATCTTAATAGGAGACTGAGTTGTGTATTTGTCAAAATTCATCAAAGATACACTTAAGATTAGTGCATTATGTTGTATAACTTTTACCTCAAAAGGAAAAAAATCACAAGTTGAATTGCTAAAAATTTAGGCTAAGTATACTCATGTCTACAGCATACTTTGAAATGTATTTTTAAAAAGAATTGGTAGGTGGGTAAAAAAAGTAAGTATGTTAATGATAAAATCTAGTTGGTACGTATATGAGTGTTCACTGTAAAATTGTTTCAGTTTTTTTATATGTTTGAATTTTCACACTAAAATGTTGGGAGGGGCAAATATTCTTTACTGGGCTCAGACCAGGAGTCCATTGGTCTTAAAGATCTCTTTGTACATCTGGTTTTCTTTTTGTTGTTTCATCTTGAAGTTTTTTTACCTTTTTATGCACTGACTGTATAATTGATCCCCTTAAGGCTTGGTAAGACTGGATTCTTGGAACAGAGACACAGCCATCAACCTTCTTAGGTCCTTCTTGAGGTCCTTAGTCCTTGGTCTTGATTTTCCCACTCTATTCTGATTCTATCCCTATCTTAGGAGCCATCACATGGTGTCATATAAGCCACCTTAAAACCTTTTTGGAAAAGTGATAAAAGATAGCATGGGCAAAATAAAAGCTTTTATTCTAATCAGGGAGAAAGTAGTATTGGTTAAGAAGGTTCTGAATGCAAAGAACAGAAAATCCAGCAACTTGGGAGGCTGAGGCTGAAGGATCACAAGTTCAAAGCCAGCTTCAGCAACTTTGCAAGGCCCTAAGCAACTTAGCAAAACCCTGTCTCAAAATAAGAAATAGAAATGCTGACAATGTGGCTTAGTGGTTAAGTGCTCCTGGGTTCAATCACTGGTACAAAACAAAACATAATTTGGAATATTCTAGTGTACTATTACTAGGTAAGGTGACTGTCAATAATGATAATGTACTATGTATTTCCAGTAAAACTAAAGGGAGGGTTTTTTCATGTTTTTAGCACAGAGAAATGATAAATGGTTGAGAAAATAGATAATGTTTATCCAGATTTGAATATTATGCAATGCATACATATGTTGAAACATCACATAAATACATATAATTTTATCCATAAATTTAAAAAAACATAATTTGAGTTGAAGAATATCATGCTAAGCAAAGTAAGCCTATTCCAAAAAACCAAAGGCTGAATGTTTTCTCTGATTAATGGGATGCTGATCCATAATGGGGAAGGTAGGGACATGGGAAGACTGGAGGAACTTTGTTGTTGTTTTTTGTTTTGGGGGTTTTTTTTGGCCCCAGGGATTGAACTCAGGGGCACTCGACCACTGAGTCACATCCCCAGCCCTATTTTGTGTTTTATGTAGAGACAGGGTCTCACTGAGTTGCTTACCGCCTCACTGTTGCTGAGGCTGGCTTTGAACTCGCAATTCTCCTGTCTAAGCCTCCCTAAGTGCTGGGATTACAGGCTTGCGCCACCACGCCCAGCTTGGAGGAATTTAGGATTGGGCAGAGGTTAAGGGAGGAGCTGGGGCAGAAAAGATGGTGGAATGAGACAGACATCATTACCCTAGGTACACGTATGATTGCACAAATAGTGTGACCCTACATTGTGCACAACCAGAGAATTGAAATGTGCTGTATTTGTGTACAATGAATTGAAATGCATTCTGCTGTCATGTATAACTAAGTAGAACAAATAAAAAATAAATAAATAAATATTTGAAAATATTATAAATACACATTTTGTGTGTGTGCCTGGGATTGGACCCAGGAGTGCTTAACCACTGAGTCATATCCCTATCCCTTTTTATATTTTATTTTGAGATAGGCTCTTGCTAAGTTGCTGAGGGCCTCAAACTTGCAGTCCTCCTGGCTCAACCTCCCAAGTCTCTGATTATAGGTATGCGCCATGACTGGCTAGAATTAATATACTTTTTTTTGGGGGGGGGGTGCTGGGGATTGAACTCAGAGCCTTGTGCATGCAAGGCAGACACTCTACTAACTGATCTGTATCCCCAGCCTATAAAATTAATATACTTTTGAAGTTTGAAAAAAATACATATATATATAAAATGAAAAGTGAAAATATACCCTCATCCCATTTTTTCCTTCTAATTTCACTCCTAATAAAATCACTATCAGTAGCTTGTGGGATATAGTTTAAGATTGTATTCACATTCAATATTCATAAAGACATATAAACCTACTACCATAGTTGTATTTTTTCCCCTAAATTTAGGTTCATACTAAACATACTATGTGCAAGTTGATATTTTCCCTCAATTATCTACCAAATACATTTTTCCATGACATTTTTCCCTTGAAAATTATTTCATATTATACATCACCATGGCCCTTTTGGTGGTCATTGAAGAGGTTGTATCCAGTTTTTCTCCAGTACTAGTAATGCTGTAGCCATCCTATCCCACTTTTTAAATTTTTGTGATGGATTTCAATTATATTTGAAAATAAGCCGGTATAATAAACCACCACATACCTATCACCTTTCATCAGTTGTCAACATTTTGCCTCTTATCCTTCCCTTTCTTTCTACTTCTAGTTTTTGGTGAAGTATTTTGAAAACAAATCTCAAACCTAATTTCACCCATAAATAGTTAAGCATCATCATCCATGTTGTTTTGTATTTTTAATTTTGAGACAGGTCTCACTAAGTTTCCTAGGATCTTGCTAAATTGCTGACACTGGCCTTGAACTTGACAGTCCTCCTGCCCCGGCTTCCTGAGTTGCTCGGATTATAGATGTGTGCTACCTTGCCTGGCTCACTAAGCATGTTTTCGAGGTTATCATATCATAGTACATATCAATACCTCATTCTCTTTTTTTTAATTTATTTATTTATTTTTAGTTTGTTGGTGGACTTTTTTTTATCTATATGTGGTGCTGAGAATCGAACCCAGTGCCTCACACACGTGAGGCAAGTGCTCTACCACTGAGCTCCAGCCCCAGCTCCACTTCATTCTTTTTTATGGCTATTTTATTGATCTGTTCATTAGTTGGTGAATATTTGGGTTGTTCATACCTTTTGGCTATTATCAGTAATGCTGCTGTGAACATTTTATATACAAGTTTTTGTTTGAATACCGGTTTTCAGTTCTTTAGGGTAATATACCTAGGTGTGATGGACCTTTATTTCATTTGTTTACTTATATGTGGTGTTGAGAATCGAACCCAGTGCCTCATACATGCTAGGCGAGTACTCTACCACTGAGCCACAACCCCAGCCCAGTACTTGTTTTTGAAGAACTGCCATACTGTTTTCCACAGTGGCTGCTTCATTTTACATTCCCATTGGGAGTGTATAAAGATTCTAATTTCTCCACATCCTTGCCAACACTTGTTATTTTCTGGGTTTTGGAAATTATAACCATCCTAAGTGGGTGTAAAGTGAGGTTTTGATTTGCATTTATGATGTTCAACATTTTTTTATGTTCTTTATGGCCATTTTTATATTTTCTTTGGAGAAAGATCTCTCCAAGCCCTTTGCCCATTTTTTACTTGGAATGGTTTGTCTTTTTTTATTTTGGTTATCAGTATTCCTATATATTTTGGATCCTAAACACTTACATAATTTGCAGACATTTTCCATTATGTAGATTCTTTTTACTTCCTTACGGTATACTTTGATGAACAAAAGCCTTTGTTTTTTTTTTTTTTAAATATTTATTTTTTAGTTATAGGCGGACAGAATATCTTTATTTTTACGTGGTGCAGAGGATCGAACCCAGTGCCTCACGCATGCTAGGCGAGCGCGCTACCACTGCGCCACAACCCCAGCCCCAAAAGCCTTTGATTTTTATAAAGTCCATTTTATACATGTTTTTGTTGTTGCATGCACCTTTGATATTCTAGACTTTTTTTTTTTTTTTTGGTGCAGGGGTTTAAATTTGTAGCTTCATACACACTAGACACACTAAGCAAATACTCTACTGCTAAATTAATCCTGTAGTCCCCATCCACTTTTTTGAAAGTATATATTAAGTATTGCTTAAAATGAATTGTCAAATAAATTTTTCAGATTTTGTGGATCTGTTCATCTAAATATACCTTTTGTCCCACACCATCATCCATACTGTTATATGTATGTGTGTATATGTTTATAATATATATGTATGTGTATATTATATGTATATACACATACTTTTTTTCTCTTCCCAGTACTGGGGATTGAACCCAGGGTTATTCTACCTCTAAGCTGCATCCCCAACCCTTTTTTTTTTTTTTTACTTTACGACAGGGTTTCACTTAGTTGGCCAGGCTGGCTTTATATTGTCGATTTCTTCTCTCTTGGCCTCTCAAGCTACTGAAATTACATGTATGCTCCACCACACCCAGTTCATACCGTATATTAGTCTTGCTGTTTCTATTTTTTGACAGTTTGACAGGTGAAAAATAATACCTTACTTTAATTTGCTTTTTTGCCATAACTATTTACTTTATTACATTTGTATTTCTTCCACTATTGATACTCAAATATACATGGAGTGAATGTATCTTCTGCTTACTTTTTTTTTTCTTTTTAATTGGCCATACCAGATGCTACATTTATGTGTGACAAGCGGTGTAACAAGAAACGGTTGTGTGGACGGCATAAATGTAATGAGATATGCTGTGTGGTAAGTGGATTTATTGTTAGGCATAATCAGATTCTGTTCATCTAGGCACCAGGCTCTAGAAGCCTCGGCCATCTGGAATGTGGCTCAGATTTAGAAATCAATAGGAAGGGTCCCTTAGCAAGAAAGAGCTCTCATAGTCCCCAAACTGCTCACCAGAGATAGACTGAACCTTTTTAGACCTCAACCAGTGGTAGTGTGAAGGATTTGAAAAAGGAAAGATGGAAGACCTTGGACCCCAGAGCCCAAGACCACTGGATGAGCACACAGTCCAACACACTGTTCTGGACTTAGCAACTTGTTCGTAAGGTTTTATATACTCCTTGGGCCAAGTCAATAGTCAAAATGAGTATTACTTTTATTTTTTTTTAGTTTATGGACCTTTATTGTTTTTTATTTCTTCATTACCTTGTTTATTTATTTATATGTGGTGCTGAACCCAATGCCTCACACATGCCAGCAAGTGCTCTACAACTGAGCCACAACTCCAGCCCTAAGTATGGCTTGCTTTTTTTTTTTTAAACTCAGTACCGGGGATTGATCTCAGGGGCACTCGACCACTGAGCCACATCCCCAGCCCTATTTTGTGTTTTATGTAGACAGGGTCTCACTGAGTTGCTTAGCACCTTGCCATTGCTGAGGCTGGCTTTGAACTCACAATTCTCCTGTCTCAGCCTCCTAAAGTGCTGGGATTATGGGCATGCACCACTGTGCCTGGCAAATATGGCATTTTTAATGGAGTAAGTTACATTTATTTGGAATAGTGTTTGAAGTCCTAAATGCTTTTGATTATCAAAAATTTCAAACATTTGCAAAAGCAAAGACATTAGTATAGTGAGTCACATATACACAAAATTCAGCTTCAGTAGTGACCAACTCATAACTAATCTTGTTTCATCCATATCCTCACCTACTTCCTCCTCCCTGGTTATTTTGAAGTTATTCCTAGACATTATTTCATCCTTACTTGTATAAAGCTTGTTTTTACAAGTTGATCTTGTTTATGAAAAATATAAAATGGAGACTATATTTTGTGAACAAATATTCTATTTTGTGAACAAATAGAAATCTCTCCCCTCAGGATAAGGAGCACAAATGCCCTTTGATTTGTGGGAGGAAACTGCGTTGTGGCCTTCACAGGTGTGAAGAACCTTGTCATCGAGGGAACTGTCAGACATGCTGGCAAGCCAGTGAGTGTCTTTATTATATACTAAGTTATAGGAGTTTCCTAGAAATTCAGGTGTACTATATTTTTAAGAGATTGGTTTGCTTAGATTGATGTGCATTATTGAACTAAAACTTCAGATATGTTGAGTTTTTTTAAGTTATTTTTAGTGCTATATTATAGTCCCTAGATGTATGAAACTTGAGATGTGAGCAGTGACTCTGAGATGGGGCCTGATTCACTAATGGATTCATCCTCTACTAACTCCCTTTTATATGTTATTGACCTACCTTTTACCCTTGACAATCTTCTTTATTAGCAGTAGTTAATAAGCTATTTGGTCTTGGGACACATTTATATTCTTCAAAACTATTGAAGACCCCAAAGAGCTCTTTTCTGTGAGTTATTTATCATATTAGAAATTAAAACTGAGCTATATAAAGAGTTGATTTATTATTTCATTTTAAGATAATAGTAACAGGGGCTGGGATTGTGGCGCAGTGGTAGCGTGCTCCCCTAGCACGCGTGAGGCACTGGGTTCGATCCTCAGCACCACATAAAAACAAAGATATTCTGTCCACCTAAAACTAAAAAATAAATAAATAAATATTTTTTTAAAAAAAAGATAATAGTAATATACCCATTACATGTTAACATTAATCACTTTTTTTAAAATTTTTTTTAGTTGTCAGTGGACTTTATTTATATATATGTGGTGCTAAGAATTGAACCCAGTGCCTCACACATGCTAGGCAAGCGGTCTACCACTGAGCCACCATTCCAGCCATTAATCACTTTTTTTAAAAAAAAAATCTCTACTTTGAAAAAAAATAGTATTGGATGGCTGGTTTAATAGAAGATATCTGGTATCTTATATCTGCTTCTGCATTTTATCTGTTACAGTGTAGTTGAGGCATATGAAAAAAAAATCCATCCTCACATAGATACTGTTTGGAAGAGTTAAGAATTTTTTTTTTAGACTTTTTTGAATAATTGTGGATACTGGTCTTTGATATCACAGCAAAACTCAACCTCATTTCAGAAAGGACATGAGTCAGTGTTGTTTTTGTTATGTCACCTTAAATATATTGGTCTCTCTTGTATTTTGAATGGATCTTTTACCCATGCATGATTTTATAATATAATACATTGATCATTTTGAAGATAAATATGCCCTGGGTTATTCAGATCTTTGAAATATTGACAAATTTTGTATTGTAATAGTAAAAACTCGCAGTCATTAACATAACCTTTCAATAGAAATGCGTTGGGATAAGTATTGGGACATTATCAGGCTCAGAATAGTAAGTAGAATGCTTGATGTCTGTGTCTTTTTCACCAGATCAACTTTAATAAAAGTTAATTAAAATAGAAACCTTTTTTTTTAATAACCCTCTTCCAAATTATCTAAAACTACAAACAACAGTAAATGTGTGTGTCTTCATTTAATATGGGCATGCACATCCCAAACTAAAAAAGAATTTTTTTGCCTCACCTACCAGGTTTTGATGAATTAACATGCCACTGTGGTGCATCAGTGATCTATCCTCCAGTTCCTTGTGGTACTAGGCCTCCTGAGTGTACCCAAACCTGTGCCAGAATCCATGAATGTGACCATCCAGGTAAGTCCCATCTTCCCTACCTCACAGCCTGCTTATACCATTGAGGGCGTTGCTGTGTAACTGTCTTCACGCTCTGAGGTCATACTGAGATGGCTGCCCCTTGCTTACTGTGCTTCTGTTATCAGGGCTCCGCTTGGACCCACAACATACTTTATTGCTTTACTCTGTGGTTGTCAGACACACCCAAAAGGGTGGAAGAAGCCCTCCTTGGGCTTGTCTTTCAAACACTTTTCTTTGTGGCCTCTACTTTTAGTGCATATTTCAAAGTTGAACATCTTTTGACAAAATTAAAAGTAACTTGGAGCCAAGTGCGGTGGCGCATGCCTGTAATCCCAGCATTTTGGGAGGCTGAGACAGGAGAATTGCGAGTTCAAAACCAGCAACAGCAAGGTACTAAGCAACTCAGTGAGACCCTGTCTCTAAATAAAACACAAAATAGGCCTGGGGGTGCTCAGTGGTCGAGTACCCCTGAGTTCAATCCTGGGCACCAAAAAAAAATAGTAACTTGGGTTTTTTGCTATTACAGAAGCAATATATATTAAATAAATAAAAGGAAAAATAAAATAAAGGAAGAATAAAAGTAATGAAGTCAAAAGGTTAACATTTAGTCATTAATTATCTCCTAAGAATTACACACATTTTTCAGGGTCTTTTTTCATCTGCAAATATATTTATTTCCATTCTTTTTCCCTGGATAAGTCTTTGATCCTACTGAATGTAGTGATTCTTAGGTTTTTTTCCTCTTATTATAGTCTTTTTAAATTTATCTCTTTATCATTAATATTTTCTACAATATGGGGTGTGTGTGTATTACTGGGAATTGAATCCAGTGCTTCACACATGTACTGCTGAGCTGCATCCAACCCCAGTATAGATGTTTAATGACAATGGAGTATTGTTGCATGAATAGGCCAGTTTATTTAGGCAGTCTTGTGTTGCTGGACATTTGAGTTCTTCCACTTGTTCTCTGATAAACTGCTTTTTGACACCACCCCCAAAACTACTTGACATCAGTCATTTTCCATATCTGCCCAGTCCAATTGCTGAATTTCCTCTACGACTGTATTGGGCCCATCACCTCACTTTATTTTATTTTTCTATCATTTTAACAAGCCTCAGAGGCAAACTTAAAATAACTTAAGGCACCAGATTTGATACTTATAGTAAAGTCTGGTCATGGGATTCAGACTTAAAATAATAGAAACCCAGGTCTCTTTTTTTTTTTTTTAAGTTATAGACTAAAACAGAATAAGCAAATTCTTCATGAAGTAAAAAGTCCTTTACTTCCCTGGGAACCTTAGGATGGCCCTCCCAGCATAGTTTATAAACTCATACTACAGTGTTCACACAATCATGAAGTAAGTGTCCAGGCCTCACGCAGCCCCTTTTTCCCACTCACTTGCCAGTATATAGACGAAGTTCAAATTATGCTGGGCAGTGCCTTAATAAGAACTTAACCATTTGTGAATTGTGTTGTTTTGGCCTGCTTTGTTCCGCATTCATTGCCATTTTCTTGAGTGTTTATTGTATATTCATCATAGTGTCAGAGCTTCAGAGGAATTTTTTTTAAAAAACCCATAGCTTTGAGGTTCTTGTGTTTTCCCTAGGAGGAAGAGAATAGTAGTTAAACATACAGCACAACCAACCTTTATGTACATGGACCAGATTGCATGGCAGCAAGCCTTATAGAGAATGTGAGAGAGCTCAGGCTAGAGTGTGGTCAGTCAAGAAAAGTTTTGTTGTAAGAGGATGAGTTTTAATGAACTGCCTCTTACTAACAGTAATGATGTCAAAAGGAGTCAGCAGAAGTATTTTAGATGGAATAAGTGGCAAAGATATCTGTGCAACAGTGAGCAGTTGTTAACATAAGGTAGGGTGAAATTAACAATGTAGTAAAATGAATAGACCAAGTTCCTGCCTGTAGGCAATGGTGAGAAAGCTGTTCCCTCTCTGTTCTTGGATTTGGCACGTTTCTTCCCATCTTGATTGGGTTTGTCTTTCTCAGTCATCTTTCAACACTTTAATATCTAAACAGGTACTTTTTTTTTTTTTTAATTTTTTATTTAGGCTTACACGTTAGCAGTGCAAGTTGATTCATTGTACATAGATAGAGGAGAATATATCAATTCTCTAGTTGTAAGTTGTATAGAATCACAACATATATGCAGTCATACATAAAGTTAGAGTTATTATGACCATCATATTCCACCACCTTTGCTGTCCCCATGTCCCCTCCCCCCTTACACCCCAGTGCACAGAGATCCACCATTGTTCCCATGTCTTTCCCCACATTTTGGATCAGCATCCACTTATTAACGAGTACATTTGGCATTTGGTTGAAAACAGGTACTTTTTATGTTCCTCTGACCACTTAGGAAAAATACTCCCAGCTCCAGAATTTAAATGTTTCATTTCATGTGCTGTTGATAATATGTACATCTGCACGCATATGTTATAACATGTATATGTTATCAATGGCATATAGACATGGTTTTACTTAGAAATTATACCTAATATTACCTTTCTTTTTCTGCAGTATATCATTCTTGTCATAGTGAAGAGAAATGTCCCCCTTGTACTTTCCTAACTCAGAAGTGGTGCATGGGCAAACATGAGGTAAGTTTTCTCTCTCAGGTATTCATTGTTTTAGCCAGAGATTTATAATTTAATTACTTAAGAGCTGTTAGTCTCCTCATTTCTCAAACTAAACTTACAAGAAGCAGAATCTTTGGTTTTTTGGGTTTTTTTTAATACATTTTTTAGGGTAAAAATTGCATATACTAAAATTTACCCTTTTTAATGTACAGATCTGAGGTGTTTTTTGGTTTTGGGGTTTTTTGGGTGTTTTGTTGTTGTTGTTGTTGTAGACAATACCTTTATTTTATTTATTCACATTTGGTGCTGAGGCTCAAACCTAGTGCCTTGCACATAATAGGCAAGCGCTCTACCACTGAGCCACAACCTCAGCCCCACAGATCTGAGTTTTAACAAAAGCATTCATATGATCATGTAACCACAGTCAAAATATAGAACAATTTATTCACCCCCAAACATTTCTTCATGCCCCCTAGTCACTCTTCCTCCTCCACCTCCTAGCTGACAACCAGTTATCTATTTGTTGTCTGTCCCAGTACTATATTTTTTTCCAAAATGTCACAAGAGTGAAATCATAGAATAGGTAGCAGTTTGAGTCTGTTTTGTCATTTTTTTAAAATATTTTTTAGTTGTCAATGGATCTTTATTTTATTTATTTATATGCGATGCTGAGAATCAAACCCAGTGCCTCACACGTGCCAGGCAAGTGCTCTACCAGTGAGCCACACCCCAGCCCTGTTTTGTCATTTTTTAATCTAATTACAACTAAGGAAATTCAGCCCAGTTGGCCTTGAGAACACATGCTGAGTTCAAGGACAACTTCTAGGTTAACTGGCATGAAAGCGGGATTACTGGCCCAGGAAGAAATATTTCAGTAAGAGTACCCAAGAGTAGAGATAGACTCTATCCCAGCTGCCAGGTTTGTTCTATCAGCCCTATGCAGTTCCCCATCTTGACCACTGGACCCAAATGCCTTCCTCCAGTCTTATTACCATTGCCCTGAAGGACTTTCACCCTCATTCTTAACCTCTAAGCCATATTTGGCATTGTCCACTATAAACCCTTTAAATGCTTAAAAATTTTTATTTTAAAAATGCATATTTATAATAGATAATTAAGAAAATAAAGTTCTGCTACCAAGAAAGTACTTCGTGGATGGACAGGAAGAGGACCAGTGCTGGGGATTGAACACCAGGGTCTTCTGTGTGTGCTCGGCAAGCATCCTACCACTGAGCTACACCCCAGCCTGAGAAAAAGATATTCTTAACATTCTGGTGTATAGTCTACCAGCCATGTGTTGATACATACTTTTCCCTACTCTGATTGTTTTGTAACCTGATCTTTTTACTTCATAACATGTTAGCCAATATTTCCTGAAACTCTCCTGACATCTGTAACAACATGCTTTTAGTATTATTTTCTTATCTTGATGGACATATTTTTCTCCACTTATTTCTTTTTTTTTTTTAATATTTATTTTTTAGTTGTAGGTGGACACAATATCTTTATTTAATTTTTATGTGGTGCTGAGGATCGAACCCAGTGCCTCCCGCATGCTAGGCGAGCACGCTACCACTGCGCCACAACCCCAGCCCCCTCCACTTATTTCTTATGAGGAGTTCTCAAGTCATAGTTCTTCATATTTATTCTCTTCTATAAGTCTCACCTTTTCTGTGAGTTTATCCACTCTAAGACATCTATGTGTCATCTTTGTATTGATGACTTATTTCAAAATTCATTCAACAAATATTGAGTACCTACTGTGTGCTAGGTAACAGGCTAGGTTTGGCATGATTCAGAAATTAACAAGACTAGCCAGGCATGGTAGCACACACCTGTGTCCCAGTGACTCAGGAAGCTGAGGTAGGAGGATTGCAAGTTTGAGGCCAGCCTCAACAGTTTAGGAAGGCCATAAGTAACTTAGTGAAACCCTGTCTGAAAATAAAAAATAAAGAGGGCTGGGGATGTGGTTCAGTGGGTAAGTACCCCAGTACCAGAAAGAAAAAGAAGTTAACGAGATTGACACAACCCTACCCTTGTACAGCCTTCATGTGGGTGGAAAGCAGGCAATTATAAATGCAGTAGTGTGGGAAATACAGAGCACTGAGGAGGTGAAGGGGTCTTGAGGACATTTTGGGGGAAATAACATACTGAAGGATCATGAGGAAGCAGGTGAATAATGTGGGGAGAGGATGACAGAGGCTAGAGCTCGAGCCAGAAGTTATGCCCTGGTACTAGAATAGTTAAACGTTTAATGATTGGGAAATACATTCTACTAGAATATTAATTCCAAAACAATTAGAAACATATATATCGTAGACTTTGAATGCCTTTTCAAAAGTAGAAGCTATGTGTCACTGGAATTGAAATGTATTCCTCATTTTAAGGATTCTTGAAGGAATTTTAATGAACACAAAGAGTATCCTTTGGTTCCACAGAAGTGAAATTTCAATATCTTTTTTCCTGTAGTGGAGAAACCTGGAACCATGTAATTTCTTGAGAAAAAATGAATTGGGGGTTACTATTGCCTCTTAATTTTTTAAATGACAGGGCTGCATGAAGTTACAAGACCATTATTTGGAAGATGTGAGGATGAGGAAAGTTGAATATTAATCACATAAAATAGCCCTGCCACCTATCTTAGAACCCTAGGCCAAAAGTCTCCCCAGCCCTAGCATATGTAATGGTTAGTCTGTCAACTCTGTGCCTTCGCAGTCTAGAAAGGCAAGAGAAGATCTTCTGATCCTCCCAGTTTAGTCATAAAATTTTTTTTAAGTTTTCCCGTGTTTTTTCTTTATTTTTAATAATGTTTTACTAGTGCATTATAGTTATACATAATAGTGAGTTCATTTTGACATAATCATACATGTATGGAATATAATTTACTCAATTTTAGTCCCCAGTACTTTGTATCTCCGTACCCTCCTCTCTTCCCTGTCCCCCTTCTTCTACTTACTGTATTGGTCTTCCTTCTATTTATTTATTTATTTTTTTTTATTTTTTTTTTTTTTAAATATTTTTTTTAGTTATAGATGGACACAACGTCTTTATTTCATTGCTTTGTATGTGGTGCCGAGGATCGAACCCAGGGCCTCACGCATGCGAGGCAAGCGCTCTACCGCTGAGCTACAATCCCAGCCCTATTTATTATTTTTTTAATTGGTGCTTTATAGATAGACATAAAGTTGGAATTCACTGTGATACATTCATATATGTACATGATATAATTTGGTCAATTTCATTCCACAGTTCCTTCCTTTTCTCATTCCTCTTCCCTTTCTCTACACCACTGATCTCCCTTCTATTTTTATGCCCCCACCTTTTCTCTCCTTATTGGTCATAGTAGTTTGGGGGAGGGGGTTGTTTGTTTGTTTTTTAAGTATTTTTAGTTGTATATGGACACAGTACTTTTATTTATCTATTTTTATGTGGTGTTGAGGATTGAACATAGTGCCTCACATGTGCTAGGCAAGCACTCTACCACTGAGCTATAGCCCCAGCCTAGTCATAGCAGTTTTGAAGTACTTCCTAGTTTTCTGGTTTCATTTCCTTGTTGTCCATCTTGGAAAGTTTGTCCCGAGTTACACTTGTAATAACTGTTACACTTATAACTGCTGCCACAAGTTATTTGGATCATAACAAACAAAATTATTAAAGTTTAGATTTGTTTTCTTGTCAAACTACTACTTTTTTACTTTGAAAATCAAATTAATTGTTTTCAAATAAAAAGTGCAAAGTTCAGAAATGTTCTAAAGGTAAATTAAATCTCACCCCACATCCCACACAGAGATGAGAATCTGGCTACTTCTGTCTCTCCTAGTTACGAAGCAACATCCCCTGTCACCTGGTTGATATCTCTTGCGGATTACCCTGCAGTGCTACGCTACCATGTGGGATGCATAAGTGTCAGAGACTCTGTCACAAAGGAGAATGTCTTGTGGATGAGGCCTGCAAACAGCCCTGCACCACCCCTAGAGCTGACTGTGGTCACCCATGCATGGCATCCTGCCACCCCAGCTCACCCTGCCCAGTGACTGCTTGCAAAGCCAAGGTGGGTATTCCTGGCTCCACATGGAGCATTGACTCTGGGGCTGCTAATGAATCCAGAACTGACTAAGCAGACCCTGGGCGTGCACCTTGATCAGTCAGGGGACATTGGTTGCAAGGAACTCCCAAGTTAAGTTAGCAAGAGGAAGATAGTATAAATCATAACTATTTCTGTTTTCCAGCTTGCTATGACCTTTTAGTTCAGATACTCCACTGCCACCTGACCACAGTCTCTTGTCTCCCTTCAATCGCATTCTCAGGAGACTCTGTCGATTCCATTTATTCAATAAATATATAATGTCTGTGTTTTGGGGGGAAAAATTTATGAGGTACTGGGACTAGTAAACGTGGTCCCTTACAATTTGATGGTACAAATACTAAGTGATTAATCAGATAGATCAGATATGGCAACATAGAGGAGTAGTTATACCCTTATGGAACAAGGATAGCATATAGAAAACTTGACTGGGTTTGAGAGATCAAGCAAGGCCATCTTGAAAGGGTGAAAGCAGAGGAATCTGGTGGAATTAGCTAGACCTCAATTGGTTGCATATAGAGCAAGTGTTCACCTCTGCTTCAGTGATATAAATTTTTTTGAAGTTAACTGAAGTTTTTTTGTGCCAGATTAAGAACAGAAGTAGTTTCCAGAAGGGGCATTATGGACAAGACATATCCCTCCTAGCATGTCAGCTACCACATTTTCAATTTGCATGTGTTAGCTAGGCATAGTAGCACACATCTATAATCCTAGCTGCTCAGGAGGCTGAGGAGGAATATCACAAGTTCAAGGCCAGTCTCCACAACTAAGCAAAACCCTGTCTCAAAAATAAGTTTTTAAAGGAGATAGGGATGTAGCTTAGTAGTAGAGTGCTTACTTACCTAGCATGTGTGGAGCCCTGGGTTCATTCCCATTACCACACGCACACACCAAAAAAAATTTAAAAAACAAAAAAACCCACATGTAGTTAGCTTCTTCCATCTTGAAGTATGTCTGCTCACTGAGTGTCTGCCATGGTTTGGTTTAAGAGAAGTTTTAGAAGTAAAGCCTGCTTAGCACTTGGTTCACACGTGCTAAGAGTAGTTCCATGTTACTCTTATTTCAGGTAGAGCTACAGTGTGAATGTGGACGAAGAAAAGAGATGGTGATCTGCTCTGAAGCATCCAGTACCTATCAAAGGTTAGTGCTACACAAATGTTAACAATTGGTAGATAGATCTAGGTGAAGGGGATTCATGTGTTTATTGGAAGATCCTTGTGAGTTTTCTAAAAGTAAGAGAATTTTTTTCTTCTCTCTCTCTCCCTCCCTCTTTTGGTCTTAAAACTATGAGATTAGAAAAGATATCCTGAAGTTAGATAAATTGCTTTAATATCCCACTTAATGTAGGTGACACACTCAAGGCTAAATCCTGTGCCCCTTCCCCAGTGCTAGGTTTTCTAATTGTTCTGGGAGGGATCTTTTTAGCCTCTTAAAATCTTGGAATTCATGTGGTCGTATAGGGATTAGAGTACAGGGATGGGAGGTGTCAGGGAATGACTGGTATGTATGTTTCTGATTAGATGTAGAGGTATGCCTTGGATATAGGACTTTACAAGTACACAAACATCAAATTGGCTATGTTTGAAAACCTGCTGAGTGCTGGGCATTGGCCTGGATGCTCAAGTGAGTACTGAGAAGTTGGGTTACCTCATTACTTCCTGTCTAGCTGCTTAAAACCTAGTGAGGACACATGCCACACACCTGCAGGTAGTTTGTAAGATGAGATTCCAAAGCCACACCATATAATACTACCACTCAGCTACACAAAGGCATATTTTCACATTTTGGACACTTCTGTCTTGTGGTGGATTGGCTTTGAAAGCGGTGTTCTATATTCCTAGCCTGAGGAGTTTCTTGTGAAACTGCAATGAATGCCTACTTTTTTTCTGTATTTCAGAATAGCTGCTATTTCTATGGCTTCTAAAATAACAGACATGCAGCTTGGAGATTCAGTGGAGATCAGCAAGTTAATTACCAAGAAGGAAATTCAACAAGCCAGGTAATTTAAAAAATATGTAAGGTGCCATCTTTCTCTAATTAAACTTAGTTTCTCAAGGGTAGGGCACATTCATTTATCTCAATCCCCCACAATGGAGCTTATACACAGTAGGTATGCAACGTACTTCAGTGTTGAGACCATATCCACTCCAACCCTAAGGAGTCCCATTCAAGGTGCAGCTAAGACCAGAGGATATTTTCCAGTTTCACTCCAGACAGTTGATAGGGGAAACAGAGTCCTAGATGTACCCAGCCCAGCCCACAGGAAAACAGAGAAACACAGTGGTGGCTCTATCTAGAAAGGGAGATGAGGCTGTCAGAAGGGTTGGGGAGAATTTTGAGGGCAGAGAATACACCCAATGAGGACTCCTAGACTCCCATAACCTAGAGAAAAGGGAAAACAATGAGATTCACAGTGCAGAGGATGCTAAAGAAATCTGAAAAGTAGGTGACCTTGCAAGCTACTTTCTGGCCTTAAGGAAAGTCCTTTGGCAAGAGTCTGCTGTATCCTCAAGTGATGTAAGACTTTCTTGCTGGATAGGAACTGTAGAACCTGTGTCCTGACTATTTTTTTCATTTGCTTATTAAGGCTGGAGTGTGATGAAGAGTGTTCAGCCTTGGAAAGGAAAAAGTAAGTGGTTTCAGCAGCTTGTTATCTACTTTGTTGTTGAGCCCTGTATAATTAATGGGAGGGAGCAACCCTTCTGTCACTCAGCTCCTGCTCTGAGTCTTTCATCCCTATCAGACAGAAAGAAAATATGATCATCAAGAATTGAATTGTCTAAGGATAAACCACTCAGGTAATTTCAGCATATTTCAGAAGCATGAGCTATGTGGATTTGGGCATGATGTAAACATCACATGCCACAACACAATTATTTGGTCACTGGCCAATTTCCTGATTCCAACAGAGATAACAGTCTTTAAAAAATTTAATGAAATTTTTGTATTGAAGTATAACATATAATTCTACAGATCAGTGGACTACAATGGTGTCAACAATACTCAAGTCAAGAAATAGAAAATTATCAGTGCCCTCTCTTGTATCTCATAAAATTATGTCTATTCTGACTTTAACACTTTAGTTTTGTCTGTTTTTGAACTTTATATAAATGATGAAATAATACAGTTTGTGTTTATTTTGTCTGGTTTCTTTCATTACATTTGTGACACTCATTCCTGTTGTTGCAAGTAGCAGCACTTAGTTTATTTTCGTTTTTGCATGATGTATTATTGTATTAATATATCAGTAACCATTCTGCCACTGGGCTGTTACAAATAATGCTGTTAAGAACTGCTTTTTGTGTGTGCTGCTAGGGATTGAACCTGGGATCTTGCACTTGCTATGCAAGTACTCTTTCTCAGAGCTACATCCCCAGCTCCCAAGAATACTTTTATTCTTGCTTTGCTATATATACATGTTTCCATTGGATATAAATTTAGGAGTAGAATTGTCGATTAATAGGATGTGCCTATGTTCAGCTTTAATAGATTCTGCCACATGTTCAACGTGATTGTGCCAGGGACTAGGATTGTGGCTCAGTGGTAGAGCACTGGCCTAGCACACGTGAGGCACTGGGTTCAATCCTCAGCACCCACATATAAATAAATAGAACAAAAAGTAAAGGCATTGTGTCCATCTACAACTAAAAAAAAATGTTTTTTTAAATGATTGTGCCAAACTACAGTGCTTTCAGCAGTAATGGTGCTCAAATTTCCCTTGCTCTGACTCTGATGGCAATTTTCTAGAGATTGCTGTTCAAATTCCATGCCCTTTAATGTCCTTAGTTGTAAACTGTGAAGTAGGAGTTCTGAGTGTTCAGAAATGTTCTAAATACACAGAAGTGTCCAAAATGTGAAAATATGCCTTTGTGTAGTTGAGTGGTAGTATTATATAGTGTTCTGAGCTGTCCAGAGATCCAGGATCAGATTATCTAGATTTGAATCCTATCTTTACAAATCATGTAGCTATATAACCTTCAACCAGGCACATGTTCTCCCTAAGCCTTAATTTTTGTTAAAAATTTGTGTATTGGTGACAATATCTACTTCCCAGAGTTGTTGGGAGCATTAATATATTAAAACTAAGGATGACATACATAAGGCTTTTGTCGCAAGCCTGACACATAGTAGGTGCCCAGTGAATATTGATTTGAACTGGCCTTTTTTAAGTACAGTGCTGCGGATAGAATCCAGGGCCTTGCACATGCTGGATAAGTGCTCTACCAAAAAAAAATTATGGTTTGGGTTTTTTTGTTTTGTTTTTGTGATGTTGGGAATCAAACCCAAGGCATTGTGCATATTAAGTATGCACTCTGCACTGAGCTACCTTCCTGTGTACCTCAGTTAAGCCTCAGACAAAGACATTCCCCACTGACCATTTCCAGTGATTTCATACACCCAGCCTTCTCTTCCCCAAATAATCCAAATATTGAGCTTGCTCAGACCCATATAGATCTACTTTGTTAATTTTATTCTTTGAAGACAGTACCACATCTTGTTATTCTTTCTTTAGTCATCTGTTTTACTGAAATCAAATGGTAAATGTATAAGGAACTTATGACATTGTAGGCCCTGTATATTATTATAGTAGTCACCCCCTTATGTGCAGTTTTGTTTTCTAGTTTTAGTTACCCACAGTCAACTGCAGACCAAAAATATTAAATGGAAAATTCCAGAAGTAAAAAACTTAAAAATTTTAAATTGCACACTGTTGTAAGTAGCATGATAAAATTTTACATTATCCCCATTCCATCATGTGAGGGATATGAATCACCCCTTTGTCCAGTATATCCACACTGAATACACTACCCAACCATTAGCCACTTATTAGCCATCACAATTATCAGATTAACTATTGCAGTATCATAGTGCTTATGTTCAAATAACCCTTATTTTACTTAAAACGGCTCTGAGGCACAAGAGTAGTAACTCTGGGAATTCAGATATGCCAAAGAGAAGAAATGAAGTGTGTAAGTAAAAAGGTAAAAGTTCTCATGGGGAAAAAAATCACATGCTAAGATTGCTAAAATCTGTGCTGTTTTTATTAATCTTTTACTGTGCCTAATTTATAAGTTAAATTTTATCATAGATATGTATATATAGGAAAACACATAGCATGCATAGGGCTTGGTACTATTACAGTTTTAAGCATCCATTAGGGAGGGGTCTTGGAGCATATCTCCTTATAGGTAAGGAAGGACGATAGTCTCCCTCTGCTCCTTTCCTTATGTTTGCAAACTTCTCTCATTTTCAGGAGGTTAGCAGAGGCATTTGATATCAGTGATGATTCTGATCCTTTCAATGTACGTTCTTCAGGATCAAAATTCAGTGATAGTTTGAAAGATGATGCCAGGTGTGTAACTTTTTACCTATTTTCTTAATAATTGCTTATAAGAGTATTTATTATTTTAACATATAGAAACTAATATGTGCTCCTTCCGTGACTAAGCCAGGCAGTTTTTTATCTATTGTAAAAGACTATGTGATGTTTAATAAAAATCCTGCCTTAGTTTTTCAAAACTGTTTCCTTAACTGAACTTTGGGTAGAGGGAGTAGCCCCTATGGTGGGAGTTGGGGCCTACCAAGAGCTAAAGTAGACTGAATTATAGCATCTCTGAGCTGCATTTCACCTCTGTCTACCCAAGTCTCGCAATTATATGATTCTAACTTGGGTCAATAATAGCTTTTATTTTTCTCCTGATTCCTGGTGCTCTGATTGCTGTGTCTGTCTCTATCTCTTTTCATATTTGTTCATATTACCCCCCGCTTCCTTTGTCATGACTGTCAATCTGACAGTTCCTGGCCTTTTCAGCTTTTCTGCCAGCACTATACATTGTATGCACTTTATAGGCAGAGGGTGGGTGGAAGGGATTCCTGGAAGAGCAGAAATAGATGAAATTAACTGTGGTGGTTTTTCATTTCAGGAAGGACTTAAAGTTTGTCAGTGATGTTGAGAAGGAAATGGAAACCCTTGTGGAGGCCGTGAATAAGGTTGAAGTCAAAACATCCAACTGGACATTCCTCTAAGGCCAGCTTGATAAGAAATCAAGTCCTAGAAACACCATCAGCCTAGAGTAGTTGTAGGAAAAAGTCATAGCTTCCTTGAGGATTCTAATCTTTCCCCAAAACCCAGGCATTTTAACATTCATGGAAGCCTGTCCGGGTTCAGTCATTGCAGAAAAAAATATGCAGTTAAATTAAATGTAAATAAAAATCATAGCTCAGTGCCTCAGAAGGGGTGAAGAAACTCCAGACAAGGATGGTTCCATAGTGATAGTCACATGACTAAATAGGATATTTAGAACTCCTGCAAGGCCTTCAGATCTCAGAAGGCTGTATGTGATAGGAGAGCACACTCTTTCTTTGTTACCCCTAAGTCAGGACAGAAACCCTTGGGGAAAGATAAAAGGTTGTATGACTGGAGCTCAAAGAGTAATAGCAGGTAGACTCCTTAAAAAGAGGCCCAAAGCCGGGTGCAGTTGCACACCACTGTAATCTCAGGACTCAGGTTGTTAGTTGAGGCAGGAAGATCACAAGTTGAAGGGCCTCGGCAACTTAGCAAGGCCCCGTTGCAAAATAAATAAAAGGCCTAGGGATAAAAGGCTCAATAGTAAAACACCCCTGGGCTTAATCCCTAATACCCCCCCCAAAAAAATATATATGTATATATATATATATATATACATACATGCACACGCATGCATGCCCATGCCCAGCCAGGTGCAGTAAGAACACACCTGTAACCCCAGCTACTTTGGAGGCTAGGGCAGGAGGACCACAAGTTCAAGACCAGCCTGAGAAAATTAGGTAGCCCCTGTCTCAAAAGGTGAAAAGGACTGGAGTTGTAGCTCAGTGGTAAAAGCACCAGGTCTATCACAAAAAAAGAGAGTGAGGCCCCTGTCGTATAGGCAACCAATGATATTGAGGAGGTATCTTTAAATGAAAAAGTCTTTTTTTTGGTACCAGCGATTGAACTCAGGGGCACTCAACCACTGAGCCACATCCCCAGCCCTATTTTGTGTTTATTTAGAGACAGGGTCTCACTGAATTGTTTAGCACCTCGCCGTTGCTGAGGCTGGCTTTGAACTCGAGATTCTCCTGTCTCAGCCTCCTAAAGTGCTGGGATTACAGGCGTGCGCCACCACGCCTGGCTTGAAAAAGTCTTTAATTTAGTCAGAAGCAGCACAGTAGGAACTGTAGGTGAGGACAAGATGGCTGCTTTAGACCCATATCTAATGATGGTTTTCCTTCCCACTATTTCCCTTCTCTCTTTTCATTCCCTAACATGAAGGAGAAAATGAAATGCATTGTTCCTCTTCTAATTAGGAAACCTAAGCAAATTCTCTGCTTATGTGTCTGTATTTATATAATTAGGAGTTTTAGCATAGAGCTAACTTAATAGGAGTGAGATTTGCTTGTGGTTTTTTGTTGTTATGTTTTTGTTTCTGTTCATGAGATGGAGCCCCACTATAATTCCCAGGCTTTTCTCAAACTCCTGGGCTCAAGTGATCCTCTCACCTCAGCCTCCTAAGTATCTGGGAGAAATTTTGTTTTTGAAGTCTTAAATTTAGTCATTTCTTGGGAATATCACTCACTTCCCAGTCATGGGCCCCTGCAAGAGGAACCATTATGCTGTTCACTAAAGTCTCTTTGTCCCTAAGCCTGTCTGTCTGCTTAACCCAGAGTAGATAAAGAAGTACTTCTGCGGGGCTGGGGTCGTGGCTCAGTGGTAGAGCGCTTGCCTCGCATGCGTGAGGCACTGGGTTCGCTCCTCAGCACCACATACAAAATACATAAATAAATAAAATAAAGGTTGTTTTAAAAAAAAAAAAAAAGTGCTTCTGCTCCCATCCTTCTGAACCCCTCTGGGCTTGCATGGCAGTTAGTGAAATGCTATGCATTGTGAACCTCTAAAATTCTTTTTGACCAGGCTGCTCTTGTGCTAGTAAGAACAATCGTAAACATTTTCTTTCTTTCTTTTTTTTTTTTTTTTTTTTTTGGTACTGGGGATTGAACTCAGGGGTACTCAACCACTGAGCCGCATCCCCAGCCCTCTTTTGTGTTCTATGTAGAGACAGGGTCTCACTGAGTTGCTTAGCGCCTCGCCATTGCTGAGGCTGGCTTTGAACTTGCGATTCTCCTGTCTTAGCCTCCCTAAGTGCTGGGATTACAGGCTTGAGCCACCATGCCCGGCTAGTTGTAAACATTTTCTAAGCAAGTGCTCTACTACATTCCCAGCCCAGTTACAAGCATTTTCTGTTTTCAGGATGATGTTATCAATCAGCTATCTATTTCCTCAATATAGGGAAAGAATAGTAAGAAAAGCCACAGCTTCCCTCCCATGAACAGAGACCACCGCCGAATCATCCATGACTTGGCCCAAGTTTATGGTCTGGAGAGCGTGAGCTATGACAGTGAACCAAAGCGCAACGTTGTAGTCACTGCTATCAGGTAGGTTGATCTGGCTGTCACAGGAGGAACTCAGCAAGGCAGACTGGACCCAGGAGGCAGAGTATATTGGTATTCGCTTTGCTTTCGTCTCTTCCTTTTGGAAGAATAGAGGAAAAACTTCTTTGCTGGGCCAGCCTTTCATCACGATCTAAAGATCTAAGCCAGAGAGTGAATTCCATGCTTCATTCCATAGGGCAGATGTACACAAAGGACACAAGCCTCATGTCTGCCCTGATCTATGGCATATGCTGGAGGCTTTGTTTCTGTAGGTACAGGGAATAGCTAAACAGGATGCCTGTTCATCATATCTATCCCTTTTTCCCTTCTGTCTCTCATTCCTCCTCCTCTCCTCTCTGGTTCTATCTTCCTAGCATGATAGAAATAGAACAAATACTGGACTCTGATTCAGGGCATACCATATGAACAGTATTTTACCATCAGAGGAAACAGACAGTAGTGTGAGCCAGAGGGGACAGGGAGGACCTAAGTTGGGTCTGGAAATAAAGCTTTTCTAGAATGTGCAAGGCCCTAGCACCACAAAAATAAAAAATTTTTAAAAAGAACCTGAGGGAGTCAGAATTTCCCAAGGAAGAATAGTGACGTGTAACATATGAGGCACCAGGCCCAGCAGGGGTAGGTAGGAAGGGATGTGGTTGAATGCAAGTGACCAAGAGAAGGTAAGTCATAGCAGAGAGTATTCAGCAGCATTATAGTACCAGAGTCACAAACTAAGTTTCTTGCTGTCTGCCTGTCTCTACAAATGATCCCCTTTTTTCATTACTGTGTTTTGACTCCTCAGGGGGAAGTCCATTTGTCCACCTACCACACTGACAGGTGTGCTTGAAAGGGAAATGCAGACACGACCTCCACCACCAATTCCTCATCACAGACAGCAGACAGACAAGTAAGGATTCTTCAGCTGTTTCCAAAGGGACCTGGCTGGTGGAGAAGCTGGCAGGGGCTGAACTGGCCTGGGCTATACCAGCCACTAGTAGCCTCCTTGGGATTGGCCTTAGGGTGTCATGTTCAAATATATAAGATTTGATTGGCTATTAGACATATTTGTTTAAGCCAGAGAAGACAAGTTTGATGTTTATAATGCCAGTTTCACTCCAGGGAGAGGAGTCACTGGACATAATTTCCATAGTATAGGTACAAAATAGATTCAGTGATTTAGAACTGGAGTATCACATCATTAACAATAGTCACTCTGGAGATGAAAATACAATTGAGGGTAAGAATTGGCAGTGAAGAGGGTGAGTGGGGACTTCCATATTTTGCTGTCTACTTCTGTGGTTTGAAGTATTTTCACCACAAAAACACATTCATGATTTAAAGAAAAAAACAAATTGGCAAGTAGCAAGTCTGCCAGATGTTTTCTCAGATAGGAGAAGGGAAAGAGTACCATCTCTCCCTCCCTTCCTCTCCCTTGTCAAGAGGGGAGCCTAGCTGCCTGTCCTACTGTAACCAAGGCAGCATAACTGAAAGTTACTCTGAAACCCAGGGAGTCTTTATTCTTTTAAGGCCTTCCACACAAAGGTCCTAGCAGTACCTCTTCTGTGCTTCCTGCACGAAACCTCTGGAAGGGTAATAAGAGCAATTCACAAGGTCACCATAAGGGTTAGAGCAACTGGTATTCCTATGTCTCAGGCTACTCTCCAACCGTGGAAACCAAGCAGCCTGGACTATGGTCAGCACAGTGTGCATGCCCTCATGGGCAGTGATTTTAGAAATATGAGAGTATTCCAAGACAGTGCCACAACCATGTATAGTTCAGACATAATCATATGGCATCATCACCCTATTTATGCCATGCTGCCTTTTTTCTTTTTTGTTTTTTGTATAAAACTACTATGGAAGACCAGACATGGCAGCACATGCCTGTAATCCCAGCCAACTTGGTAGGCTGAGGAAGGAGGATAGCAAGTTCAAGACCTTAACAACTTAGGGCCTAAGCAATTCAGCAAGACCTTGTCCCAAAATAAAAAATAAAAGGGTTGGGAATGTGGTCCAATCCCTAGTACAAAAAAAAAGAAAAAAAGAAATAGTGTTACGGAGGAATTTTCAAGTTAGAATGGTATTAGTGTAATGAATGCCTGTGTACCCATCACCAAATTTCAATAACCACCAGCTCGTATTTGCCTCTTTTTTTTTTTTTTTTCTTTTTTTGTATCAAGGATTGAACTCAGGGGTACTCAACCACTGAGCCGCATCCCCAGCCCTATTTTGTATTTCATTTAGAGACAGGGTCTCACTGAGTTGCTTAGCGCCTCACCGTTGCTGAGGCTGGCTTTGAACTTGTGATTCTCCTGCCTCAGCCTCCAAAAGTGCTGGGCCCAGCGTGCCTCTATCTTATCAAAGCTCCACAAGTGGCTAATCTGCTGATCCTTAACTTTCTGAAGACCTGTGTCTGTTTCCCCCAAATAAGAAAAAATTGATTGTTCTTTATTTGCTTTTCAGGAATCCTGGGAGCGGTAATTTACAGAAGATAGCCAAGGAGCCAGTAATTGACTACTTTGATGTCCAAGACTGAGATCAAGATGCACTTAGATAAAAGAATAATTAGATGTAGTGGAGACTTATTTGCCAGCAGATAAATCATGCTTTTTTCCTCACTGCCTGGCAGACCACAGCCTCATGTGCTGTCTTATACTGATACATTCAAGCATGAGTGTTTCAGAAATCCCCTTTTCTATTCTTACATGTATAAAGTGTTTCGCTATGGCCAGAACTCTGATTGTATGGTCACTAGGTTTTCAGTGGCATATTTAAAGAGCTTCCTCACATCATCACTGTGATTGCTCTAAGGTTGGGGGAATATTGAGTTTTATTTGGACAAATCAGAATTTTTGCCCAAAACTGGCTTCGTGGCACTTAGTCATAGTTTCAGTTGTCCCAGTTGTTCCTCCTCCTGAAAACGTTTGCAACATCAGATAGATCTCTGCAGATTCTCAGCCTGAAATACCAAACACTAAATTTGTACACCAAATCTGAAGTCACACCTGTTATTTTAAACCTAACCATCTTACCTAAGTCTTACCTTATTTTGCCAAAAGTTGTTATGAGGCTGCCTAGATGAACTTGTTTTTAGTATTTCCCAATACTGTCAGTTCTAGACCTAGGAGAGAGTCAGTTTGCTTTACAGACTTCCATTTTCCATTTTCTGAAGTTCCTGACACCACTTTTTTTTTTTTTTGGTACCAGGGATTGAACTCAGGGGCACTCGACCACTGAGCCACATCCTCAGCCCTATTATGTATTTTATTTAGAGACAGGGTCTCGCTGAGTTGCTTAGCACCTTGCCATTGCTGAGGCTGGCTTTGAACTTGTGATCCTCCTATCTCAGCCTCCCAAAGTGCTGGGATTACAGGCTTGCACCACCACGCCTGGCTAAGTTCCTGACACTTCTTACACCACTTCACTGAGGCTGTCCAGTGACAGTTTAGCCATCTCCCATAGTAGAGAGCATAGGTGGGCTGGGGATATAGCTCAGTTGGTAGAGTGTTTGCCTTGCATACACAAGGCCCTGGGTTCAATCCCAGCACCCAAAAAAAAAAAAACTTGTCCATAATAGAGGGCGTAGAACAAGCTTTTCCTTCTACCAGTTTCACACTGTGACCTCTATGAACTGACCGGTGTAATCCTAACTCCTCTCTGGTTGATAAAGAGTCTCACATAGACAACTGTCCTGCATTGCTTTTTCCTAGGCCTTCAACATCCATGTTGATTTTCTCTATCTGAGCTCTGGACCTCTGAATATTCAGAGTATGTGAATAGTCCAGAGCTTATGCCAAGAAACCCACTGGAAGCATTCTTCAGTCTCCTTTAAAGCAGAAGTGTCAACAGTTACATTAATTTGATTCCCTTTACATTGGTAATCCTCCAGCATGGAGACCAGATTTCCAGCAGCTTCCTTCTTCAAAACAAGCCTTGAGCCCTAGAGAAGCAGAAGGAAATTTGAGATGTGAAATTCCAAATCCAGGCATCTTTGTAAGAAGAGCAGGGCTGCCCTTTGGTATTCACCCAATCTACTTTGAAAGACTGAGGTGGAGCAATGAGAACAGACAACTGGAAAGAAATGACAGAAAACAACAAGACTTCCTCTCTTTGGGCCCATTTAGCATAGGATCTGTGGCCCTACACACAACAGAAAGCCCATGAGCATCTGTTAGGTCTTTCAAGCAGTGGATTATGTGGGTAAACTGTGTGTGAAGGCATCTCAGAATCAGCAGTAGGCAAGAGGTCTGACCAGGTTCTAGCTCTGCCACATAGCTTGCCACTTAATGGAATAGAAGTTTCACCTACCTCATCAGGGTTGTTGTGAGGATTAAATGAATAGCAGATATGGAAGTGCTTGATCCATCAGAGGTGCTCAAAGTTCATGAAAATGATAATTTGGTATCTGGAAAAATAGATAAGCATCTCTCCATAACACTAGCCAAATAAAGGGATGGAATATCTACCAGGCTGCTCCCTATGAATGGCTGCATGCCTGCCAGATGCCAGTTGTGTACTGGGACTGTTGAGGGGCAGATGTGCTGAGGCTTGAGGAAAAATTGTCCAAATTGGGATGAAGCTAGAGAAGTAGATGAACCCTAGGTAGAACAGCATGACCAAATTCCTAATCTAGAGCAAGAGTCAGCAAATGTTTTCTGTAAGCAACTAAAGTAATAGACTGTGTGACTTATAGTTTCTGTTACAACTAGACAACTCTGCCATTGTGTGAACACAACCATAGATAGTACATGATCTCACCTTATAGACACTGAAATAAGAATCACATGTAGGGGGCTGGAGTTGTAGCTCGGTGGTAGAGCGCTTACCTAGCATGTATGAGGCACTGGGTTCAGTTCTCAGCACCGCATACAAATAAATAAATATCCATCAACAACTAAAAAAAAAATTTTAAGTCACCTATAAGTTTTACATGTTACGATATATTTGTTTGACATCTTTCCAGCCATTTAAAAACTGCAGAGCAGAGGATATAGCTCAGTGGTAGAACATTTGCCTGGTTGCATGAGGCCCTGGCTTTAATCCCCAGCTCTGGCAGGGGACGGGGAAAAACAACAGGGTGTTTAGGGTTAGGATGTAGCTCAGTGGAATAGCACTTGCCTAGCATGCATAAGGCACTGTGTTCAATCCCTATCACCACAAGATTTTTTAAATTGTGAAAAGCATTCTTAGCTCATGGATTGTGCAAAAACAGGCAACAGGCTCAATTTTTCTTTGTTCTTTTTATTTGAGGGGAGAGTAGCACGAATTGAACCCAGGGTTGTTTAACCACTGAACCACGTTCCCCAGTCCCTTTTTATATTTTATTAGAGACAAGGTCTCGTCAAGTTGCTGAGGTTTGCTTTGAACTCACGATCCTCCTGCCAATGAGCTGCTAGGATTATAGGGGTGCACCATCACAACTGGCTAGCTGGTAGATTTGACCATGGATCTGTTCTAGAGTAGCCCCTTAGGTAAAAGTGTGTGAAAGGCATCGGAGGACAGTTCTGAGATACAAAGCAGGACCAAGAGGCTGCAGAGGCGATCCAGGTGGAGGAGGAAGGTGATAGGATTTGACCCTGCAAAGAGGAAGAGATTCAGATCAGGGAGGTAGGATAGGATGCCTAGGTCCGCAGGGGAACCAGCCCCCTTCTGAACTCCAAGGAAACCCCAGGCCACCTCAGCAAGGGAAAGCCATTTCTTGTGTATCTGGCTGATTATTCACTGAGCAAAGTCTTGGGTGCAATTTTACACTTGGATCCCATGTTTTAAGGTAGTCGGTGGGCACCAGGACCCCACACCGCTGCTTCTTGATAATCAGGTGCTATCTTCTGCCTCTTCCAGTTCTACACTTAACCGTTCTTTTATGGGTCAGAGCCTTCCAGAAACCAAATTCTTATCTCTGGAATTCCCTCTGGCTTATCTTGAGGACTGGCTCTTCTCAGCAGTGGTGCCAGCCTGAGCAGTGGGTGGAGGACTGGAGATGAAGCAGGCCCTCCTGATTGCAGGGTCCGCCTGACACAGCTCTTGAGTCCTGTCCTAGCCAGGCCTGAGAACAGCCCAGGCAGGGGAAAAAGGAATGTCAGACTTGAGGAAGTGCAAACTCCAAGTCATTGGATTCTGTAGATTTAGGCTTGGATGTGGGGGTGTCCTTCCTGTAACGCAGGCCTTGATTCATGCTTGAAAGCCTGGAGACCTTGTTTCCTAAGAGAACTTTTCAGGGTGCTTCCTCATTAGTCTACTCACCAACACCTAAGGGAAAGTTCTGCCTCTCAAACTCCATACAGCCTTAGCATAGATGTCCCATACTGTCTCCCATGGCCTTCAGAGTACAAGGATCCCCAGGAGATTTTCAAAGCCACTCTGGCCTATCTACAAAGGTTAATCCCAGAAGAGACATGCTCCTTAACATGTCTTCTTTTTTTTTTTTTTAATTTTTTTTTTAGTTGTAGATGGACACAATATCTTTATTTTATTTATTTTTATGTGGTGCTGAGGGTTGAACCCAGTGCCTCATGCATGCAAGGCAAGCACTCTACCACTGAGCTACAATCCCAGCCCCTTAACATGCTTCTTAACAGTTCTTTTATGGGTCAGAGCTTTCCAGAAACCAAATTCCTATTTCTGGGGCCAAACATGTATGTGCCACATCAGGCCTTGTGTTTCCCAGCCTAGAAGCACCCTATACCAGAAGGGAGTTGAGTCCAGAAAATTGAGTTGTTTGCTCTCTGACTTCTGCAAACAGCTCACATGGAAGTCCTGCCCATGACCCAGGTTTGCCCTCAGCCTAGGCTTTACGAGGTTGCTTTTCCTGATACACAGCCTCCTGGAAAACTTGAATGTAGAAAACACAGCTAAATATATAGAATTTCTGTCTTGCTGCCTCAACTCCCTCCTTGGGCAGTTGCTTAACAGTGAGCATTGGTTTCTGTATCTAGGGTAATGGTTCTTGGACATGTGCTGCCCTGAGTCATCTTGAGGGCAGTAGCATGGGTCATAAAGATCAAGAGAGTCTCCCCGTGCTGCATGGCATCAGCACAGTTAAGCCTCAAGCCTATACCAGGACAATCTCAGCGAGTAACTACTGGGAGTCAGGGGAGGAACAACAGTAGTCAAGCTGCCTTGGCAAGGGCAGAAGCTTTCAGTCACCTCACTGTGTGCTCCTCTCACCTACTTAGCCCAACATGACTGAGTCAAGTCCTCATCTAGCCCAGGAGTCTCTTCTAACAGTAGATAACAGCCATTGAGAACATAGAAGGCACTGAGCACAGTGCTCATCTTTTTCACTCTTCAAAGCCCCATAACATATATATTCATAACCCCTTCACTAGGGGGGAGAACGAAGTTAGGTCACTCAATGGACAACTAAGGATCTGAAATTCCTACTAAACTCACGTGTCTTCTCCACAGGCCAAGCAAGGGCAACTCGGACAGCTCATTTGGAGTCCCTGGAGCAGAGTGGCCCAGGTCAGGTCAAGTGGGAACAGTTTATACAAAGTCCCCAAGCAGAATAACCAATAATCTCTCAGAAGACAGGACTTTTCCCACAATGATCGCTAGGGTGCAGTATGGATCCCCAAACCAGACGGGTAGGGGAGTGTTCACATTGCCTCAGGATAACTGCATTTACTTAAAACTTTTTAGTAGCATTTATAGCCGGTATTTTTAAAATTTGTCACATTGCCATTCCTTTTCTTTAATACTGTCTTCTCTACTTGTTGATGTATAGAGCACAGGCACAGGGGGGAAACAAGGCATGCAGATACCTGAAGGAAGACTATTCCAGGCAGCAGGAATAGCCATTGCGAAGGTTCTACAGTGAAAACATTCACGTGAAAGAATAGCAAGGTCATCAGGCTGTAGGGGAGAATAGCAGGGATTAGAAAGGTAACAGAACTCATTGGTGTCAGGCCTTGTAGTACACTGAAAGATTTAGAACAGAAAAGATCATATTTTTTAAAATAATCATGTGGCTTCTGTATTAAGACTAGATGCCTGGGGCAAGGGAAGAGGCTAGGAAAACAGAAGACCACTGCTCTAGGGCTGGGGAATGGCTCAGTGGTGGAGCATTTACCTGTCATGCATGAGGCCCTGGGTTTGATCGCTAGCATTGGAAGGGGTGGGGGGAATAGAAAAAGAAGCCCACTGCTGAAATCAGACAATAGTGACTTGAGCTAGGGGGTGACAATAGTTGGGTGGTTAAAAGTGGTTGTATTCTGGATACATTTGCAGATAACACCAAAGAGATTTACTGACAGCTGGGATGTGGGATGTGAGAGAGAGAGGAGTCAGGGATGACTTCAAAGTTTTTGGCCTGAGCAATTGGAAGACTGAATTTGCCATTTACTGAGACAGGAAAGAATGTGGGAGGAGCAGGTTTGGGGGATGAAAATCTGTACAGTAGGCGGTTGTACATGGGAGTCTGAAGTCTAGAGACAGGACCGGGCTAGAGAACTAATTTGGGGATCTGTGGCATATAATGGTATTTAAAGACTGGTGAGATCATAACTGGATGGAGGGTGAAAGAGAAGAAGTACAAAGACTAGGCCCTGAGCCTTCTATTATCAAGGGGACAGGGAGCTGAAAACAGGGTAGAAGAGCTGAGGAGTGGCGCCTGCAGCCACTGCTTGCCTTGCTTCCTCTTCTGCCCTGGGCCTTTGCTTCTGCAGCACACCCACCTCATGTCCCTGGTAAACAAGAATGGCCTGGTGCATTGTCTTTTCTCTGATATCCCCTGACCTGGAGCCAGAGGCCAGGACAAATACAAGGAAATGACAGAATGGAGGCAGGAATACATTCTTACAGGGCCTGGTATTGCTCTTCCCATGACCTGTTGCAACCCCTATCTGAGGAATTCTTATTGGCCTTATTGGGTCTTTGGAGACTCAGTCCAAGATTTATGGCCTCATGTGTGCCTGGTGTATCTGGCTCTGAGCTTTGTGTCCTCTCCTTCAATCCCTGACCCAGCCTTTTAGCCTCCAGCCTTCACTCACCCAGTCCTCCCCCAGACACCTCTACAGAATAACCTCTACAGACACCTTCTAGCACTTCCACCTTGGCCCCTGGACACAAACAAGAATCCCAAGACCATGAACTCTTGCAAACTCCACCTGGCCTTGCTACATCACAGGTAATTCTGCTAATGGCAGAATTAAACCTGAAGCACTTCACTTTCACTGAAACTCATTATCCATTATCCTCTTTTACAGGTAGAGAAATTAAGGCCCAGGGAAGTTAAATAATCCACCCAAAGTTCAGTGGTAGACACTAGAGTGTTAGGTTGTTTTAAATTTGGGGAGTTTTTTTGTTTTTGTTACTGTTTTATTTGTTTGCTTTGGGACAGGATCTCCTGACATTGCCAAGGCTGACCTCAAACTCGTGGGCTCAAGCAATCTAATCCTCTTGCTTCAGCCTGCTAAGTAGCTGGAACTATACACAAGTACCGCTCCACCTGGTCTTTTTTTTTTTTTTTTTTTTTAAATGCAGTACTGAGAATCAAACCCAGTGCCTCACACATGCTAGGCAAGTGCTCTACCACTGAGCCACAACCCCAGCCCCTGCATTTGGTCATTTTTATTTCCTAAGTGTTTTATTATTATCATATTCCTATATGTTATTTGTACCCTTGTTTACAAAATATATTTCACAATTTAAAACCAAACAAACTAGCCAAGGTCAGGCTAGAGTCCCTTGTACAGCCCATCTCTCTAGCTCGTTTTTCTTTTTTTTGGGAGGAGGGGTACCAGGGATTGAATTCAGTGGTACTTGACCCCTGAGCCACATCCTCAGCCCTATTGTGTTTTATTTAGAGACAGGGTCTCGCCAAGTTGCTTAATGCCTCACCATTGCTGAGGCTGGCTTTGAACGTGTGATTCTCCTGTCTCAGCCTCCCAAAGTGCTGAGATTACAGGTGTGCGCCACTGCGCCCAGCTCTAGCCCGTTTCTTTGTAAGATGGGCCTGATGACATGAAGATATGAGAGGGTGCGTAGTACTAACAGCAAACATATATTCCCCTGGCTTGGTGCAGCTCTGTAAAATGAGATTATCACATCTTAAGTGAGATCATATGGCTAGTGAATGGCAGAGTAGGTGTTTGGATCCAGGCAGGCTGTCTTCAGTGCACTCTTCAGTATCTTCAATATGAGCCCGTGCTACATGCAGAACAGCAGAGATCACTCTATGCTTCACTATTCCCACTCTAAGATCAGTGCAGAGAGGCTGGGATTATTGCTCAGTGGTAGAGTGCTTGCCTAGTACATGTGAGGCACTGGGTTCAATCCTCAGCACCACATAAAAATAAATAAAAGTCATTGTGTCCATCTATAACTAAAAAAAATATTTAAAAAAAAACAAGAATAGTGTAGAGATGAGTGTGGAGCCAAAATTGGGCTGCACTATTGGGAGTGGCCACAGCTTTATCAGCCCTAGGGCTAAACCTAAAGTGGCTGCTGCCACCTAAGCTTCAGGAACCCATCTGAGGGAGGAGACAGTCAGACCAACCAGACCAGAGTATTGTCATTTTCCCTCAGAAGCCCCGGGAGAAAAAAAAGGGAGAGGGAGAGCAAGCCAGACAGGGAATAAGGGGCTCCTGGCCAACCTGAGATCACCAGGCTGAGGATCAGACCTTTGTCTGCAAAACCCTGGAAGGTGCTGGGTCAGGAGCTGTTCCTGCCCCATCGCTCTCCCCATTTCAGCTGGAGAAGGGTCAAGATGGAGAGGGATCATAGCATAAGTCTGTAAAGTGGTAGAAGTCAGGGCTGGTAGACCCGCAGACACTAACAAACGGAAACGAAGGCCCAGAGAGAGGAAGGGTACTGTTAGATCACATAACCAGTCTGTGCTAGGACTGGGAGAATGGGAGGAGAGTGTGTATGGGTGTGGGTGTGTGTGCACATTCGCAAAGCCAAGAACACACAAGGTTCTGTGATGCCCACCCCACCCATCCCTGCTGCTTGCTTGCTTCCTGCACTAGCACCTGCCTTTCTCCAGAGACTCCCTCACTTCTGCCCAACCCTTGTCCTCTCCTCCCCTGGGCCTGTCTCAGTCCACCCACCCACTTCTGGGACCTCATCTCCTTCCACTTCCCACTTCCTCTTTCTATTCCAGCTCAGCGGCCCCTCCCAACTCCCCACTCCATGGCTTTTCACCAGCCATTTCTTCAGCATACATTTTCCCCATGTGTTCACGTGGCTCATTCTTCAGCACCTCCAGGTCCTTCCTCAAAGTCATCTTCTCAATGAGGCTTTCTGCTTTTCTCACCTCCCCACACTTCCCGTTCCCCCTTCCTGTTTTTCCTTCTTAACATCTATCATTAGCACACCATATATTTTGCACAGAATGTGAGTTCGGTGAGAACAAGGACTTGTTTTTCTTCCTTGTGCCTATATCCTAAACACTAGAATGTCATCTGCCACATTGTAGGGTTTCAACCAGCATCTACTGAGAGAATGGCAAGACTTGCTCTGTGACAGGGGTCAGGACTCATCTGAGCCTGACATGGGGACCAGAACCTATAAGATGTTACAGGCAATTAGACCTACTACAAGTCTGTGGCAGGGCAGTGGAAAGCAGGCAGAGATTCTAAATGAACTTATTGGCTGTACTGCTTCTTCTTTTTTAAAATATTTTTTTTTAAATCTTTTTTTTTTATTTTTTATTTTTTTAGCTGTAGATGGATACAATGTCTTTATTTTATTGCTTTGTACGTGGTGCTGAGGATCGAACCCAGGGCCTCACGCATGCAAGGCAAGCGCTCTACCGCTGAGCTATAATCCCAGCCCCAAAATATTTTTTATAGTTATAGACAGACACAATCTCTTTATTTTATTTATTTATTTTTATGTGGTGCTGAGGATTGAACCCAGTGCCTCACACATGCTAGGCAAGCGCTCTACCACTGAGCCACAACCCCAGCCCTGTCCTGCTTCTGAGACAGCAAGGAGGGCCCTGCTTCCCCCACCAAGGTTTCCTGTCCAATGGAAGTTGTTTTTGAAGAGTTGTTTCCACCAATAACCAAGTTCAGGAGCTGCTCACTCCTTCCCCAAGCTTTCCAGCAACCTTTGCATATACAGTGGGCCTGAACTTTACTGATACATGACCTTCCTGGGGTGGCAAAATAAGCACCTCTATTATTTTTGCAAGCTGAGTGCAGACAGACCCAGTGCACATGCACAGATCACAGTGCCAAGTGCAAAACCTGGTGCTAAGAACAAAGATCTGAGCCGGGTGCGGTGGCGCAAGCCTGTAATCCCAGCACTTAGGGAGGCTGAGACAGGAGAATCGCGAGTTCAAAGCCAGCCTCAGCAAGGGCGAGGCGCTAAGCAACTCAGTGAGACCCTGTCTCTACATAAAACACAAAATAGAGCTGAGGATGTGGCTCAGTGGTCGAGTGCCCCTGAGTTCTATCCCCGGTACCAAAAAAAAAAAAAAAAAGATCTGAAGACAGGTGTGCAGAAATTCTGAGCTCCTTGTGCAACAGCTGACTATGCCTGCACGAGCCCACATTTCTGTGTTCACTTTGCTCCTGTTGTCCTCAGCAAACAGTTCAGGAACATTGCCCATGCACTGTCTCCCTTGTACTCAAGCACAATCCCCAATAAAACCTTATTCAGATAGTATTTGCTTTCTTCTTTGTAGTTTCTATCTCAACTGAGCTAAAGAATCCTCAGATGAGCTGTTAACACTAAGAGCTAGGAACATCAGAAAGAGCTATGCTTTGCCTTTTCATGATTTCTATCCCAAATTGAGCAAAAACACCCAACACTGATAAACACCTCCAGAGCCACCTCTTAAGGACATGAGGATGCCAGAGGGACAGAGGAGGGCAGGACCCAGAGACCTGGAGCCCACATGTGCCTCTCAGCTGTGATTGAGGTCTTGGGATCATATTCCTCTGAAATGCTAGGAATGGAAAAGGCCACCTCATGTTCATGGGACCACTGAAGCTAAGAGAGGGGAAAGGAATCCAATAGGATCAAAGAGGGAGGCCCTGTACAGCTGACTGTAGACTCCAGCTGTCAGCCCTTCCTTGATCACTGTCATCCCTGGTTCCCCTGCCTCTGTTCCTCCCAGAATGGACATCTGACATAAGCCTCCCCACTCCCTCCCTGGATTCCCTGTGCTTTTAGTAGGCCCTACCTGTCAGCCCCCAACACCAATTCTTTTTTTTTTTTTTTTTTTTTTTTTGGTACCAGGGTTTGAACTCAGGGGTGCTCAACCAGAGAGCCGCCACATCCCCTATTTTTTGTTTTATTTTGAGACAAGGTCACTAAATTGCTGAGACTGGCTTTGAATTTGTGATCCTCCTGCCTCAGGCTTCCCAGCTACTGGGATTACAGGAGTGAGCCATCATGCCCAGCCCCGCAACCCCAATTCCTCCCTGGGAAAATCATCATTTTTTAAATAGTATTATCACATACATGTATGTGCTGAAGGAAATATTAATCTTTTTCACTGTTGTATAATATTCTGTTATTGGTGATTATGCAGCAACATGTGTATCTCTTCCCCTGTTGATGGACATCTGGGTTGTTTCCAATGCCTTCTGACCACCCATCTTGTGCCCTGCTCCCTGACTCTCCTTTCAGTCTTCCATGACACAGTACATCTCCACAAAGCCACGAATCTCTGCCTTTAGCTCTCTTCTGAGCTCCAGACCACATAAAAGGCTCAACTGCAATTATTGAGCACTTACTCTGTGCCAGGCATTTTCTTCAGCATTTTACATGTTATTAGTACATTTAGCATTCATAGGAACACAAATGGTAAATGATACTCTTATCTCCATTTACAAATAAGAAGATCAAGATCCAGAGAGAAGCCGGGCGTGGTGGCTCAAGCCTGTAATCCCAGCACTCAGGGAGGCTGAGACAGGAGAATCGCGAGTTCAAAGCCAGCCTCAGCAACAGTGGTGAGGCGCTAAGCAACTCAGTGAGACCCTGTCTCTACATAAAACACAAAATAGGGCTGGGGATGTGGCTCAGTGGTCAAGGACCCCTGAGTTCAATCCCCAGTACCAAAAAAAAAAATCCAGAAAGATTGAGCAATTTACCCAAGATATCACACATCTCTCACCTCCACCCCCCACCAAGTGCCATTGGCAACTCAAATTCAAATTTCTATGATGTAACTTATCTTCCTTTCCAAATCAGTCCTTTGCTCTGCTTTCATTGGTGACATTACCAACCCCCCCACACCCAAACCAGAAACTGGAAATCATCACTGACTCCTCCCTGTCCCTCACCCATTCCTTCATCCAAACCAAGCCCAAGTCCTGCCAGTTGTACCTCCTAGGTATTGATCAAATCCCATCACTTCTTTCCATCCACAGTGCTGACCCAGTAGGTACCCTGCTGCTCCTCCATGTTCTCTGTAAACCTATCTTCCCCATTGCTTGCATCCTGTACACAGCTCAGGTGGGCTTTCTCGATCATCTCGCCATTCCCCCACCAGAAGGAAGCCCATCCTCTGCCTCCTGTCAAATGTGGCTCTCAGCCTCAGAAAGGACACCCTTAATCCCCACTCCACTCTGTCTCCTCCTCTGAGACCCTCCTCCTCCTCTGGAGGCTGGCTGTAAAACCCCCTCTGATCTCAGCCGGGCGCGGTGGCTCAAGCCTGTAATCCCAGCACTTAGGGAGGCTGAGACAGGAGAATCACGAGTTCAAAGCCAGCCTCAGCAATGGCGAGGCGCTAAGCAACTCAGTGAGACCCTGTCTCTACATATGTAAATACACAAAATAGGGCTGGGGATGTTGCTCAGTGGTCAAGTACCCCTAAGTTCAATCCCCAGTACCAAAAAATAAAAAATAAAAATAAATAAAAAATAAAAAAACCCCTCTGATCTCTAAACATCCTACTCTCTACCGCTTAGCTCATTCTTCATAAGTACCTATCCCCTGTTAAAATGCATTCCTTAATGGTAGAAACCCAGCCTTGTCCATTAGGCATCCTCAGTGACCAGACAGGGTCTGCACACAGTAAATGCTAAATGTATGAATGACAACAAGAACCACAAGTGATGCTGCCTTCTACATCCCAGAAAGTAGGATGGTTCCTGCTTGGTCCACCATCAACAGATCCTGGTTCCCAAGCTGCCACCCAGCCTCTGAGCCTGTTTCCTGTGAGCTCTGTGAGGCTTTGTCTTGCCTCTTTACTGATCTGAAAGATTTCCCTCATTGCATCTTCCTTCCCAACTCTGGAATTCCTTCATGTGTGAGAGCTCTTATATCAGGAAGGAGGAAGGCGAATCCAGCTCCTTACTAGCTTTCAGTCCATACCATACATCTCCAAGGTAATAAAAATTGGAACAAGGGTGAAAAAGAGTCTCATTATTTTTATGTATGAAACACAGATACAGTAAGGAAACAGAGTTTAGTATACCTGTGATATTAAAATATGAAATTAAGAAAAATATTTAAAAGCATGCTGAAGGCATGAATGAGAAAAATGAGAGAAATTCTGATCTGCACAGTTGGTCTTGCCTTGTCTGGTCCAAGAACTGGTCATGGCTAGAAGGAGGAAAAAATGGGGAGAGTCCAGAGTCCTATCACAAGGCACCCTCAAGATATGCCCAAAGTTGCCCCCACCCCAGCTAGCTATGGGCCTTACATCAAATCACCCCCCTCCAAGTCTGCTATGCCTGTCATTTCATCCTGAAGCCACAGGTCAGTTCTTCCCAATACTCCCTAAGGGAACTCCCCAGCTCCTGGGCTGAAAAGAGTTGAGGTCTCTCAGCTTTATGCTCCAGCCTTGAGCTAAGGCATAAACCTGGAGCTCCTGGAAGGACCCAGGAGGAAAGCCCAATCACAGGAGGCCCCACAATGTAAGGGTGCCACTGTGGGGCAAGGCTTTCTTTATTAAGGTAGAGGTGGGATAATAGTCTCAACTTAGAACTGCTCTAAAGGCATGGAGCCACTTAAAGGTGGGACAGGCTGAACTGAAGGGGCAATGGTGGAGGTCATGGATGGGCTGGTCTTGGGCAATTCAGTTATCCTGTGATCTTCACACACCATGGCGCTCTCTGATCTCTGAGGCTTCTGTGGGTTGCTGGAGCCAATGAAGATGACATAGATGATGCCACCTAGGTAGGCACCTAGGAGTGGTGCCACCACTGGCACCCACCACCAGTTGTCCCCAGCACTGCAGGCAAGAGAGAGGACTACTGAGGAGGCCAATGCCCAGGGTGGCACTCGCATCCACCTCAGGCCAAAGCAGGGTGAACAGAGGAGACACCCTTGCCTGGGGCCCTGGCCCACCTCAGCCTGATTCAGGGGCAGGGTTGATAGTCCCAGAGTAAGAACTGCATCTGTGCTCATCTAGGAAAACGTCAAGACCCACCCCCGCTCCCCAAGCTATCCGGATGTTCTGTGGGATTCTCTTGGGCAGCTGCTCAGATTGCCCCCACCCCTCTGCAAGCAGGGGCTCTACAGAAAACTCACAGAAATAGGGCCTGGCAAGGGCAGTACCTGAACACCTGTTTGCCCCAACCAGCAATGAAAGTGAAGAAGCGAGGAGGCAGGTCCCGGGATGGGTTTATAGCATATCCTGAATTCATGCCTAGGGACACTCCGATGATAACAATGAGGACACCGATCACCAGAGCCTCTGTCCCTTGCAGTGCTGGATTGTTGTCCCTGTCCGTGATGGCGAAGAGACATAGCTGGAGCATCCCTGTCACAAACACCTGGGGAGTAGATGACATGGCAGCCCAATAAGGCCCTAGCCAAGCCACAGAGTCTCCATTGTACCCTAAATCCAAACACCCTGGCAGAGACATGTCTTGGTACAGTCCCCATCCAGAAGTCTTTTCTTCTATCACCCCGTACTACTGACCTCATCCAGGAAGCCCCTCCACAACACCATGTGCTCAGGAAGGTAAGTGGCAAAAATACCAGCAGTGGCTGTGGGACCAGTCACTGTCAGAAGGTTGCCAGAGAAGTGGATAATGGCCGCTGTGGAGAAAGATTGAGTTAAACCCCACCAACATCCCAGATTGTAGGGTGAGGGTTGGGGAACACCTCCAAGGCTTTTTCTCCCAGACATTTGTATAGAACCAGAACACCAAGACCCCACGTGCCCATATTTCAGAGGAGGGTGAGGCTGGAGGCAGACTACCCAGGAGAGAACACTCACTGTAGAAGAGGCCATAGATGGTGACAGCAGCCATGAAGGAGCCCAGAAACTGACCCAGCACATACACAGGAAACTTCCTCCAAGGCATGCGGCCTAAAGCACAGGTGGCGAAGGTCACAGCTGCATTCATATGGGCCCCTGTGGGGAGGGGCAGTGTGGAGGGAGTGAGAGCAGAAACAAAGGACAAGATGAATAATATTGACAGCCGCAACGATAATAAATAATAATGGCTAGTGTTTATGAAGTGTATTCTATAACAAGGGCTTTCTCACTGAACCCTTAAAACCATCCTCACGAAGTAAGGACCACCATCTCCATTTCACCATCAAGGGAAGTGAGGGACAGAGGTGAATAATTTGCCTAAGATGACCCAGCTAAGTATAAATGGGGAGGGGGGCTATCAAAAGGGCTCATGGAGAGTTTGGGGAAGACAGCCAAGGCAAAGGGTTCAGAGGCACATCTTCCCTCCAGGTAGCCAGTAAGGGTGAGGCACCAGCTGTGTCAGAGACAAGGCTGGCTGGAGGTGAGCAGGAAAGAGCTTGCCAAGAATACCTGGTCTTGCCCAATCAGAAGGGGTCTGGGCTTACTCACCAGAGATGCTGCCTGCCACATGTATTCCCATGGTGACTCCAAAGCCAAAACCCAAGTTGACGCTCAAGTAGCTCCCAAATGCTTTCCCTCCTAGAACCATATGGGCCACAGAACCAAGGCCAAATACCTACAAGGAAGGGTTTCTGAAGAGACTTCTTGCCCAGAAGTCCCAACCCCAGAGGAGAGCTCAGAGGTTAGTTCTAGCTCCTCACCATCCCCATGTCCTGGGCCTCCCCAACGTTGCCCTTAACGACCCTCTGCTGTGCCTTCTTTCTCCAGAGTCTTCTCTCTCGTGGCATCTCCTCCCTTACCCCATAGAGATCTCTCAGACCTGAGCCAGTGAGAGCTAGGTGATGGGTATGAAAGAAGTCAGGGACAGGTGGCAGAGTCAGAGGCTCCTAGGATATATTTGGGTGACCCTCAGCCCATACCTATAATTTCGGTTGTGGGCAGGGCTTCAAGGAGGGGATGGTTGGTGTGAACTCCACCCTCAAAGCATCTTACACTGCAGGCTAACTTGGATATTTCTATGCAGAGTACTATTATTCTCCCCAAATGATGGATGGGCAACCTGAAGCTGCAAGAAATTGAATGGCTTATCCAAGGTCACACAACCTGTAACACAGTGAAACATGATCAGATCCATGCCAGATAGTCTCAAATCAAACAACTGCATTGCTCCGTGCATTCCTTGCTGTCTCAGGCCTATGTTGGATATACTATTCCTTCTGCCTGGAATACCTGATCATTCATCCTGAAAAAATTAATATTCTGTAAGATCAAACTCAGAAGCCACCTTCTTTGAAATGTCCATGTGTTTGAGGTCCAGCTTCTAGAAATCAGAGTCTAGATATTTGTTATCCAAGATATCTAGACATGTGAGCAATCGAGCATGGTGACATACACCTATAATTGCAGTGACTCAGGAGGCTGAGACAGGACTGCAAGTTCAAAGACAGCCTCAGCAACTTAGCGAGGCCATAAGAAACTTAGTGAGACCCTATCTCAAAATAAAAAAATTAAAAAGTCTGGGAATGTAGCTCAATAGCTAAGAGCCTCTGGATTCAATCCCCAGTACCAAACAACAACAAAAAAAGGATATCTAGTTATATGACCACATGCCGCTATTACGCACTTAAAATGTGACTGTCCAAATTGGGCATGGTGGCTTATGCCTGTAATCCTAGCACTTTGGGAGGCTGAGACAGGAGAATTGTGAGTTCAAAGCCAGCTTCAGCAATGGCGAGGCACTAAGCAACTCAGTTAAGACCCTGTCTCTAAATAAAACACAAAATAGAGCTGGGGATGTGGCTCAGTGGTGGAGTACCCCTGAGTTCAATCCTTGATACCAAAAAAAAAAAAAAAAGTGACTGTCCAATTGAGATCTGCTGTAAGTATAAAGCACAGGCCAGATTTCAAAGACTTAGTTGGAAGAGAAGAATATGGATTATTTTAACAATTTTATGTTGACTACATGTTGGATTTCAGATACATGGGTTAAATATAACATATAAGAAATAACATAATAAATAAGTTGTAACATACAACTTATTTTCACCTGTTACTCTTTACTTTTTTAATGTAGCTACTAGAAAATTTTAAATTAAAATGTGACTCAAATTCTATTTCCGTTGGCCAGTTCTGTTCTAGAGCTTAGAAAAGAGAAAACTTAAATAATTATGGACATGAGAACTTCAATGAAGCCATGGGTGAATAAGGGCCCCAGGAGAGAAGGCACAGGGGGTGAAGACAGTTGGAGGCTGATTAGAGCCATACATCACTTACAGGTGGATGTTAGAAACCTCAGCTGAGCAGGTGTTAAAATGGGAGAACAAAAAAACCAGGTGCAATGGTGCACACCTATAATCCCAGCACTCTGGGAGGCTGAGACAGGAGAATCACAAGTTCAAAGCCAGCCTCAGCAACAGTGAGGCACTAAGCAATACAGTGAGACCCTGTCTCTACATAAAACACAAAATAGGGCTGAGGATGTGGCTCAGTGGTTAAGTACCCCTGGGTTCAATCCCTGGTACCAAAAAAAAGGGGGGGGGACAAAGAATGTGCACCAGGGAGAGATTTTCCCAAGAAGGGCATGGTCAGTCATACACAGCCTCAGGATCATATGTATGAAGGCCTGCCTGGAAAGTACATTCCTTTGGATGACAATCCAGCAGTTGTTAATAACATGATGAGCACTGTGTTGTCAGGGCGTAGGTGTGAGGGACAAAGATTGAGAGGTAAGTGGTGAGGCAGTGAAAAAGAATTTATTTATTTATTGAGACAGGGTCTCACTATATTGCCCAGGCTGGTCTCAAATTCTTGGGCTCAAGGGATCTTCCTGCTGCAGCTTTCAGAGTAGCTGGGACTATGGGTGGACACCACCACGCCCTGCAGAGATAACTTCTTTGCAGTGCTGGGAATTGGACCCAGGGCCTCACTCATGCTAGGCAAGTGCTCCAGCACTGAGCTACATTCCCAGCTGATAAGAATTGAAAGGGACCAGTGTAGAGACTCTTTAAGAACTTTTCTGAAGGAGAGAGTGTGTGATAAATGAGGGGTTCACAAGGTGAAGGGAGGGATTTTTTTTCTGTTAAGTGGAGAGATTTTGGTATGTTTCTAGGCTGAGAGAGAAAGAGAGGCTGAAGGTAGAGGAAAAAAAGAAGAACAGAGCAAAGGGCCTGAGTGGGCTGGAGGAATGGACTGGTGAAGAAGTGGAGGAGCCCAGAGATGGACTGGCTTAAGGCCAGGGGAGGATGCAGCAGGAGAGGACAGGAACTGACAGGGATGGGAGGAATGAGGCCATGCCAGGCTAGCTGAGGGACCTCCTAAGGGCATGGAGGGTCTGAAGACTGAGGTCCCTCATTTCTGTTTTCCCCATGTCAAGACCATTTGTTAGAAATAATGAGAGCCAAGCAGGGTGGAACATGCCTGTAATCCCAGCAGCTTGGGAGACTGAAGCAGGAGGATCGTGAGTTCAAAGCCAGTCTCAGAAACTTAATGAGGCTCTAAGCAATTTAGCAAGACTCTGTCTCTAAATAAAATATAAACAAGGCTGGGAATGCGCCTCAGTGGTTAAGCACTCCTGGGTTCAATCTTTGGCACCAAAAGATAAAAAGAAAAAAGAAAGAAAGAAAAGAAAAGAAAAATGAGTAACTGAATTCCACATGATTCTCTGTATCAGAGTTGCCAATTGGCAATGCACATACCTAATCCATCCAGCACACAGGTTTTATTTGGATAACTTGGTTTTAAAAACCAGAAGTTTCAGCTCCTCTTGGAAAATGAAGCTGGAGCAATGCTGGCCTGTATTCTCCCTCCATGGTAACAGCCAGCTGGAGCTGTGACAGTTACACCCTTACACAGATCTGCACTCTGCGTCCATCCAAGTTTGTTTTTTGGTACTGGGGATTGAAATCAGGGGTACTCGACCATTGAGCCACATCCCCAGCCCTATTTTGTGTTTTATGTAGAGACAGGGTCTCACTGAGTTACTTAGCCCCTCACTGTTGCTGAGGCTGGCTTTGAACTCGTGATTGTCCTGTCTCCGCCTCCCAAAGTGCTGACATTCTTGGCCCCTATAACATATGAGTTTGCAACCCTTGCCCTATGGTTCACTTGCACAGCTGTGTTTCCAGGGCACCAATGGTTCCAGCCTCTCCCCTTCTCTGGTCAGTGAATGTAGCCCAGCCCATCAAAGTCCCCCCAATAGCCAGGAAGCCAGCTCAGAGGACAATAACCTTAGAGGTTATAGAGTAGAATAGCTCACTTCCCTCATCCTGGCTGCAATAAATGGGGCCCAAGGTCACACTAGCCTGTTTTGGCAAAACCTTTACCCTGGTGATTCATTGAGCTTCCTATCAACTGAAAAAGCCCCCACTTCTTGGCACAAGTCTGGCAATTAAAAATAACAACAATACAGCCAGGCGCGATGGCGCAAGCCTGTAATCCCAGCACTTAGGGAGGCTGAGACAGGAGAATCGCAAGTTCAAAGCCAGCCTCAGCAACAGTGAGACGCTAAGCAACTCAGTGAGACCCTGTCTCTACATAAAACACAAAATAGGGCTGGGGATGTGGCTCAGTGGTCGAGTGCCCCTGAGTTCAATCTCCAGTACCAAAAAAATAATAATAACAATACAATGTCCTGCATGAGCTTAAACCTCACAACATTCTTTTAAAAGCATTGCTTCCTTTCTTTTTTTTTTTTTTTTGGTACCAGGGATTGAACTCAGGGGCACTCAACCACTGAACCACATCCCCAGCCCTATTTTGTGTTTTATGTAGAGACAGGGTCTCACCGAGTTGCTTAGCGCCTCACTGTTGCTGAGGCTGGCTTTGAACTCGTGATTCTCCTGTCTCAGCTTCCCAAAGTGCTGGGATTACAGGCATGTGTCACCACACCTGGCTCATTGCTTTCTTTCGATCCTCACAGCAAATTTGTGTAACAAGTGTTTTTGTTCCCACTGTAGAAAAACTGCAGCCCAGACAGGGGTCTTGCCTGAAAGCAAGGGTCTTACCACAGCAGGTGGGGAGTTAACAAGACAGCCTTAGAGAGTCTGCTATCTCTAAACTAAGGGACAGACCATAGAGGTTAAAGGTCAAGAGTATGATATTAAGCCAGGCACACCTGAAATCCCAGTGACTTAGGAGGCTGAAGTAGAAGGAAGGATTCCAAGTTTGAGGGCAGCCTGGGCAACTGAGCGGGACCCTGTCTCACATTAGAAAATAAAAAGGGCCATGGGCTCAGATACCAATACCAAGAAAAGAGAAGTAAAAAAGAAAGAAAGAAGAAAAAGGGAAAGAAAGAAAACTTTGATATTAGATTGGACTAGATTTAATTTTTTTATGGTGCTGGGGATTGAACCCAAGGCCTTGTGCATGCAAGGCAAGCACTCTACCAACTGAGATATATCCCCAGCCCTAGATTTAATTTTTTGTTAATTTTTTATTGACTCTTCTTAATTATACATGACAGTAGAATCCATTTTGATAATATTATATAAGCGTGGAATATATCTTATTCTAATTAGGACTCCATTCTTATGGGTGGGTACTATGATAGGATTCACTTTTAATCTTAACTTAAAATATAACTAAACAAGTGAGCTGGGATTGTAGCTCAGTGGTAGAGCGCTTGCCTCGCATGCGTGAGGCCCTGGGTTCGATCCTCAGCACCACATACAAAGCAATATAATAAAGATATGGCGTCCATCTGCAACTAAAAAAAAAAAATTAAAAAAAAACCAAGTGATTTAGTCTCACAGAGCCTCAGTTTCCCCATCTGTGAAATGGGGCTAACAACAGTAGCTACTTCACAGGGCCATTGTGAGGATTTGGGAAGATGGCACATGTAAGGGGTTTAGCATCAGAGTGCTTGGTATGCAGCAGGTACTCAATGATAATCTAAATTTTTTTAAAAGGAAGGCAGATGTGGGCAGGTATCAAGGCATACAGGCAGTGCTTGCTTTCCCTAAAGGCTCTCCAAGGAGGTAACCTCTTGCCTCTGAGGTTCCAAGGTTTAACAGCCCTCATGGGGCTGGAATGTCTTGTCATAAATGAATTACTTTCTCCTGAATCAAGGAGGGATAGGATCTGACTGTTGTTCTCACAGCTCAGGAGCCAAAGCAGGTAAAGGAGGAGAGAGAGAGAATGGAATGCAGGGAGGAAAGAGCAGCTGAGAACACTTGTCAAAATAGCAAGGCACCAACACATGTGTATCAACATATCTGTACTGGGTGATGGCACTTGGCCTTCTTCACACAAGTCTGCCAACATGATGCTATTATCCCCATTTTCCAAAAGGAAACTAACATTCTGAGCAGTTAAAATGCTCGTGGAGAGCTGGGGTTGTGACTCAGTGGTAGAGTACCTGCCTGGCACGGGTAAGGCACTGGGTTCGATCCTCAGCACCACATAAAAATAAATAAAAATAAAGTTATTGTGTCTGCCTACAACTAAAAAAAAAATATTATTTAAAAAAAATGCTGGTGGGCTGGGGTTGTAGCTCAGTGGTAGAGCGCTTGCCTCGCATGCGTGAGGCCCTGGGTTCGATCCTCAGCACCACATACAAAGCAATAAAATAAAGACATTGTGTCCATCTACAACTAAAAAAATATTTTTAAAAAATGCTGGTGGAGGGCTGGGATTGTAGCTCAGCGGTAGAGCGCTTGCCTCGCATGCGTGAGGCCCTGGGTTCGATCCTCGGCACCACATACAAAGCAATAAAATAAAGACATTGTATCCATCAACAACTAAAAAAAATAAAAAAAAATGCTGGTGGAAGAGAGCACACAGCTAGAAGATAGCAGAGCCAGAACACAAACAGCTTCAAAGCCCAGGAAGGCTGGATGCTGTACACAGGATAAGAAACATGTGTCCAGAGTCCCTGTCACACAGGTTCATTCTCTCCGGACAATTTTACCCAATTCTAATGCATTTCCTCTCTTTCCTCCCAGCCCAAGCTTCTCTAGAGCTCCAAAGCCCCTGTATTCAACCCACTACCTCTTGAAATCGTCACCGGCATCTCATCTGATCACATCCAAAACAACCTCACCTCTGCTTGCGTTAGCTCCATGCCCCAGGATGGCCCATGGGTGCTTACCCTACATCTGTTGCTTGCAAAGTCTCCTTGATTCCATCTCCTACAACTCTACAAATATACTTTCTTCGCCATCCTCAGCCCTGTCACGGCCCTCTTTTTTTTTGGTACCAGGAATTAAACCCAGGGGTGCTCGACCATTGAGCAACTTCTTTTTATATAATTTTGTTCAGAGACAGGGTCTCCCTAAATTGTTGCTTAGGGCCTCACTAAGTTTCTGAGGCTGGCTTTGAACTCACAATCCTCCTGCCTCAACCTCTGAGCTGCTGGAATTATAGGCATGTGCTACCATGCCTGGCATGGCCCTCTCTATTCCATCTAGATCAGCCTCCTAACTAGCTCCTCTCCCTCCAGCCTTGCCTTTCCTGCTTAGTCTTCACACTGTACCCAAACACTACCTTCTAATTGGGCAAAGGAGCAGGAGAGAGGAGTGGGCATGGGGGTAGGTAAGATGGTGGAATGAGATGGACATCATTACCCTAGGTACATGCATGACTGCACATATGGTGTGACTCTGTATTATGTACAACCAGGGAAATGAAAAATTGTGCTCCATATATGTACAATGAAATGAAATGCATTCTTCTGTCATGTATAACTAATTAGGAACAATTTTAAAATGTTAATATAAAAAAACTACCTTCTAAAATTCATGGCCATATCGCTCCCTGGTTTGATAACCTTCAATGTCTCCCCATTGTCCTCAGAATTAATTTTCAAAGCCTGACATTCAAGGTTTTCAGCAACCCTTTTACCCTTGGTTTTACTTTTCCACACTGCCCTTCATGCCCCCCACCTCATAGTTTCACCCTATCCTGATATATTATGAGCTCTTTCTGTCTCAAAAAGACTTGTTGAGAAAGGTCTCTCACCTACTTTCTTGTGCTTTCTTCTCAGGCCCAGATCAGAGGCAGAGGAAGTAACAATATGCTTCATGGGGTCAGTGCTGGGGAGGGATCTGTGGACTGCCCTTGCAGCACACACCCACCCCATGCCCCCCAGCCACTCACCATCATGACATACATGCTCATGAACTCAGCCAGGAACTCCCGCACCATCTCCTTCTGCCGTGTTGCTTGAATCGTCCTTAGCACCGACCAGGAGACCATCTTGAAGTTGCGGCTGGATCTGAAGCAACGGCCCAAGCCCATGGACAGAAAGGAGAGTCAAGTTCACCTACTGCCCATTAGCCCGTCAACTCCTGGCTGAGTTAATAGGTAACCCCACAGCTTCTCCATATACACCTCCTCGTGCCCAGCACAGCTAGGATAGCTGGGATCAGAGACACCTGAGAGCCACAGGATCATGGAGAGGAACTGGGGCAGATGGCCCAATCAGGAGTCTTCTTCCTTCTTACAGGAAATGGACAAGTGGGAAGGACACACCAATGTGGCCACTTTGTAGAGAAGGTCATTGGGAAGCAGAAAGTGCACCTGCAGTGGTGAGGAGCTGCTGGGAGAAGCAGGGTAGGAGAGGACAGGCTGGAGAGTGGAGCCCAGTTATCTGTCTGCCTATCTGCAGGAGCCAGACTTGGGGGTCACAGGCCAGGATCTGGCAATAGTGAGGCACTCTTCAAACAGCATGAGGTGTGGCAAAGTCTGATGCTGGGTTCTATAAACAGCACTGAGGCCTGAAACATGCACCAGCCTCTGCCAAGATGAGAATGTCAGCAAAATGAACCAGGCTCTGCAGCTAGGTCAGCACAAAGACATTTGTAAGTGAATGAAGGAATGAGCAAGAGAGAGGGAGGGAGGAAAGGACAGACAGATGAGATGGGATCTTACTTCCTGGTTTATCCTCAGTGCCTAACACAGTGCCAGGCCTATAGAAGATGTATTGGTTGGATAAATGAAAACTGGGGGAACCTGTCTCTTACTCTCAACAAATCTCAGAGCTTTCTTCAGAGCCTGATAAATATTTATTCCATAAGTGCACAGCTGAACGAACAGAGAGATGAAAAAGTGAATTTCATGCTGGGCACAATAGAGCATGACTGTAATTCCAGCAGCTAGGCGTGCTGAGGCAGGAGGATCAGTTCAAATCCAACCTCAGCAATTTAGTGAGGCCCTAAGCAACTTAGTGAGACCCTGTCTTAAAAAAAAAAGATATTAATGGCCAGGTGGGGTGACACATGCCTGTAATCCCAGCACTTAGGGAGGCTGAGACAGGAGAATCGCGAGTTCAAAGCCAGCCTCAGCAATGGCGAGGTGCTAAGCAAATCAGTGAGACCCTGTCTCTAAATAAAACACAAAAAAATAGAACTGGAGATGTGGCTTAGTGGTTGAGTGCCCCTGAGTTCAATCCGCAGTACTAAGAAAAAAAAAGATAATAATAATAATAATAAAAGGGCTGGGGATGTGGCTCAGTGGTTAAGTGCCTTTTGGTTCAATCTTCAATGCCAGAAAAGAAGAAGAAGAAGAAGAAGGAGAAGGAGAAGGAGAAGGAGAAGGGGGGAGGAGGAGGAGGAGAATTTCAGGCCCCAATGGCTGTGAGCGGGACGACTGGACTGGGAAAAGACTGAAGAGGACTGGAGAGGAGAAAGATGCTGGGTTATGGAGGATAAAGAGGAAGAAGAAGGCAGGTGATGATTACACTGGCTATGGGAAAGTAGGGTGGTGGTAGAATCAATGGTGGGAGGGATACACATTCTAGATATGACTAGATATGAAGCATGGAGGAGAGGGAAACATTAAGAATGTGGCTTTAACTTCTGGCTTAAGCAACTGAGGAGAAGGGAACACCTGACTGAGCTGAGGCACAGGCAGAGGAGCAGGCTCAGAGGGAGTGAAGGAGGCTGTTTTCAGCCTGGATCTGGGTTGTCTGTAGGACACCAACAGTTTTTTGGAGTCTAAAGCTCAGGAGGAAGATGCAGGCTGGACACAGTAATGTCATCAGTACAGAGGGGGAAACATTCATTCTCTCAACCTAGGAGTGCACAAACAGCAAATATACCTGCTTGTGTAGAGCTGACAGCAATGAAGCAAGTGCATTCATGGGTTAGAAGGTAATAAAACCTATGGGGGGGGGCTGGGGTAATGGCTCAGCGGTTGAGAGCTTGCCTCGCATGCGTGGGGCACTGAGTTCGATCCTCAGCACCACATAAAATAAATAAAGATATTGTGTTCATCTACAACTAAAACAAAATATTTAAAAAAAAAAAACTATGGAGGATCCAGGCGCGGTGGCACAAGCCTATAATCCCAGCACTTAGGGAGGCTGAGACAGGAGAATCGCGAGTTCAAAGCCAGCCTCAGCAATGGCGAGGCGCTAAGCAACTCAGTGAGACTCTGTCTCTACATAAAACACAAAATAGGGCTGGGGATGTGGCTCAGTGGTCGAGTGCCCCTGAGTTCAATCTCCAGTCCCCCCACTCAAAAAAAACCTATGGGGGAACTGGGGCAAGGAAAGGGGGAGCAGGCAGACATGGGGTTTGATTCCAAGTGGAGTAGTCAGGATAAGCTTCATTGAGAAGATGGCCTTTGACTAGACACAAGGGAGATGAAGGAAGGCCCGAGTGGATAACTGTGGAAGAGCACTTCAGGCAGAGGGAGGAGTCACAGCACTCTGAGCTGTCTGCAGAATGCCAAGGCTATGTGTGGCTGCAGGAGGGACAGTGAGATGGGGTGGGGACCCGATAAGCAGGGCTGTACAAGAACTCTGGCTCTTGTTTCACCCCAAGGGGCCAAGAAATGGTAAGTTCAGTTCAGCTCTGAGGGGCAGTCAGAGCATGCTGACCAAGCCCTGAACCCTCATCCAGATCTCTCTAAGCCCCTCACCCCAGGGCCCAGCCTGTGTTTACCTGTGCTATAAGGACATGAGAGACAGGTGGGAGACACACTTCTCTCACTCAGGGGCTACCAGGTAAGTAGGAAGGATAGGGACTAGAGAAGCAGCTGCCAGAAGGGAGAGGCTGAGGACAGGACAGGGAGGACACTGAGGTGTGCCTGGAGGAGGACAGGGACTTGGGGTGGGGAATGAAGTGGGGTGCTTACCGCTTCTGCCCACCTACTTGAGCCATATTTTGTCCTTCAGATTAGTAGATGCTGTGAAGCCAAACAAAGGTCACTGGGGCTGCAGGATACAGAACTTGGTCCCACATTCCCATCAGACTCAGTCCCACAGGGAAGAAGTCACTGGGCAGCTAGCTCCTGCTAATGCCACCCCCTCAACTCAGCCAAACTGGCAGGACTGGATGTGCCTCAGCCAATGGGAAGAGGCCCTGGGGTCCCCACCCCTCTACCCATGCTGGCCTCAGGACCCCTGACTTCTGGACCAGGCCCTCCTGACCTTCCCAAGTCTGCAACACACCCAGTTTTGAACAGTGCAAGGTCCGCAGCCTCCTCCCAGTGTTTCCAGACTCTCATAATAGATATCATGCCTTTAACCTCAAGCTCATTTGTTGCTGATTTAAACTGTGATTTTCCAGGACCTCTTCCCTATACTCATGCACACAGGATGTGGCCCTGAAAACTCATTTAGCGCATGAACCTCAGAACAAAGACCAACCCCCCTACACCTTTCCCCAAACTTCCCCCTTGTACTCCTATTTTTTTTTTTCAAACTGACAGCATGAAAATAACCCTTGCCTTTTCCTCATCCTATATGACCTCATTCTCTAGCCCAATCTCACAAATTCATATCCTCAATCCTGAAGGAAGAAACCCTCCAGGGCCAGTCCTTGAGGGGGACTCCAGGGGAGAAGCTGCTCCTGCAAGCCAACAGTTGGCCTGTCCATGACCGGCTTCCCTTTTGCCTTGGTCTAGGGTAAATGGTCTTCAGCTCTCTCCTCCTCCCACCTCTGTGCTCTGTGGACCTCCCAGCCCAGTGCATTTCCCCAGTCTCTGTTCTACCAAACTGCTCTGGTCCTCCCAGAAACCAACTTACAGGGAAGGAAACTGAGGCCCAGAAAGAGGGTGGAATGTACTCATGTCACATAGCAACACAGGGCTGAACCAGAACAGAAAGCCAAGCCTTCAACTCCCAGCTGGTGCTCATTTTCCAAACAATCCTTTAGCCACCTCCTCCCTACATGATCCCCCATGGCCCTTCCAGGATTGCACCCTGAGGAGACCACCCTGCCCCAGCCCTACCTGAATCCCCGCTCACTCTGCTGAAGCAACTTAGGTGTCTCAGCCTTTATCTTTGGGGCTCCTCTGTTAAAGGAGGTCTTAATCTTGTTCCTCCATTACTGTCAGCGCAGTCTGCACCCCCAGCTAGGGCTCAGCTGTCTTTGTCCCCAGACTAGAGCCCGCCTCTCAGCCCTTCCCAGGGCGGCCTCAAGTGCTGCTCCTGCCCCTCCAGAGGAGAGGTCAGTAGGACAAGGGTTTGGTCACTTGAGCCAAGTCCAGATGCACTGCCCAAAATAGCATCCCTCCTCCTGCCAATGGAGCCATAAGAACTAAGTTCTGAGGCAGCCCTTTGTGAGGTCAGAGGTGGAGCTCCTGGTAGGCACTCTGTGCTTGTCAGTTCCCAAGGGAAAAAATGATCCTCCAGGTGTTGGGCTTGTCTCTGGGACCAGAGCCTAAAGTAGCCCTTCCAGGGTCCCAAACCTGGAAAAAGGCTACAGAGGCTCATAGGCCCCCAGCTACAGAAAAGGGACTTGAAGTGGAAATTTCTGGAGATCAGTAGTCAGCTGGGGGTGAGGTGGGGGAATAGATTCTGAGTCAGTCCTCAGGGAGTCCTTGATCTGAAGTAGGAAAGGGAAAATTCAGGAACTGTCCTCACGGGCCCCCAGTCTGAAGGGAAGGACACAAAAGCCATATTTTCAGGAAAACCTCACTCTGAGATAGGAGGGGGAAACCCAGGCCTGGTCCCCTAGGAGCTCCTGTCTGAGGCCAGGAGAGGGAAACCTAGGCCCTGTCCCCAGGAAAATGCCTCCCTTGGGAAAGGCAATGAAGGCCTCATAAAGGAGGCAAAGCTAGACCAGTGAGGGGCTTGAGCTCAGGGCTGTGGGAGCTCAGTGACCAAGATGGGATCAGGAGGGAGCCTGGGAACCAGCTGCAGTCTAAGAGGTTGGGGTTTTTGTTGTTTTGTTGGTTTGTTGGCTGTACTAGAGATTGAACCCAGGGCCTCTCACTTGCTAGGCAAGTACTCTACCACTGAGCAACATCCTCAACCCTTTTAAAAATTAAATAAAAAATATTTTTGAGACAAGGTCTTGCTAAGTCACTAGGCTGGCCTCAAACTTCCAATCCTTCTGCCTCAGCCTCCTGAGTAACTGTCCTACCACACTTATCTCCAAGAGGTCTTTAAGAGTCAAGTCTTGGCTGGATCTGGAAGGACAGAGTGTCAGCTGGGAATTTGAGCAGGTGATATGGTGCTGAGACATAAGGAAGATGTTGCTGGTCTGCAGACCATAAGAACACCTGCCAATGGAGTGGTGGATGATAGGCAGTAAGTCCAGGGATCTTCTGAGACCAGCAGCCTTCTTGGAAGGAGAGGATATAGGATTTGGTTGCCCAAAATCTAATCTGGATATGAAACTGTCCTCTAGAGGGTGCCAAAGACCAGGCCAGGTCTGGAACCCACATAGCCCCAGTCTCTTCCCCATACACCAATCCCAACATGCCCAGCAGGTGGCAGCAAGGACGAGGAGGGGGAGGCTGCAGCGCCAGGGGTTCCTTATCAGAAGCCCTCCTTTAGGAACTAACTTCCACTGAAGCCCCAGAAGTCTAAAGCTGTGCCCCTCATTCCCCTCTGGATATCCTGAGTAGGATCAGGATGCTAGGTTTCTTCCTTCATGGAGGAAAAGGTGTACTTGGAAGAGGGGGACACCTGCCTTTATTCCTTTCCTATGTGTATTATCCGGGTGAGTGATGAGGTAAGGTCAAAAGTGAGATGGGATCTCAGTTGAGGCCAGAGCTTGAGCAGAATTAGAAGGGAGTGAATTTGGATCCATTTTGGAGTCAGGCCCTGGGGTGAGTTTGCTGGGCTGGATGCTACAGAGGTACTGAAAACAGAGTCCCTTTTATCTCTGTGCTGCAGTATAACGGACCCCTCTGACGCCTTGCACACTGACCTGGGTTTGGGTCCTAGCTGAACATCAAATTCATTGTATGTTGAAAATTCAGGGAATTTGTTTCAATTTGAATTCAAGGACCTTGTTTCAGTCCTTGCCTCAGGTTTACTTTCCTCAATCTACAAAACAATGTTGGAGGATATGAGGCCCCTCCCACTCAGTTCCTTTTTGCAACCAGAGAGCACCCAGGAAAAGGTTAGTGAAAACAGCAACAGATGATTAACTCAAAAACTAATTTGGTGGAAATGATACATTTGTTGAAAATTAATTGGTAATATTGATACAGCAAAGGAAAATTTTTGCAAACTTTAGTGTGTCCTTAAAGCATTTGGTTCCTCTTTTAGAAATTGTTTAGTTTTCTAATTTTAATTTTGTCTGCCATGCAACCAATTGCTAGTAAAATGTTGGAAATCACCCAGTGCCCATCAACCACTCACTCATTATTATACTAAAAATTTTACAATGTAAACTGGTGATTGAGAACACTAATGTTCATCTAACGTAAAATTTCAATATTTATGAAGATGGGCTGAGGATGCGGCTCAGTGGTAAAATGTTTTCCTAGCATGTGACAGGCCATGGGTTCAATCCCCAGCACCAAAAAAAAATTTTTTTTTGTTCCAGAGATTGAACCCAGGAGTCCTTAACTACTAAGCCACATCTCTCGCCTTTTTATTTTTTAAAATGTTGAGATAGGGTCTCACTAAGATGCTCAGGGCCTCGCTAAGTTGCTGAGGCTGGCTTTGAATTTGCAATCCTCCTGCCTCAACCTCCTAGGATTATAGGGATGTGCCACCATGCTGGCTCTAATACTTCCCTATAAGTGCACAAATACATATTTACTATCCACACTTTGTCAACAATAAGTAGAATGATAAGGTTTTGCAAAGAACTTTTTTCATTCAAAGGTTTGTTGAGACTCTTTCCATGGCAGTAGGTTCACCTCCACCTGACACATATGGCTGTCCAGAATTCCGCCTGATGGATCTTTCATAATGTGGAAACTCCCTACTGATGAGTATTTAGATTGCCTCCAGTTTTTTCTTTTCTTTTTCTTTTTCTTTTTTTTTTAGTTAGAGCTTTATAGTTATACATAGTAGTTGGGTTTATCCCGACAAATCCATACATGCATGGAATTTGATTTTAGTTCACAATCCACCCCCCTCATTGTCTCCAGTTTTAAAATATATTCAACTATTCTCTGTTGTGAACATCATGGGGCAGACACAACTGGCTAAAACCCTATTAGGAATGAAAATACAAATAGACATTTTTAAAAATCAGGATAAATAAACAAAAATGCCTAAAGATGCTTAAAACTTCTCTGAACTTCCTCCCCCAAAGGCTCCCCAAGGTTTGACATATTAAAAAAACTAATATGTCACCTGACATAGTGGTGCACATCTATAATCCCAGCAACTCCAGAGGCTAACGCAAGAGGATTTCAAGTTCAAGGCCAGCCTCAGCAATTTAGAGAGACCCTTGGCTTAGGGAGACTCTGTCTCAAAATAGAAAATAAAAAGGACCGAGAACGCCGTTCAGTGGTAAAGCACCCCTGGGATCAATCCCTGGTACCAAAAACAAAACAACAAAATTCTAATATTTTGACTAATTATTTGTTTAAACCAACATATAATTTGATTAACATGTAAACTTCTTTCCACCAAACTGATCTACTCTTGTAGTTTTTCAGATTCTTTTGAGCCATGTAACTCTTTGTATAAGCCTGTGGTATAAACAATGGATTACAGAGCTGCTTTGGCTGAAAGGGCAAAAATGGCAGTGGGACTCCAGTCTCTTTGGAATCATCTGAAGCCATGAAGACTCTCAGACTGTTCCAAAAATGAAAGAACTTAAACCTCACCCAGTAAGTTTTCCCTTCCAAAATAATTTTTCATATAGGGAAATCGATTCAAAGCAAGGTGGCAACTTTCCCAAGATCACCCACAAACTAGAACATCCAGACCAGGTCTCTGCCTGTCCCTGGGGCAGGAGGCCAGGGGCCCCAGGGAGGGAACTGGAGGCTAGGGTGCTAGGCTGAAGAAGGATGGAGGTACTTTAACTCTTTTTTTTTTATTTTTTTGGTACTGGGGATTGAACTCAGGGGTACTCGACCACTGAGCCACATCCCCAGCCCTATTTTGTGTTTTATGTAGAGACAGGGTCTCACCGAGTTGCTTAGCACCTCGCCATTGCTGAGGCTGGCTTTGAACTCACGATTCTCCTGTCTCAGCCTCCCTAAGTGCTGGGATTACAGGCTGCTACTTTAACTCTTTAACCCACCAATTGCCAGACTACAACCCCTCATCCCTGCCCTGCCAGCTGGATCCTTTTCAGAGTCATATATAGGCCTCCAGGACACAGCAGAAACTAAGGCAGACAGGATCACACATGGCCACTTGCCCAAGGGCAATAATGCTTTAAGTCTAGGAACTAGAATTTAAACCCAGCCCTGCTCACAGCATATGTCAAGCTGTGTGTGGTGCACACGCCTGTAATCCCAGCTTCTCAGAAAGCTGAAGCAGGAGGATCATGTTCAAGGTCAGCCTGGGCAACTTAGTGAGATTCTGACTCAAAAATATAATAAAATAAGCCGGGTGCGGTGGTGTACATCTGTAATCTCAGTGACTCAGGAGGCTGAGACAGAAGGATCACGAATTCAAAGCCAGTCTCAGGAAAAGGGAGATGCTAAGCAACTCAATGAGACCCTGTCTCTAAATAAAATACAAAATAGGGCTGGTGATGTGGCTCAGTGGTTGAGTGCCCCTGAGTTAAATCCTTGGTACAAAAAAATAAAATAAAGCCCATGTCAAGCTGCTTAACTTGGCGTCAGAAACCAGGGATAGAGCTTAGGCCTTTCACTTTCTAGTATGAGCTGGAGATGTCAGGGAAGAATGCCTGGAGTAGGGTGTCTTCATAGAAGCAGCTGGGGAGAGAACACAGAAGGATTTGCCTGTGAGAAAAGAATTCGTGCTTTGTGTACGTCTATATGTATTTGTGTGAATGGACAAGTGTGTGTGTGTGGGCATATGCATATGTGTTTTGGCATGTGGAAGCCTCTCTAGACACACACACACAAGTGTGCACACGTGAGCAAGCACTCATTCTGCTGGGTTAATATTTTCCTGCCTGCGTCAGCAAAGGCCCCAGTCAGCAGGCAGCTAGCTGCAGGAACGTGCCCTATCTGATCTGGTCAGAGGCTATGGGCTTGAAACAGGGGGTTTGGGGTGGGCAGGGAGCCCATCTCAGCTCTCCCAAGGCAAGCTACACTCTATCCACTCTTCTGCTCAGCCTGAGAAAGGAAGCAGGCCCAGAGGCCCCATTTTTCCCAGTGTGGTGTGGCTACCAACTCCCCACTTGCACTGGAGACTCCCCAGGGAGGAAACCTCTCTGCCTCCCTCCAGATGGGTAAGGCCATCTGCTCCCTATGATACCCACTCTACCCTACTCATCTTTGTCCAAATCATGAGGCCTTTTCGTACATATAGCTGTCTCCTTGAGGACAATCAGGGAGCAAAGACCCCAGGAAATGCTAACAGTGAGCCCCCTTTCAATAAGGAAGCAGCTCTGAAATGATCACGCGAACCAGTAGGAAGGTGGGACTCCATTGACAGCTTTCCAGGAACACAGCAATTGCACCAAGGGCCTGTACACAAGTCTGTGTGGGCAGCAACTGGGACAGTGGCACCTGCGGGCACTGAGCCTCAGCCAGGAAGGCTTGGTGGAACATGGGGACCCCAAGCAGGGTGGGGCCTTCCCTGTTCCTGGGCCTCTCCCTGTGTCCCTGGAGGGACCTCCCACACCCTTGCTGGTCCCTCAGGTGTAGGCTGGGCTGACTGAGCTGGGCAAGAAGACACTGTCTCTTGGCACAGCCCAAGATCAAGAGTGAGTCAAATCCAGGTGTCCTGGCTTCTAGCCCAGCTTGAGGATGCCCCAGTGCATCTCAACCAAGGAGACAAGGATGGCACATGGAGGAGAGGGGGACGATCACCACTGGAGTTATTCCCACAATGCAGATGTTGTGCCATCTCTCCTCCTTCACACTCCATCTCTGGGCAGCCTCCTCCACTTGTAGGCCCTATCCTGACATGCACCGGCCTTTTGCTGTTTGTTTTTTTGTTTTCTTTCCAGTAAAAAATACATCACTTAAAATTTTCCATGTTTTTTAAAAATATTTTTTAGTTGTTGATGGACCTTTATTTTTATATATTTATATGTGGTGCTGAGAATCGAACCCAGTGCCACACACATGCTAGGCAAGTGTTCTACCACTGAGCTACAACGCCAGCCCCATGTTTTGATTAAAAAGACTTTATTAGATATAGTCAAATGACAGTGTGCAAAAAAAATCAAAGCTCCAGTATGTTTTACTTAACAAGGAGAACATAGTGATTTAAATGTTACACTTAAAGTCCTCTGAAGATAGGAGGCCATTGTGCTCCCATTGGTTCATAGCGCTTACATATAAAAATCAAAAAAATTTCTTACAGTTCAAAGCACTGTGGACAGAATGAAAATCAACACCCATACTTAAAAATGATCTTGTTTAGTCAAGTAAATGGAAAACTATGTTCAATCATCCAGAATATCTTCATCCACATTAATGTCTGTTGTGTCAATATCTTCTAATTCCAAATTATTCAAACCTTCTAGTTTAAGTAAACTCATTTCTTCTTCATTGGCTGTTTGGGAGGCCACAATAACAGGAGTAGGAAAAACAGGTTTCCCATCAAGTTCTAGCCTTTTTCCTCATCTGTAACATTTCTCTCTCTTCCTTTGATGTGATGAGGAGGTAAATTTGCCATCTTAACTGTACATTTAAGTGTACATTTCAATGATGGCAAATGTATTAACACTGTTGCGCAACCAACCTCTACAACATTTTCATTTTCATTTTGCAAAAATTCCAGGAAAAAAACTTGCAAAAATTTTGCAAAATTAAAATTCTCTACCCATTAAACAATTCCCACCTCCTCCTACCCCCAGGTCCTGGCAACTACCATTCTACTTTCTATGAATCTTTTACTCTAGATACCATGTATAGGTGGAATTATACAATATTTGTCTCTTTATGTCTGCCTTTTTTGTATTTTTTGTTTATTTACCCACAGGTGTCTATACAACACAGGAAGCACTGTTGTATATCTTCATTAATTTGTAGTGCTAGAGATCATACCCAGGGCTTCTTGCACACCAGGCACACACTCTACCACAGGCCACATCCCCAGCCCTGTCTGCCGTATTTTGCCATATTTCACTTATAATGATATCCTCAAGGTTCTTTTTTTTTCTTTTAGTATCAGGGATAGAACTCAGAGGTGCTTAACCACTGAGTCACATCCCTAGCACTTTTTAAATTTCTTTATTTTGAGACAAAGGCTCAATAAGGCTAGCTTTGAACTTGTAATCCTCCTGCCTCAGCTTCCCAAGCCACTGGGATTACAGGCGTGTGCCACTGTGCCTGGCTCCTCTCCAAGCTTGAAGTCTTCTATACCTTCCTCTCCATGCTGCAAAGGACAAGATCTGTGCCTGCTATGTGTGGCCTGCAGTCTCCAGCTATTTTTATGCCTGTACAATGGCTACCTCCCCAATCTACCTAAAGAACTCTTAGCGATCTCACAACTCAAGTACCCTGTGCACACCAGTGCCTGCCTCCTGTCTTCCAGGGCACCTGGTCTACACCTTGGCTGCTGCATGTACCTCCCTTTAGATGGATCTTCCTGTCTGCCTTCTCACCAAGCCTATGGGGACAAGCACCATATGCTCGCACTTGAGAACCTCAGAACTTGGACACTGAACTAGTGTTGGGAGAATAGGGGAGTAAATCACTGATTGTGGAGGTGATGGTAGAGGATTATAGTTAAATGGTATGATTGTAGTTGACATTATGATCAGATGGAATAGCAGGAAGGAAATAAGGACATGATGGTGAAAGAATTTAGAAGAGAATCAGTGAGGCACTGGGTGTGGTACGCCTGTAATCCCAGCGACTCGGGAGGCTGTAGCAGGAGGATCACAAATACGAGGCCAGCCTCAGCAATTTAGGCAGACCCTGTCTCCAAATAAAATTTAAAAAGAGCTGGGGATGTAGCTCAATGTTAGAGCTCCCCCTGGATTCAGTCCAAAATAAAAACAAAGGAGAGTAAGGGTTGGGGGAGAGACCTCTCCTAAAACAGTCTACAACTTGCTCAACTCTAGGGTGATGGTCTAAGAGTCTCCATTGCCCTGTTCTATACCCAGGAGGACATTCAAAGAATTGTTCCCACCATCTGTGTCCATTCCCAACTGGGAGCTTCTGGATCAGTGCAAGAGCTCAGCTCTCATCTTCCTACCCCACTGAAGACGGTACCAGTGTCTGCCTCATGTCCACAACTCTGAACATTCCTCTTAATGTACCTCCCTGATACTGGACGTCTTAGAGAAGGCTTGCTCTGGCAGAGGAGATGAGAATGGAGGACAGGAAGATTTGACTGACCTCAGAGAGAGTGTGAATAGAATTGGGAGTAGACAGTGAATCAGAGATGCCTCTCATGCCAAATTAGGCTTACCCAGAGAACCTAGCCCCCTTCTGTGGACAATACATTTTGCTTCAGTTCAAAGAATGTTTCTACAAAGCCTTCAGAGGTCAGAGGAAGAAGAGTGATAAGAGCAGAGTGGGCAAAGATGAATTCTCAGGTTCAGGCTACTCAGGAGACGCTAAACCCTAAGATCTGGAGACACTCCCCACATTCATTTATAGCATTTCAAACATGCACAACAGCAGAATATAAACAGTTGTATAACCATTATCCATAGTCTAGATCATCAACCTTTGGCACTCTAGTTTTACGTGTGTGTGTGTGTGTGTGTGTGTGTGTGTGTGTGTGTGTGAAAGCAAAGTATAAAAATTTATTGAAGCCGGGCGCGGTGGCACAAGCCTGGAATTCCAGCACTTAGGGAGGCTGAGACAGGAGAATTGCGAGTTCAAAGCCAGCCTCAGCAATGGTGAGGCGCTAAGCAACTCAGTGAGACCCTGTCTCTACATAAAACACAAAATAGGGCTGGGGATGTGGCTCAGTGGTCGAGTGCCCCTGAGTTCAATCTGCAGTACCAAAAAAATAAAAATTTATTGAAGCTGTGCATCCAGCAGCTGAGGAGGCTGCAGCAGGAGGATCACAAGTTCAAAGCTAGCCTCAGCAACTTCATGAGGCCCTAAGCAACTTAGTGAGACTCGGTGTCTAAATAAAATCCAAAAAAGGGATGGGGATGTGGCTCAGTGATTAAGTGCCCCTGGTTTCAATTCCTGATACCAAAAGAAAAAAGAAAAAGAGAAAGAAAGAAAGACAATTTATTTAAGTAAAGCAAAATAAAGCTCCTGCTGCTGGGAGGGGACCCAAGAAGGTAACCAGTGAATGACTGTCAGCTAGGGTTTATGTAGATCTAGAGGTTTAAGGAAGTCAGTTCCCAGCTCAGTTCTGAGTAAGGCACTCAGTATCCACAAGGCATTCATGCAGCCTTTAGTTCAATCAAAAGGTTGATAAGGGGGGCTGGGGTTGTGGCGCAGTGGTAGCGTGCTCGCCTAGCATGCGTGAGGCTTCGATCCTCAGCACCACGTAAAAATAAAATAAAGATATTCTGTCTGCCTACAACTAAAAAATAAATATTAAAAAAAAAAGGTTGATAAGGCGTTTTTCCTTCTTTGAAGGGGCTACAGACTCCAGGTCACATATTTCCTGATTAAAAAATATTTTGCAAGGTTCTCAACAAAAGCATATAGCTGCAATTTGTGCTCTTCTGCTTAGAAAGTCGCTAGCAAGCGGGGCACGGTGGTGCAAGCCTGTAATCCCAGCACTTAGGGAGGCTGAGACAGGAGAATCACAAGTTCAAAGCCAGCCTCAGCAATGGCAAGACGCTGAGCAACTCAGTGAGACCTTGTCTCTACATAAAACACAAAATAGGGCTGGGGATGTGGCTCAGTGGTTGAGTGCCCCTGAGTTCAATCCCTGGGGCCAAAAAAAAAAAAAAAAAAAAAGTTGCTAGCAGCCCACCACCCTATCTGCCAAGCCAAGCCTTATCTCTTTCTCCAGATCTCATCCCTCCTCACTGAACAGGTAACAGTAACTGCGATTAGGGAATTTAGGTTGGTGACTACTCTAGCTTCTTCAGGCTAATAAGGGACATCAAAAGGGGAACAGTAGTCAAGGTCCTCTTACAGAGGCCCATATAATGGGCCCCTATAGAGGTTCAGGTTAAGTTGCATCTTCATAACTACCTGGTGCTTAATGGACTATGTGGGCATTTTGTGCATCAGGGCAGTTCAGAGGTCCATGGTGGCAATTGGTGGGTAACTGGATAAGGTATACACAGGGCAGGGATCATGCCTTCTGAAGATCCCAGGCAAACCACCAAAAGATGTAATGCAGAGTGTGGAGCTGGGTGGGTTCCTTGTCTCGTGAATTCAAAGAATGAGATTCATGCACATCAGAGGATACAAGCAAAGTGTGAGAATGTATTGAAGTAACCAGGTGCAGTGTCCTGCACATCTGTCCCAGTGGCTCAGGAGGCTAAGGCAGAAGGATCACGAGTTTAAAGCCAGTCTCAGCACCTTAGCAAGGCCCTAAGCAACTTAATGAGACCTTGTCTCAAAAAATAAAAAGGAGCTGGGCATGGTGGCACATGCCTGTAATCCCAGCACTTCGGGAGGCTGAGGCAGGAGAATCACGAGTTCAAAGCCAGCCTCAGCAGTTGCGAGGCACTAAGCAACTCAGTGAGACCCTGTCTCCAAATAAAACACAAAATAGGGCTGAGGAAGTGGCTCAGTGGTTGAGTGCCCCTGAGTTCAATCCCTGGTAAAAAATAAATAAATAAATAAATAAATAAATAGTAAAAAGGGCCAGGGATATGGCTCCATGGTTAAACACCCCTGGAGTTCAATCTCTGGTACACACACACACACACACACACACACACACACACACACAAAATTGAAGTAAAACAAAATAAAGCTTCTGCAGCTAGGAAGGGACCCCAGAAGGTTGCCCTCATCTTTATTTTTTCTGAAGTATTTTAAAACAAATTCTAGCTACTCTTGTCATTTTATTCCAATATTCTTCAATGTTCATCTCTAAATATATAAACATTTTTTTATATAATTACAATGCCATACCTAATAAGATGTGAACAATTGTATACCTACAATAGTTTCAAAGTGTCTTTTTGTATTGATTTGTTGGTTTGTATAAGTCAGGATCCAAACATGGACACACATTACGTTCGGCTAAATGTCCTCTGAAGAGCAGTTCCCTATTGTCCATCTTTATTGGTTCATGTCACTAACTTGTCAAGCAAATGTGGTCCTATAGGAAGTCCCATGATTGGACCAGGTACAATAGTTCACACTTGTAATCCATAACTACAGAGGCTGTGGCAGGAGGATTGCAAACTCAAGACCAGTATTAGCAACTTAGCGAGGACTTGACTCAAAAGACAAAAAGGAGCAGGGTGCAGTGATGCAAGCCTGTAATCCCAGCACTTAGGGAGGCTGAGACAAGAAAATCGCAAGTTCAAAGCCAGCCTCACAAATTTAGCAAGACCCTGAGCAACTCAGTGAGACCCTGTCTCTACATAAAACACAAAATAGGGCTGGGGATGTGGCTCAGTGGTCAAGTGCCCCTGAGTTCAATCTCCAGTCCCAAAAAATAAAAATTAAAATAAAATAAAATAAAATAAAAAGATGATTGGGCATGATGATGCATGTCTATAATCCCAGCGGCTCGGGAGGCTGAGGCAGGAGGATTGCTAGTTCAAAGCCAGCCTCACAAATTTAGCAAGGCCCTGAGCAAGTCAGTGAGACCCTGCCTCTAAATAAAATATTTTTTAAAAGGCCGGGGATATGGCTCAGTGGTTATAGCCTTTGAATTCAATCCCTGGTACCATAAATAAATAAATAAATAAATGAGGCTGGGGATGTAGCTCAGTGGTAGAGTGCCCCTGGGTTCAACATCCAGTACCAAAAGAAAAAAGAAAAAGAAATAAAGGAAGTCCTGTGTTTGGGATTTGCCTCTTCCTTGTAATGTCATTTAACTTTCCCTCTTGTGTTTCTAAGAATCTATGGGAAGTTAGCTTGGTGTATTTTTATTTCAGTTCACTTTTTTTTTTTTTTTTTTTTTTGGTCTGGTGGAGCAGAGAATCCTTTGCAAATGGTGCTGTACTTCCTATTGCATGCCACCTGGAAGCATATAATGCCTAGTTGCCCCATGTTTAGTGATGCCCACCATCCAGTGGGTTCAGGGCTGATCCTTCCATTATCAAGTTCCCCCATCAGTCTTTTGCCTTCTAGTTTTATCCTTTGATTTCTACCTAAATCAATTTCAAAATCTTCCCACAATAAAGCATTTTAAAGGAGAAGTCACAAGCAGCAATTTCTTAACCCACAGGGGAAAAGTCTAATAATGGTGGAGTCTTCGGTTCTAGGTTAATTGGAACAGGGAGGGAAGTCAGAATTAAGGACAAAAACAGAGTGACATCTTGGGAGGAAGGAGCAGTGGAAAAACTTGGGGACCTCCTTGCCAGGAGCCTGAGTTTGGGGGTGGTTTGAGGTTTCCTTATTCAGGGGGAAGGTCCCCTACCTGGTGGTGAGCTGTTCATAACTTAGGCTTTACAGACAGGCCCATCGAAGCTTGAATCCAGTTCAGCTTCCTAATTGGTGCTCAGTGACTTAAAGCAAAATATGTAACAGGGTATCTTCATCTATAAAATGAAGATACTAATCCTCATGTCCTGGCAGGTTGGTGGGAAAATGGAGTGAGTTGGTAAGGGTGTGACGAGTGCCTGGTAACTCTCTGGGTGGTGAATGGAAAACTTGTTTGAGGAAGGGAAACCCTGCTGACCATTCTTGGCTGATGCTAGAAGGGTTAGGGGTGGAGTATAATGTGCTCATTCCACAGATAGCGTGACCCAAGCCCAGAGACTTCCACCTAGATCTCTAGCCTGGTGTTTTCTGGTCTCCCAGTGCTTCTCATTGCAGCCTGGCCTCTCAGCCTCTGAAGTTGAACCCCTAGTGGCCCCTCTGGTCTGGGGGCCCAGCTGCCTCAGGCAACCCGCAATCGCCAGCTCAATCAGCAGGCAGCCTGCTCAGGCTCACTGAGTGGCTAGGGGATCCAAGCGTGACAGGAAAGCAGAGAATCCTGTGGGCAGGCAGCTTCCTGGAGACGCCCCCGCTTAGCTGTTAAGGGCGGGGGCATCTAATTCCAAACCATTCGTCCCTTACTGGGAACGCAGCAAGTGCACATTAATGCATGTTGAGAGAATTGAGCTCTTTCTGCCCTGAGTGGAAGAAAGAGGGCAACTGCCTGTAGATGGGTTGGCAGGAGTGGAGTGTCTTAGGCACCCCCAGAAATTTCAGTCTCCAAAACCCTTAGCCTTGGTGGGTAGGAGGCGGTGGGAGAGTCAGGAGCTCCTCTCTCCTGTTCCAAACTGTTTGCTGCTGCCTGCTGCTCCCACCCACAAACTTCTTACTTGCTTTCTCCAACAGCCAAGGCAACCCAGCCTAGGCCTCCAGTGTGGTGAGGAAAAGGCACAAAGTCAGCCCCAGACTCCCAACCACATCCCTTTCAGCCCCCATGACGCTGGCACTTGCGCCCCCTGCTGGCAGTCTCTGCTAACTCCTTTGGTCTGAGTCCACTGGAGGCATCACTGGAGTCCCTATCTCCAGCTCACCACAAGGGACTGGCAGGGCCACTCTTGGTCCTAGGGTCCTGCTCTGAGTGGAGACACATGAACTTCATCCATCCCAGTCCACACACCTTCGTTGTGGCTTCCAGGTTTTCTTTTCCACGTCACCTGTGCTGCTTTATTTCTTGTTTTGTTGACTTTAGTGCTGTTTCTGTTTGCTCTGGCTAAGCCTACAGCCCCAGGATGAAACCTCTAAACTTGGGAAGTGTGAACCTGAGAGGCAACAAGCTGGGGTGGAGGCGGCCAAATGAGAGAGAGGAGTGATGTGGCCTCAGGAAGGGGGTGCTACTGTTCACATCCCTCTCACGCCCTAGGTGTAGGGATGGGTGAAGAGATTTTCCTAGCCTCACTGCAGGCAGGTCTTAGCCTGTTGTATTGCTAATTTGTTTTGAAGCTTAGTCCCAGAACTCTAAATGTTTCCCATCTTCAGGAGGTTCCAACACCTTGTAGGACAGAGTATACATTCTTTGGTAAGTCATCTGCTGGTAGTCCCTTGCCCTTCAACCGAATGGTGCAGACAGGGTCACTCTTTTCCATGTGAAGCCCCCAAGACCAAACCTTCCTAACTTTCCATACAGCTCCATGAGAATCTGCTGTCCAATAGCCTTGTAATGAGACCCCATGGGGTCACTACCCTCTCTAAATTTTATAGTGGGAAAGTTAAAGGGACATCTCCACAGTCAATTTAGTGTCAGCCTGGAGTAGTTCAGGCTTTCCTGGCTCCTGGCCCAAATTCTTTGCCCCACTTCAAGTATATCTCAGATCACAGAGCATGATGGGAAAGCAGCACTAGGCCCCAGTGCTGGGGCAGGAGCCAACACACTCAGCCGTGGTGTATGCACACAAAACATTCAGGTGCACACGGCACCATACTAACCAGGGGAAGGGCAACCTAGGCCTGAAGTACTCTCCCCATATTTCTGCAGACCAGATAGCACCAGGACCCTTAGGTCCTTTCCACCTGCTGAGGGGGCAAGAAAACCTCTGACTCCATGTCCACCTGCCATGCTTACTACTCCTGGCCTGCCTATGTGCCCTGCAGAGTGTGCATTCCCTCTCAGGGCTAGGATAGGGGAGCCGCCCTGGCCTGAAGCTGGGGGCTTAACAGATAAGCTTAGGGAAGCTGCCACCATCACACAGACTTAGGATGCCTGGCTCTGCCAGCTGGGCCAACCAAGCCCTTCTTGAGAAAGCTGAGCTGTCATCAGGGAGTCCTCCCCACCTACCACTTCCCAGGCTTCCTCCTCTGATGGCTCACCAGCCACTGCAGCAGCATCCCTCTTGCACCCCTGCTCATGTGCTGTGTGTACTCACACAACTTCTGCCTTATGCCACAGGCACTCTTCTCAGCTGGGGCCCACGTCTTTGCACAATCCACATGGACTGTGTACACAGGAACTTCCTGAGTGTGCAGTCAGACACAGGCGTGCATCTCAGACCCAGGTGTGTAACACAGTATATTCACCCATACAGATGAATACACAGATACAAAATTCTCCGTACCCCTGCCCCCTCCTGAATAAGGGTTATTTGAGGGTAGGAGGTGAGTCACCTACCAACCTGTGCAACCTGCTGAGCCAGCAGGATAAGAAGCCCCAAGCTGACACCTGTGGCCTCCGAGAACCCATACCCTGTGTGATGCCCGCCTAGCCACCAGCCTCTAGAACCCCCTGTCCTCTATCTCCACCTTTATTGCTTCCTGCCTGCACCCTCAGCTAGGATTCATATCAGAAAGACATCTCTACTCCTTTAAAATATATATGTGATGGGGGTTGGGGATTTAACTTAGTGGCACAGTGCTTGCCTAGCATGCGCAAGGCCCTGAGTTCACTCCTCAGCCCTGAAAAAAAAATACATATATGTTGAGGGATGTGGCTTAGTGATAATGCACGTGTTTATCATGTGTGAGGCTCTGGGTTCAATCTCCAGCACCAAAATACACACACACACACACACACACACACACACCTGCAGCTACACTGGCACTGTGCCTCAAGGGCTACCATCAAACACATATGTCAGCCGGGCGCGGTGGCTCAAGCCTGTAATCCCAGCACTCAGGGAGGCTGAGACAGGAGAATCGCGAGTTCAAAGCCAGCCTCAGCGATGGTGAGGCACTAAGCAACTCAGTGAGACCCTGTCTCTACATAAAACACAAAATAGGGCTGGGGATGTGGCTCAGTGGTCGAGTGCCCCTGAGTTCAATCCCTAGTACCAAAAAAAAAAAAAAAACACATATGTCCTAGAGTCAAAACCAATGTTCAGTGAAACACATCCTCTCTCCTTTCCTCTGTCCAGATCCCAAGCTGCCTAACTATGCCCCTCCTATTAACAATAATTCACACACACACTCTTCTTAGCCACACACGCTTGAGTAGACAGCCCCATTCTAGGCTTAGTTAGGCTCTTTCCCTCCTGCTCTCTTTCATCTGGAGTCCATCCCCAAGAATGGCAGAGGATGGAAAGTTAGTCTGCAAATGATGCAATTAAGTAGTCAGATGAAGGAAGCTGGTAAAAATGCCCGCTTCCCTTGCTTTACCTGCACATAGTCAAGTCTTGTTGGGTCTAAAGTATATCCCCAACTAAAAAGAACAAATAAAAAATTTTAAAAAATAAATAATATTTTATTTTGATATTTTTATTTAAAAAAATAAGGAATATACTCAGCTCCTATAACTAGGCATTACCTGTAAACACATGGTCAGCCTTGAGCATGTATTAAAATGCAGAAACATCACTCCAATTCCCACCATCTTTCTAATCTGAAAGTTTAACATGGTGGTTAAAGGTGTGGCCTCTGAAACAAGATTACCTGCATTCAAATCCCAGTTCACCTGCTTGCTAGTCACTTACTCTGTCTGTGCCTCGGTTTCCTCATCTGTAAAAAGGAGATCTGGGATGTGGCTCAGTGGTAGAGCACTTGCCTAACATATATAAGGTCCAAGGTTCAATCTCTAGCACCACACACACACACACACACACACACACACACACACAAACAAGGATAATATCTATCTTTATGAAGTTATCATGAATACTAAATGAGTTTAAAATACAAATGAAGTGCTTAGAGTAAGTGTTCTTAAGTATTTGCTGCTTGCTTGGGTATGGTGACACATGCTTGTAATTCTAGCGACGGGGTGGCTGAGGTAGGATTGCAAGTTCAAGTCCAGCCTTAGCAACTTAGGGAGACCTGTCTCAAAATAAAAAATAAAAAAGGACTGGGGATGTGGGTCAGTGGTTAAGCACCTGTGGCTTTAATCCCCAGTACCAAAAAAAAAAAAAAAGTCTGCTGATATTATTCTCCCCTCCTTCACTAACTCAGTCCCTTATAGTCTGTCCCCAATAATACAGTTGTCACAAAGCTGTCAGTATGATCTTCTAACACAAATGGGACAGGGTTGCTCCTGCATTTGTAATCCTCCCTTGGCATCCCATGGCCCTCAGGATGGTGTCTGGCTCCTCAGCCCTGCTCACAAGGCCCTTTGCATCTGTCTTAGGGCTTCAGCCCCACCACTGCCCCTCTTATAATGCTTTGAACACAGAGATTTCCCTTGACCCTCTCTGCCATGGTGTGCTGGTAAATGCTTAACAACTGATTCTCTATTTAAATATTTATGCATATATATATTTATAAGGTCCAAATATATATATGTATGTATACATATACACACATGTACATATATATACACACAAATATATACCTGCACATATGTTTATTATAAACTCTACTGGTATAAAATAGCACATAATTTTAAAATAGTACAAAAATGTACAGTGCTTTTTATTTTAAGTTTTAGAGCCAATTACTCTATAGATTTCCTTGATTTCTCTATAGCTCTTTCTTTGATTTTTGCCAAACTTTGTATCTGCAGCCAACTTCTTAGTACAATTCATAGGATCTGACAAAATTAAACCATGGGGGCTGGGGCTGTAGCTCAGTGGTAGAGCGCTTGCCTAGCATGTGTGAGGCACTGGGTTCAAACTTCAGCACCACATATAAATAATAAATGAATAAAAAAAATCCATCAACAACTAAAAAAATTTTTAAAAAATTAAACCATGAACAAATGCTTAATTACTATCCAATTCAGCAGTCATTCATGTCATTGATTGAATGTAGTTCCCACATAAATGTTGGCTGGTATTTCATTTACATTAAAGAGTAAGACAGCTGGATACGGTGGCACTCACCTGTAATTCCAGCTACTCCTGTAATCCAAACAATTCAAGAGGCTCAGGCAGGAGGATTGCAAGTTTGAAGTCAGTCTCAGCACTTTAGCAAGACCCTGTCTCAGAATGAAATTTAAAAGGCTGTGAATGTAACTCAGTGGTACAGTGTTTATCTAGCATGCCTGAGACCCTGTGTTCAATCCCTAGCACTGAAGAATAAATAAATAGTGAGACAAAAATTTTAAAACAAAGATATGTTGAGACTTCAGCAACTTAGCCAGTGTTGTAAGTGATCATTTTTGGCTGAATTGAATAACTGTTTTCAAATATTGGAAAAATATTTCCTCAATATAAATGCGGCATATGAAAGTTACAGACACAGCCAGGCATGGTGGCACAAGCCTGTAATCCCAGCACTTTGGGAGGCTGGGACAGAAGAATCGCAAGTTCAAAGCCAGCCTCAGCAACAATGGTGAGATGCTAAGCAACTCAGTGAGACCCTGTCTCTCCATAAAACACAAAATAGGACTGGGGAAATGGCTCAGTGGTCATATGCCCCTGAGTTTAATCCTCAGTACAAAAAAAAAAAGTTACAGACACATCACTTTTAAGTTTAATCCTCACACATTATTAACATTTTCTTTATCATTTTCTTAAGTCTGGACCAGAGATTGAAAAACTTGTTTTGTAAAGGGCCAAAAGAAAATGTTTTATGCTTACTGCTGGGGATGTAGCACTTTGTAAAATGCGTGAGGCTCTGGGTTCAATCCGTAGCATCACACAAACACAAATATATTTTACATATTATATTATTAATACTATAATATTATGTTACATTATTATATTATGTTACATTATTATATTATTACCTATAATATAGTACAGTATAATTATATTGCAATATATTAATATATTATCAATATATGTTATACTAATGCATGTGATATTACATTATTTTACATTACCTTATTATATGTACAATATAAGGTAATATAATATTATATGTTATATAATGATGTAATATGTTATAATATTATATATGTAATATATATTATTGTAGTATGATGCTATATCATAATATTGTAATATATTATTACATTGTGATAGGTTTTTTCATTTTTTTAATTTGTTCTAGTTATACATGACAGTAGAATGTACTTTGACACATCATACATAAATGGAGTATAACTTATAATTTGTCTGGTTATACATGATGTAGAATCACACTGGTAGTGTGTCATATATACACATAGGGTAAATTATTATCCAATTCATTCTACTATTTTTCCTACCACAGACCCCCTCCCCTCCCTTCACTCCCCTCTGCCTTAATCCAAAGTAACTCTATTCTTCCCTACCCCTCCTTATTATGAATTAGCATCTGCATATCAGAGAAAACATCCGTTGATTCTTTGGGATTGGCTTATTTCACTTAGCATGATATTCTCCAGCTCCATCAATTTACTGGTAAATCTCACAATTTTATTCTTCTTTAAAGCTGAGTAATATTCCATTGTGTATATATACCACATTTTCTTTATCCATTCATCTGTTGAAGAACGCCTAGGTTGGTTCCATAGTTTAGCTACTGTGAATTGAGCTGCTATAAACATTGATGTGGCTCCATTATTGTAATATGCTGATTTTAAGTCCTTTGAGTATAGACCTAGGAGTGGGATGACTGGGTCAAATGGTAGTTCCATTCCAAGTTTTCTGAGGAATCTCCATACTGCTTTTCATAATGGTTGCACCAATTTGTAGTCCCACCAATAATGTATGAGTGTACCTTTCCCCCACATCCTCGCCAACATTTATTGTTGCTTATATTCTTGATAATTGCCATTCTGACTGGAGTGAGATGAAATCTTAGAGTAGTTTTGATGTGCATTTCTGTAATTGCTAGAAATGTTGCACATTTTTCGTATATTTGTTGATTGATCAACTGTATTTCTTCTTCTGTGAAGTGTCTGTTCAGTTCCTTAGCCTATTTATTGATTGGGTTATTTGGGTTTTTTTGGTGTTAAGTTTTTTGAGTTTTTTTTTTTTTTGGTACCAGGGATTGAACTCATGGGTACTCAACTGCTAAGCCACATCCCCAGCCTACTTTGTGTTTTATTTAGAGACAGGGTCTCACTGAGTTGCTTAGTGCCTTGCTTTTGCTGAGGCTGGCTTTGAACTTGTGATTCTCCAGTCTCAGCCTCCCAAAGTGCTGGGATTACAAGTGTGCCCCACTGCTCCCAGCTCAAGTTTTTTGAGTTCTTTATATATTCTGGAGATTAATGCTCTATCTAAGGTGAATGTGGTAAAGATTTCCCCCCATTCTGTAGGCTCTCTCTTCACGTTATTGATTGTTTCCTTTGCTGAAAAGAAGTTTTTTAGTTGGAATCCATTTCATTTATTGATTCTTGATTTTACTTCTTGTGCTTTAGGAGTCTTGTTAAGGAAGTCAGGTTCTAAGCCAACATGGTGAATTTTGGGGCCTACTTTTTCTTTTATTAGGTGCAGAGTCTCTGTTCTATGCCTAAGTCTTTGATCCACTTTGAATTGAGTTTCATGCCACTAAAGGCTAGACTGACTGCCTTATAATATTATAATATCATAATATGTATAAATAATATAGACTTTATCCTTTGTGGGCCATGTCTCTGTCACAATTGCTCATTTCTACTATTGTAGCACAAAGCAACTATAGACAATATAAAAATAAATGAACGGGGCCTGGGATTGTAGCTCAGCGGTAGAGCGCTTGCCTCGCATGCGTGAGGTCCTGGGTTCGATCCTCAGCACCACATACAAAGCAATAAAATAAAGACATTGTGTCCATCAAAAAAAAAAAAAAAAAAATGAACATGTGCATGTCCTGATAAGACTTTATTACACACACTGAAATTTGAATTTCATATTTTCCATGTCATGAAATACTTACTTATCTTTTGATTCTTTCAACTATTGAAAAATATCTTAAAAGCCATTTTTTCATTTTTTAATGTATCTTTTGTTGGTTCTAATTAGTTATACATGACGGTAGAATGAATTTTGACTCATCGTACATAAATGGCACATAACTTCTATTGCCTGGTTGTTTGTACATGATATAGAGTTACACAGATCATGTAATCATATATGCACATAGGGTAATAATGTCCAATTCATTCTACTATCCTTTCTTTTTTTTAAAATATTTATTTTTTTAGTTGTAGGCGGACACAATAGCTTTATTTTATTTTTATGTGGTGCTGAGGATCGAACCCAGTGCCTCACGCATGCTAGGCGAGCACGCTACCACTGCGCCATAACCCCAGCCCTCATTCTACTATCCTTTCTACCCGCTTCCTCTCTCTCCTCCCTTAATCCCTTTCTGTCTAGTCAAAAATCCCTCTATTCTTCCCCACACTCCTCATTGTGAATAGCATCCACATATAAGAGAAAACATTCAGCCTTTGATTCTTTGGGATTGGCTTATTTCACTTTGCATAACATTCTTTAGTTCTATCCATTTACCAGCAAATGCTATAATTTCATTCTTCTTTAAAGCTGAGTAATATCCCATTGTGTATATGTATCACATTTTATTTATCCATTCACCTATTAAAGGGCACCTAGGTTGGTTGCACAGTTTAGCTATTGTGAATTGAACTACTATAAACATTAACATGGCTGCATCACTGTAGTATGCTGATTGCAAGTCCTTTGGATATAGACTGAGGAGTGGGATAGCTGGGTCAAATGGTGGTCCCATTACAAGTGTTCTGAGGATCTCCATACTGCTTTCCATAATGGTTGCACCAATTTGTAGTCCCACCAACAATGTATGAGTGTACCTTTCTCCCACATCCTTGCCAACATTTATTGTTGAAAAGCCATTCTTCTTTTATACATTTGTTCTTTTTAGATACACATGACAGTAGAGTATATAAAAAGCCATTCTTAGCTTGCTGGCAGGATTTGGTTTGCAGGCTGTAGTTCGCCATCCTCTGGTGCATGCAACCAACAAAACAGTTAAGCCCTGATGCACAGTGTTTGCTAATTTCACTGTGGCATTTCCAACTACCAGTGTGATGTCACTGAACAAAGAGTTGGGAACAGATAAGCAGAAGCACATTATGGGCTGGGGTTGTGGCTCAGGGGCAGAGTGTTTGCCTAGCATGCATGAGGCACTGGGTTCGATCCCCGGCATCACATATAAATAAACAAAGTAAAGGTATTTAAAAAAAAAAAAAAGAACATCATTATATGGTATCTCCACCTTAAAAATACAATAGATGTCAATACTTTGAAGAGCACAGATAATAGTAAAATATAATGATAATTAGAAAGTAATTTTATATTACTTTTGTTTTCAAAATAGTTAATTATATGTTTATATAATTTAATTTTTGGATGGTGGCTATGTGTAACAAGCAGTCTGCAAAATCTCTAAAGATTTAATTGGTCTGGGCTGGGACTGTGGCTCAGTGATAGAGCGCTTGCCTCGCATGCGTGAGGCACTGGGTTCGATCCTCAGCACCACATAAAAATAAATCAATAAAGATATTGTGTCCACCTACAACTAAAAAATATTAAAAAAAAAATATTTAATTGGTCCCTGTGAGCCTGCTGGAGTTACTTCAGCACACCCTGCCAGTGCCTGAGCCATTTTCTCAGCTGTCCCTAGGAAATGCTGACTTGTTCTTCAAGCTTAGGATCCACATTCCTTGCTCCCTGGCTCCCCTAGACTGAATGTGGTGCCTTCTGTGAGCTCCCACAGCTATATGGGTTTCTGTCTTTTATAGCTACTAAAGGCTAGGCTCTCTGGCTTATTTTCTTACCTGATTTCCCTCAGGAGGAGTGGGGGATGAGAGAGGCATAAGGACCAACAGTTCTGCTCATCACAGAGTCCTCAGGGCTTAGAAAATGGCTGGCTGATAAAAGACAATAAATATGTGTAGAATCAAGTAAAGAGACCCTGCAGAGAGACTCTAGGACAGAGAGGATAAGGAAAGTGGGTAGTGAGAAGGGCCTAATCCAGAACTCAAAATGTCTGAGAAGACAGAGTCAGAAGGTCCCCCAGTTGTGGGAGACTTGAGATGGGTCTGGTCAGGATATTGACATCCTGAAGCACCACTCTGTCTTCAACAGTTCCAGATATCCCCCTCTCTACTGCCCTCACACCACAACACACCTGTATTTTCTTCTCCCTCCCCAAGACTTCAAAAGTAGCATGCAAGGAAGATGCCCCGGTCTTTGGTGACCATGTCAGGGGACATTTTGTCTTTGGGTGTCCTTTGGTAATCAGAGACCAAGAAAGTTCTCCCCATTTCACAGAGAAACAACTGAGGTCCAGAGCTGGCCTGACCCAAGCCGCAATTTCCCAGGGTCTCCTATTCAACTGTTAATTTTCAAACCCTGGCAGAGGATTATTGTCTCCCTCATCCCCCAAGGTATCCTGTCCATCTCCCCTGCCTTCTAACAAGACAGCCCTCTCTCCCATGGAAGGGCTGGTGGTATGGCTCTTCCCTTCCCTTCTCAGAAGCAGCCCAAACAACATGACATCTCATTCTCCCTGCTCTATCTCCTCCTATGGACCAACATGTGTCCCTCCTCTTGCATGACACCTCCTTTCTTCCCAGAAAGGGATCTTGGCTCCCATCCTAGAAGTGACTTCACCAAGGGACTGTTCTCCACCCTCCTGGTCCTCCCCAGCCCCATGGCAGAGCGATGACTTAGCCCAGACCAACATCTATCTCTGTAGTTCCTGGGAATGGTCACCAACTAAAGGGAGCCAGCCTGCTGGAGCCACCTCTCCTATCCTTGACCTTTGCCAGGGACCTACCCCTACCTCCTGCCTCTCCAGGATACACGCATGCACACGCCACCCTGGGGCTCAGGCTCCACTATCCACCTGTCCAGGCTCGCCTTCTGTTTTGCTGCCTGACACACCCAACCCAGCCAGTCCCCGTGGTAGAATGTCTCACCCAGGTCAGAGGGAAAAGCAGGAAGAGGGGCCTGAGGGGACAATTCCCTTTCATCTCCATGGCTGATATACCTTCTCCAGCTTGAGAAGTTGTCGTGAAACCTCTTCCTGAAAGAGTCCTTCAAGAGGACTCTGAGAACCAGTTTCTAAAACACCCTAACTTTCTGGGGGGCAAAAGTAAGGCCCTGAGTGCCAGCCTGGGCTTCAGGATGGGTTAGTAGCAGTGACAGGACTGGATCACAGGCCAGCTCCTATGCAGAGGCTCCTTTTCCTGCAGAGGGCCTCTTTCCCACAGACAGCCTTTAGCTAGGAGACTCAGAGGATTCTCCTGAAGGAACTGGGGTGCCAGAAGAGCCAGAGGGTGTGGCCTCAGCTCTGGGAGAGGACACTCTGTAGAGTTTTGGATGGTTGAATCCCAGCTCAGTGCTGAGGGGAAAATGACAGATCAATTCACCCAGTAATCAGCATTGCTTACTGCTGGCATACTAAAAAGAGGGGACCAGTCCTCTCAAGAGGCTGGCAACAGGGGATGCATTGTCAGAAGAGAACACACACAAAAAAATAAAACTGACAAGCCGGGCGCGGTGGCTCAAGCCTGTAATCCCAGCACTTAGGGAGGCTGAGACAGGAGAATCGCGAGTTCAAAGCCAGCCTCAGCAACAGCGAGGCGCTAAGCAACTCAGTGAGACCCTGTCTCTACATAAAGCACAAAATAGGGCTAGGAATGTGGCTCAGTGGTCGAGTGCCCTTGAGTTCAATCCCCAGTACCAAAAAAAATAAAAAATAAATAAAAAAAAATAAAACTGACAAATAAGGAAGGTCCTAAGTTCAATACCCACCTAGCACCATAAAAAGAAGGAAAAAAAAATGAAGCCAGGTACAGTGGCGCATGCCTATAATCCCAGCACTTTGGGAGGCTGAGACAGGAGAATCGCGAGTTCAAAGCCAGCCTCAGCAACAGTGAGGCGCTAAGCAACTCAGTGAGACCCTGTCTCTACATAAAACACAAAATAGGGCTGGGGATGTGGCTCAGTGGTCAAATGCCCCTGAGTTCAATCCCTGGTACCCCCCCCCCGAAAAAAGGAAAAAAAAAACCCTAAAAGCCAATCTGTTCCTATTTAGTGGCAGCAGCAATTCTAAACACTGTGATCAAATACACAGATGAGGTGGGCCATTCCCACTACCTCACCTTATATCCCACTGTTCCTACTACATATTTACCACCACATTCCACCTATCAGATCATAAGTTTTATCTTTGGAGAACTAATGGGTACTTTTGGACTTTTTTTTTCTGCATGTCCACTTCTGAGAATCTTAAGTATTAATCTTTTTTTTTTTTTTTGGTACTGGAGATTGAACTCAGGGGCACTCAACCACTGAGCCACATCTCCAGCCCTATTTTGTGTTTTATGTAGAGACAGGGTCTCACTGAGTTGCTTAGGGCCTCGCCATTGCTGAGACTGGCTTTGAACTCACGATTCTCCTGTCTCAGCCTCCCTAAGTGCTGGGATTACAAGTGTGAGTCACCGCACCTGGCTTAAGCATTAATCTTTTTTTTTTTTTTTGGTACCAGGGATTGAACTCAGGGGCACTCAACCACTGAGCCACATCTCCAGCCCCATTTTGTGTTTTAAGTAGAGAGAGGGTCTCACTGAGTTGCTTAGCGCCTCGCCGTTGCTGAGGCTGGCTTTGAACTCGCGATTCTCCTGTCTCAGCCTCCCTAAGTGCTGGGATTACAAGCGTGAGCCACCACGCCCGGCTAAGCATTAATCTTTTTAATAATTTTTTTCTTTCTAGTGCTGAGGATCAAACCCAGAGTTTTCTGTATGCCAGGTAAGTGCTCTACCACTGAACAACATTCCTAAGAAGTATTAACTCCAAGGAACTTTATGAATTCATTACTTAATTACTCAGCATCTGTGGAAGCCCTCAGACGTGCTATGTGCATTGGAGAGCAGGTCCCATCTAAGTCCTGAAGGATTTACAGGGCACGTAAAGAAGCTGATGAGTAAACAAGTGTCACAACACAGGATTTAGAGGTAATAAAAATCATGGGAGTTGAGAAGAGACCACTGACCCAAGGGAGTGGGGGATATCAGGGAAGCCTTCCTAGAAGAAGGAACATCCACTTTGTGGCAGTGAGAAGTCAACCAGGCAAAGGCAGTAGGGGAGAGAAAGGGTGGTTCCCTCCACTCCATCCCCTCCCCTAAGAAATTCCAACAGTGCCATTCTGTGTGGTTGGAGCAGGGTGGGAGAACCATGACATGGGAGAGGTCAGCCTGAGCTGAATCATGACTGTCTTCAGTTTGCTCCTGAGAGTGATGGGAGCCATTGAAGGTGTGTAAAGGGAGCAGCAGATTACTGTCTGAGGACCTCTACAGCATGGCTATAGCTCAGAAGGTACAGACTTAGGGTGAGCTAAGTTGACTCTCACTATTGACCCTCACTATTACCTGTAATAGTGAGGGTGAGAGAGGGTGATGACTGGAACATAGGGAGTCACTTCAGAGATGGAAAAAGACGTGGGGTGGAACATGATGAATGATAGTGACGGTGGAGGAGTAAGAAGCTGGGGCAACTCCTCGGCTTCTGGCTGGGGTGGTGCCCCTTTCTGAGACAGGAACAAAGGAGGAAGAATAGCCTCAGTGCACAATCCAGTCTCATTTCATATTTCTGATATGATTCGCTCAAATTCATAGTGCTGCTTAAATGTGCCATTGTTGGGGGGGGGGGGCACATGTTGGTTTTGTAGATCAAAGCAGCTCCCAGGCTGGCTTTGAACTTGTGATCCTCCTGCCTCAGCCTCCCAGCCACTGGGATTACAGGCATGCACTACCACACCTGGCCCAAAACATTCTTTCCATGTAGGATAGGTTTACTCTGGAGAATTAAGATGAAAACAGGTGAAAGATGCAGCAAAAAACATGTTTACTGATCTCTATTGCACATTACACACCACACTTTTTTGTGTGTATGTGGTACTAGGGAACCACATCCACAGCCCTACTTTTTATTTTATTTAGAGACAGGGTCTCACTCAGTAGCTTAGCCCCTCGCCGTTGCTGAGGCTGGCTTTGAACTCATGATTCTCCTGTCTCAGCCTCCCAAAGTGCTGGGATTACAGCATGCGCCACCATGCCTGGCTACACACCACACTTTATTCAGCATTTACCAGCTGAAAGCCAGTTGCAGAGGTGCACCCTATAATCCCAGAAACTTGGGAAACTGAGGCAGAAAGAGCACAAGTTCGAGGGCATCCTTGGCAATTTAGTGAGACCCTGTCGCAAAAGAAAAATAAAAAGGCTAGAATGTTGCTCAGTGGTTAAAGCATCTCTGAATTCAATCCCTGCCCCCCCTCCCCAAATATCAACCAGGTCCACAGCTGGGAAAAAGAAAAATGTCCTGTTGTCATAGAATTTATAGTCTAGTAAATCAAAAAGTAATATGGGTTTATAAAACACTGACACTTTCACATAAAACATTATTTTACCTCTCTTTTACAAATGCATAGCTTTTATTATAAAGGTAATAATGCCCATCAAAGAAAATATGAAAACTATAAGAAATAAAAATAAATTTCTCACAATTCAGAAACAACATAATGTCTATTAATGCTTTTACTCCTTTTCATTTATGAATCTTTTAAAGCACTCTTTTGACATAATTGAAAATAATTCTGTATAAGCCTGTTTCTGTAATGCCCTTCTCACTAATGCCATGAAGTCTAGAATAGTTCTCAACTCTTTTTTTTTTTTTTTTGGTACCAGGGATTGAACTCAGGGGCACTCGACCCCTGAGCCACATCCCCAGCCCTATTTTGTGTTTTATGTAGAGACAGGGTCTCACTGAGTTGCTTAGTGCCTCGCCATTGCTGAGGCTGGCTTTGAACTCGCGATTCTCCTGTCTCAGCCTCCCTAAGTGCTGGGATTACAAGCGTGAG
>CM053399.1:149466430-149476681 GCA_028644305.1 Xerus rutilus
AGTGCCCCTGAGTTCAATCCCCAGTACCAAAAAAAAAAAAAAATGGCTAGGATAGGAAATGGAGGAGTAATAGTGTACTACCATATGGGTAATATCAGTTTGACTTTCCTTACAACCAAAAACAAGTATGATAGAATAGAAAATCTGCAATTAGTTGAGAGAGCACTGAATGCTGTCCAACCCCAGCTGGATGTGCAGGCTACCAAAAGATTTTTGGCCTTTTACTTGGTGGAAAATTTAAAATCTCAGGAATATTCTCAAAGTTTGACCAAACCATAGCTTTTCACCATTGCACCTTATTATGTGGTACTGATGGAAACCTGTCTTCTTTACTAAAGAGCCTTTACCAAGGGATTAAGAGCAATGTCACTACTAGCATATCTTCTGTAGTGAAAAATCTTGGCAGAAGATCCTGTTCTACCTGCAAAGTACTGATTGCAGAGCATGTTGTTTATCACCAGATTGATAATTACATTAACCTAATAAAACGAACAGATGAAACACTGTTTCCTGGAATGAATAGCAAAGCCAAAGATCTATAAGCCTGGGAATGGATATATGGCGAAACACCAAAGTTTAGTACAAACACTACTTTTAATGTGTTATATAAGCAATCACACTTGGAAATTGAAGTATTTATAAATGTAAAGAAAGGAAAAATTGAGATCTGCAATGTTGAAGCACCTGATTATTGGTTACCACTGGAAATATATGACAAATTAAATTCCATTTTATTGGCAGCAAGTTTTGCCCAACTGAAACTACCATGTTAACAAATATATTATTTAAAACATATCCAGAAGACCAGGAACCACATAAAAAATATTTTCTGTGAAAAAAAATTAAAGGAATAATGTGATTCCAAATAACTTTTTTTTCTTTTGGGGTACTGGGGATTGAACTCAGGGGCACTCAACCACTGAGCCACATCCCCAGCCCTATTTTGTGTTTTATGTAGAGACAGGGTCTCTCACTGAGTTGCTTAGCACCTCGCCATGAGGCTGGCTTTGAACTCGCGATTCTCCTGTCTCAGCCTCCCTAAGTGCTGGAATTACAGGCTTGAGCCACCGCACACAGCTTTCAAATAACTTTCTTCATACTGACCATACTGAAAATTTCAATGGGAAAATAAAACTTTTTTTTTTTTTGGTAGTAGGTATTAAACCCAGAGGCATTTGACCACTGAGCCACATCCTCAACCATTTTTATTTTTTATTTTGAGATAGGGTCTCACTAAATTGCTTAGGGCTTTGCTAAGTTGCTGAGGCTGACCTCTTACTTGCAATCCTCTTGCCTCAGCCTAGAAAATAAAACATTTAAATGCATAAAAATGTTCTAAAATTGATTTATGGTTGCAGTTGCACCATTTGATGAAGTTATTAAAATCACTGAGTTAGCCAGGTGTGGCAGTGCATGCCTATAATCCCAGCTACTCTGAAGGCTGAAGCAGGAGGATTCCAAGTTCCTCAAGCAATTCAGCAAAAACCTAGCACAAAATTTAAAAATTCTAAAAGTGCAGGGGTTGTGTTTTCTTTTTTCTTTTCTTTTCTTTTTTTTTTTTTTGGTTGGTACCAGGGATTGAACTCAAGGATACTTGACCACTGAGCACATCCCCAGCCCTATTTTGTGTTTTATGTAGAGACAGGGTCTCACTGAGTTGCTTAGCACCTTGCTGTTGCTGAAGCTGGCTTTGAACTCACTATCCTCCTGTCTCAGCTTCCCAAAGTGCTGAGATTACAGGCGTGTGCCAACATGCTCAGCCAGGGGTTGTGCTTTTTTTTTTTTTTTTAATTTTTTTTAGTTGTAGATGGACAGAATGTCCTTATTTTATTTATTTATTTTTATGTGGTGCCAAGGATTGAACTCATTGTCTCACGCATGGGAGGCAAGTGCTCTACCACTGAGCTACAATCCCAGCTCTGGGGTTGTGCTTTCTGATAGAGCACTTGCCTAACATCCACAAGGCCCTGGGTTCAATCCTCAGTACTGTAAAATGATGATAATAATAATAATAATAATAATGTCATTTGATTGTATATTTGAAAAAAAAAAGCGTTCAATAGTATCTGCTGAACTAATAAACAAAGAAACACAAGGCCTTTGGGAGAAAGGCCAGGAAGCACTATTTTACACAGGAGAGCTTCCCAGGAGCCTTTCTCCAGAGCTTCTATAGGTCTCCTTGATCCTGTATACTTCAAAGGATTCTACTTCCGTTTTCCTGGCTAGGGCCCAAATCCCTGAGACAGCCCAGAATAGTCACTTTCTGTTCATTCCCAGCCAACTGGGCCTGCTGAGGCTTCTCTCTGCAGTCAGGTATTTCTGGGCTTAGAATACATACCCTGAGACTGAGACCCAGGGTTGGACTAACCATTGCCTTACCTAGTAGCTTTGTGCAAGTCAATTGTATTTGAGACTCAGTCTCCTGTTCTGTAGAATGGCAGGAAGGATGTGGACTGGTGACTTCAGAGGGTTTGATATGCTAACTCTCTGGTTGCCTAGGATTCTAAACTTCTGTGTGACAGGCAGCTCTACCAGTTGGATATTGGGAGATTTAATCAATCCTTGTGTTCTCTTAACCAGCCCTTTTTGCTGACAGTTACTGTGTGCCCTGCCCAGGAACTGGGACTCAGTCACAGTCTTCAAATCCACTTCCTGACTCCTTGCTCTAAAACACCCAACCCTACATTTGACCCGTAACTTGTTTTTTGTATCACAATCTCTTCCCTCCCTCCTGCCTCTACACTTACCCCTCAAACACTCCAATCTGTCAGACTCAGTGCTTAGATGTATGGCTTCTGCCCCCTGCAAATAGAAGTGTGGGTAAGTGTGTATTCAAGTGTGAGTGCACCTGAGTGTGTGAGCATGTGCTAATGCATACCCAACTGTAAGAGCATGTGTGATTATAAGAAAGTGAAGTGTAGGTGAGTAAGCCTGTGAATGTGTAGGTTCAAGAGTGTGCAGAAGTATATCTGTGTGTTTGAGCATCTGCATATATGAATGAGTAACAGTTGATATAAGGGTCTGAGTGTGCACATATGAATATAGATGGGGTGAGTGTGGGGTGAGTGTATGGTGGTATAAAGGTGTTTGTGTGAACATGTACATATCCCCAGGCCTTCATCAGTCACGGCAGCCACACCCTCCTGTGAATGCTTGTACATACATACCTCCAGAGACCGAAGGTGGTTCAAGTTGTAAACACTTAATCAAATAAAGGGATGACTTTTTCCATAGGTCAAGAGTCACTCTACCCTGCCAACATGAAACTGGGGATCCCTCAGCGGAAGATTACCTCTAGCAAGAAAGCATTTCCTCAGACTGGGGCCCACAGCCTACCTCCCCCTCAGACCAGCCACTTCTTCCCTTCTTCAGCCAGTGTCCAGCCCAGCCTTGGCAGTGACCTGAGCTGAGGGGGAAGGATGAGGGTGGTAGCAGACATTCCAGGTGCCTCCTCAGCTATGGGGGGTGGAGGGGCATCTCCATGGAGATGAGCAATGGACTGTATCCAGATGATTATCAGGGCTCCCAGAGTCCTCTCTCCCTTCCCCCAACCTCTCCCAGCTAGGCCTCCTTGGATCTGAGTGCCACAAGGAAGCCTAGTGAGAATCCACTGCACTTCACAAGAGCTTTTGATAAAGGTGGAATGGGTATAATCCCAGTGACTTAGGTGGCTGAGGCAGAAAGATCCCAGGATCAAGGCCAGCCTGGGCAACTTTGTAAGACCCTTCCCCAAAATAAAAAAAAATAGAAAGAGCCAAAGATATAGCTTAATGGTAAAGCACCTCCTAGGTTCAATCCTCAGTACCAAAAAAAAAAAAAAATGGAGTGCTGGCTGGTGGTGCAGCTCAGAGGTAGAACACTTGCCCAACACTGCTAAAAGAGAGAAACAAGCTGGAGGAGAGAGAGCAGTGGAGGGTAATTGAAACAGAAGGTCAAATTAGTCCATTTTCAACCCACTCACAACCTCACAGTCCCACCCCACTGTCAGTCTCAGCTGTCCCATAAGACTCCTACATGAATGCTTCCTAGGCTCCCGGTGCTTTGGCTATGTGGAAAGATGGGAGGCAGCACAGACATTTTTTCTGTTCTCAAAACTGTGTGGATAAGCCAGGCACAGTGGCGCATGCCTGTAATCCCAGTAGCTCCAAAGGCTTTGAGGCAGGAGAATCACAAGTTCAAAGCCAGCCTTACGGGCCTGGGGTTTTAGCTCAGTAGTAGAGCTGTTTGCGTAGCATGTGTGAGACACGGGTTCAATTTTCAGCACCACATATAAATAAATAAATAAATAAATAAATAAATAAATGTCCGTCAACAACTAATAAAAATAAAAAAATAAATAAAATAAAAAAGCCAGCCTTAGCAACTTGGTGAGGCCCTAAGCAACTTAGTGAGACCCTGTCTCAAAAAATAGAAAGGGCTAGGGATCTAGCTCAGAGGTTAAGTGCCCCTGGGTTCAATCCCTAGGACCAAAAAATAAAACAAAACCAAACTTGTGCCCCTAGGTTCAATCCCTAGGACCAAAAAAACAAAACCTGTATGAGTAAGAACTGAGAAAGGTCTCCAGATCCAGAGTCAGTAATTATCCTAGTTTCTGCCTCCTTGGCTTTTTTTTTTCTTTCTTTCTTTCAGTACTGGATGTTCAATCACTGAACTACATCCTCAGCATTTTTTATTTTATTTATTTATTTGGTACTGGAGATTGAACTCAGGGGCACTCGACCACTGAGCCACATCCCCAGACCTATTTTGTGTTTTATGTAGAGACAGGGTCTCACTGAGTTGCTTAGCGCCTCGCTATTGCTGAGGCTGGCTTTGAACTCGCAATTCTCTTGTCTCAGCCTCCCTAAGTGCTGGGATTACAGGCTTGAGCCACTGCGCCCGGCTTTTATTTTTTTATTTTGAGACAAGGTCTCACTAAGTTGCCAAGGCCTGCCTTGAAATTACAATCCTCCTGCCTCAGCCTCCCAAGTAGCAGGGACTATAGGTGTACCTTACTACACCTGGCTTCTGCCCTTTTTTTGGGGGGATACTAGAGATTGAACCCAGGGGTGCTTAATCACTGAGCCACATCTCTAGCCCTTTTATTTTTTATTTTGAGACAAAGTCTTGCTAAGTTACTTAGGGCCTCACTTAGATGCTGGGGCCGGCCTTGAACTTACTATCCACCTGCCTCAGCCTACTGAGCCTCTGGGATTGCAGGCGTGCACTACCACACCCAGTTTCTCTGCCTCATTCCTGAGGAGCTAAAGCAGTATAAAAGTGAAACCTTAGGAAGAACTTCCTGACAGGAGGCTATGAAATAAGAGTATAAAATACAAATTAAGCTAGATGCAGTATTGCATGCCTGCAATGGCAAACTTGAGGCTAGCCTAGGCAATTTAGTGAGATCCAGTCTCTAAATAAATAAATAAGGCTGGGGATGTGGCTCAGAGTGCAAGGTCCTGGGTTCAATGCCCAGTACCATTTAAAAAAAAATAAGCTGGGCGTGGTGGCTCAAGCCTGTAATTCCAGCACTTAGGGAGGCTGAGACAGGAGAGTTGCAAGTTCAAAGCCAGCCTCAGCAACTGCAAGGCACTAAGCAACTCAGTGAGACCCTGTCTCTACATAAAACACAAAATAGGGCTGGGGATGTGGCTCAGTGGTCTAGTGCACCTGAGTTCAATCCCCAGTACCCCCCCCCAAAATATAGATAGATAGATAGATAGATAGATATAGATAGATAGATATAGATATAGATATAGATACAGACTGGGATTTTGCTTGTGCCTTCAAACTTCCTGAAACTGACTCCCTTTCTATCCCTATTCATAGTACCCTCTAAACCCATGATTTATTACCACTACTACTAGTCTCAACTCCCTAAGCTCCCCTGAGCCCCACAAATTGATGGGATATCCAGCTGTCCCTTTCTCAGTAGTCTGAGTTTTCTGGAGGAGGGTCAGAGTGAGAAAGGACCTCCAGCTTCCAGCTTTTCATACCCAGTCTTCCCAGGAAAAGCTGACCTCACTTAAATTGGAAGAATTTAGGCTAGACTCCCAGGTGCATTATGCCCCCATGGAAGTTCCAGTGGAAGGAGTCAGCCTGGGAGAATCAGGTGTCTCACTTCCAAGGCTGGCTGCTCGCTCTCCCACCTCACAGTACACAAGAATGCATTGCCATCGTTGCCACAATCACCATCGTTGCCATCTTCACCTCTGCTTCTCTAGCACTGACTCCTCCACTTGGCACTATGCTTATACATGTTAATTCATTTAATCCTCACCTTATGCAATCTAATGAGGTAAGTACTATTTTACAGATGAAGAAACCAAAGACAGGTGAAACCAAGGGTCCAGCAGGAACAGGCAGCACCTTCAGATTGCCTCCCTGAGGACTAAGAATGTTGCCGAAAGCTCAGTCCTTGTCCTTGATGCCAATCCAATATCGAGGACATGGTTGAGAAAAAGGAAAAAGAAGGCTTATTGCTTTGCTAGTAGAAGAGAAACACAGAGATGGGCGTGGTGGCATACACCTGTAATCCCAGCACTTTCGGAGGCTGAGACAGGAGGATCGCAAGTTCAAAGCCAGCCTCAGCAATGGCGAGGCGCTAAGCAACTCAGTGAGACCCTGTCTCTAGGGCTGAGGATGTGGCTCAGTGGCCGAGTGCCCCTGAATTTAATCCCTGGTGCCAAAGAAGGAGGAGAAGGAGGAAGAGGAGGAGGAGGAGAAGAAGAGGAAGTTGCAATGGCAGAGCAGCAAGGGTTGTATTCAAAGCATAAAGTGGACCACTGTTACAAGAACAGGCAACCATTATGCCCTCTGCCAGAAGAGGCAAGAGGAGATTGCAGCATTCTGGGATGCAGTAGAAGCTGGAGCCCTGGAAAAGGCATGAATATCCCGAACTTTCTCCCCCCACCCCCTTGGCTCTCTGATTTCCTAGCCATGCCTCTCATTCACCAAAGCCAGCTGGAAGCCAGAAGGTGAAAGGGCCCAGGTGAAGTGACCCATGGAGATGTGCCTGCTGGACACAGAGTAGGGTAGAGACTGGATTTGGGCAAATGGAGACGCTCACCTGCCCCAGGCCTCATGGCTGGGAAGGGCTGGTTTGGACCCTAGCATTTGGGATTCAGAGCCCTGCTCCCTGAGATGCCACAAAGTGCTGTGGGGTAGGGGTGATGAGGATGAGAAGACTGGACTCTAGTCTGGGCTCTTCTGTCCTGCACTTTCTGTGACCCTCAGTGAGACCCTGGGCTTCAGTTTCTTCTTTACACACACAAAAAGGAGGTGGTCCCTCTTGGCACCCGCCATAACCAAGGTACCCAGGTCAGACAGCCTCTTTGTTTCTGCTGCCATCCACTCCCTTACCTCAGATAAACCTGTCACCAAAAACGAAAGCCCCAGGCATGGAGACCCTTCCTCAATTCCTGAGAAGGCCATTCCCAGCTATAGGGTAGATATACCCACCTCTCTCTGCCCCTTAATACTCAGGTGTTCTACTGGCAAGGCTTTTCAGTCACCCTAAGGGCCCTGTGTCTCCAAGTGTCCTTCCTTCACACGACCAGAATTCCCTGGGCCCTCATTTCAGGGGCCCCACCCCAGGAAGCACTGGTTCCTACCTCCCAGTGAGGACATGCAGGCTCTGCTTAGGACAGCATCTCCATAGACCCATCCTTGGGGGATCTGAGCTGTCTGTGGCCTCTGGGGTCTCTGTACTGGGTGGAATAGTCCCTTTTCTCCCCTTCCCACCCCGCCCAACTCTACCCCACCCATGTTTCCACAAGCCTAGATGTGCCCCACCCAGATTTTCAGAAAAACAAAATCAAGGAGAAAGAGTTAGCAAGGAGGGAGCTCATTACCAAGAATTAAAAAGGAGGCATGCCTTGGGGTAAGACGAGTGAGCGAGTGAGCGGGACTGGGCTGGCAGGAAAGTCAGTCATAGGTAGAAGTTGAAATGTGTACTGAGTACACAGGGAGATGTACTCCAAGGTGCACAGGATATTCACTTAGAGGTACAGAACATGGACAGAGAAACATGGACAGAGCTAGAGGCACTCAGCCAGAAGCTCAGACCTATGAAAATGTAACTCAACATATTAAAAGTCAGGCCCACCCAGAAGCACTGAGAAATGCACACTGCATGTGAGCATAAGGACAGTCAGAGAGGCAGGTATGCAAGGAAATAGGAATCAAGCTCAAGTTTCAGGGAGGCTGATTTCAATTGGAGCAAGTCAGAACTTTAAGAAAGCTTGGGTGGGGGCTGGGGCTGTAGCTCAGTGGTAGAGCACTTGCCTAGCATGCGTGAGGCCCTGGGTTCAATCCTCAGCACCACATACAAATAATAAATGAATAAAATAAAGATCCATCAACAACTAAAAAAAATATTTAAAAAAGAAAGCTTGGGTGCTTCCTAAGTGGGCTGTGGAGAGGGCCTGGTGCAGAAAGGGCGGAGATGGAGCGAGTCCTTCGTGAGCCATGGGATGTGGCAATGCCTCCGAGGGGTGATTCTCCATGACCACCATGGAAAATGGATTACATTGAATGGAGCTGATACATTCCCACATTCCTGCAGGAGGTGATGTTTTCCTTCTACAATTAACAGCCAGAAATGTCAAAGGAAGGAATCACTTGGAGGGGAGGCAGGGAAGCAGGGTGCTTCCCTTCTGTCCCTGGAAAGGTCACTCAGTAGTTGCCTGGCTCCTGTCCCCACTCATTGCTCTTGGTTCTGGCCAGGAGCCCTTTCTTGCCCTTTCTCATGAGGTCTGACTCTCCACTGAACATACTCCCTTGCCCTGTACACTCATGTGTGTCCCCTCTAATCTCCCTCCTCTCCTTCCCAAGAGCCTTCTAGAATTAGGGCAAAGCAAGCCTTCACCCCACTCTTCCTCCCTCCCCTCTCTCAGGAAATTCAGAACTGTGGGAGGAATCTGAGGCGGAAGAGGATGTTGAGTTCAATGACCTTTGAAAAACAGCCTTTAGCATCCCCCCTCCACACATTCCCCCACCCCTGCTTCCCCACCCCATCTCTGCTTCTGCAGGAAAAACCCTGAGGTGACATTTTTGAGTATTTACCATCCACTGGTCACTGTTAAGTCCTTTTCATGAATTTTGCTCCATTACTTCCTCCTTGTTAACCTCTAAGTTACAGATAAGGAAACTGAGGTTCAGGGGAAAAATATGAGCACTCCTAGGTCACACAGCTACAGAGTGGCCAAGCTGGGTCTGGAATCCAGTTTCAACTACCCATTAATCATGGCACCAGAAGGCCTCTTGCCAGGACTGGTCAGGGTCAACAGCAGAATTTGAAATAAAAGGATGACAGATGACATGGGTCGCACTGGGGAGGACAGCAGGGCACCAGAGGTGGGACTGGTGTGGCTAGAATGAAACTGGGCAGCCCCTCTTGAGGTTTACCCTTCCTCCCCTCAGAGCCTAGGAAAGGGACACTCCCTCTGGCTCAGGTCCCTCCAACATTCCAGACACACCTCTTGGGAGCTGGGGACCAGGAAGGGTTAGAGACCTGAGCTGGAATTGCCTCTTCTCACCTCTACCCCCAGTCAGAGTCCTGGCTGTATGACCCAGCATTTGCCATCAGGGCCATGGTCTCCTCATCTGTGAGGGGGCAAGAAGCACTAGCTGGCTTAGCCTCTATTAAAAGTATAGTTCTCCTGTCTGACCCAGGGATCCTCTAGCTGTCATGGGTTAAATGCATGAGGGTTTGGGGTGGGAGGCCTTCTCTTGTATTCCTGGTGAAACTTAAGTAGGGTCCAGTAAGGAAGGCAGAAATGAGGAGCCCTTCCTGGGCACAGGTGTGCAAAGCCCTTCATGTCCCTGGGCAGTCAGAGTGCTGGCGGGCCTCAGTATAACCCCAGCATGACTGACCACAGAGGGGCTTCAAACCAAAGAGATGAAGCTGGGAGAGAATGGAACAAACACAGTAGTGGTTTCTGGGCTTAAGCAAGTTACTGTAGAAGATGGTGGAAAAATAGGAAAGAGTGGGAATGACTTACTCTTGGAGAATTTTTATTAAAATAAATCAGGAATTTTTAAATATAAAAAATTTTATATTTCTTAAATTTTTTTTTTTTTTTGGTACTGGGGATTGAACTCAGGGGTACTTGACCACTGAGCCACATCCCCAGCCCTATTTTGTGTTTTATGTAGAGACAGGGTCTCACTGAGTTGCTTAGCGCCTCGCCGTTGCTGAGGCTGGCTTTGAACTCGCGATTCTCCTGTCTCAGCCTCCCTAAGTGCTGGGATTACAGGCTTGAGCCA
>CM053399.1:149476781-149524937 GCA_028644305.1 Xerus rutilus
TTTTTTAAATTTTTTATTTGTTCTAATTAGTTGTACATGACAGTAGAATGCATTTGGTCACATCATACAGAAATGGAGTATAACTTCGCATTCTTCTGGTTGTACATGATGTAGAGTAATCAGGAAGATTTTAATCAACAAAGATGTGAGTTGGAACTTCAGAGGGAAGGCCTAAAGTAGGAAAGCAGAATAAAGCAGGCTGGGATAGGGTAGATGGTGTGCAAACCCCTTCGTGCCAGATAAAGGGCTTTAAACCACCTCCAGATAGACAAGGATAACCATGGAAAGAGCCCACTTTCAACAGAGGTTTCCAACTTTTGTGTGTGTGTTGCTAGGAATTGAACCTACGTCTTGTGTATGCGAGGCAAGAACTCTACTGTGTTATATCCCCAGTCCTCAGCAGAGGTTTCCAAAAGATCCCTCTTGAGGGCTTCAGAGACTAAAGGCACAGGCCTAGACTAGAGGCAGAGAGGCTGCTTAAGGAGGTCATAGCTGAGGTCTGGGTGGAGGTGAAGGAACTTAAACAGTTACAGGTAGTAAAGGACAATACAGGTTCCCAGTCTATTGGTCTCATCCAACAATGGGGAACTCACTCCCTCAATTCTCTTTGGGCAGCTCTGCCTGGGAGATGGTTCTTCCCTCTATCGGGCTTAGCCTGCCTTCCTAAGGTGATGTGTGGGTAAAGAGACTGAGTAGATGTCACATTGTACTGAAGGTGCCGTGAAGGATGGAAGCTGGGAGTCTTGGCAAAGAGTCAGTCTGACTTCTCTGTGTAACTGACCCCTCTTCCCCTAGGTGGGGCAACAATACGACCCCTAGGGCAACCTGACCAGATTAGATACCCAGCTGGGCACCCTGGAAATTTGTGACCAGACATACCACTGGAAACTTCTTAAGAAGCCTCAGAAAAACATCAGAATAAAGCTATTTCCACAACTGGCAGTTTTAGACATACATTTTATTGTTTTTTTTTTAATATAAAAGGCAAAAGAGTACATTGTTGAGTGGAGGGTTAAAGGAGTGAAGACCCTTAAATGGAGTCTCCCAACTCCTATCCCTAAGACAGTAACATCTGCTATATATATTTAAAAACAAAAATAAAACAAAAGCAAACATGAAACTTATGACCTGGACGTCCCCTGCCATGTCTACATTATGACAGAAACATGTTACACAGTTTCTACTCAGGGATACTAGGGCTCCAGACCTGAGCAGTGATCTCCCTCTCCAAATCCCCACCTCCTCAAAGCCTAGAGAAGCCCCACTAAGAAAAAAGGGCAGACACACACATACTCAGAAACACACATATGTGGATCCTCCTTCATGTGGAGCCCCTGAAACATGCACACCCTGGCATTGTCCTCCCAGGTGAACACATCACCTTCATTGTCTTCTCCCTTTCTCTGGGCTCCCAGCACCGTTAGCATCCTTTTAGGAAAGCTTGGATCTTTGCCCTGAATATTTGCACAACACACACACACACACACACACACACACACACACACACACACTTTCTCTCTGCTGCCCATTCTCTCCCTTTGGGAGACAAAAGAATGTACTGGCCCTTCTCCCTGTCCCACCACAGCTTGAGGGTGGTGACCTAAGGTCCTGTTGAGCAGGGTCCAGTGAAAATCCTGAAGGGGGCTGTCCAGCAGGGTAGGGTAAACAGGACTTCTTAGCTTGGGAGGGGAATCATGAGGGGGCTTCTAGGGAATAACCCCTGCAGTCAGTGGATGCTCAAGGGAGGGGCAGTGAGGAATGGCTGCTGCCCACTCAGATCTGCTCCTTGTGCTTCACATGGGCCAGCTTTACATTCTCCTGCTCAGTGGAAGGTGGAGGCTGCTCCAGATGGCAGCCAATCATGAGCTGGTACACGAAGACTCCCGTAATGGAGCCCAGGAGTGGAGAGACGATGGGCACCCACCACCAGTGCCGGCCAGTCCTGGGGGACAGATACATGTAGTCAGGGTGGGTGAGGCAGGGCAGAGGAGAGGCAGCCTGGGGTAAGATGGTGGGGGCTGTACTCACGTGAAGACTTCGGAGCCCCAGCCGGCAATGGCAGTGAAAAGGCGGGGGCCAAAGTCCCGAGCAGGGTTGACAGCATAGCCAGAGTTGAAGCCCATGGAGGTGCCAATGACCAGGACCACAAGGCCCACAGTGAAGGCCTCCAGGCCTCGGGGGACAGGGTTGTTGTAGGGGTCAACAATGGCCAGCACACACACGATGAGGGAGGCTGTGCCTATGAACTGGGGAGTAGGGAGAACAGGGTTAGGTGTAGCCTCCTCCCCACCCTCTGACCCCTCCCCCTCTGTCCTCTGTGTTGTCTAGAGCTAGAATCCCATCCTCTCCCATGCCCAGCCCTATAAAGCAGTGGTGCTAGAATATGAAGGTAAGAATTCACTAGGGAAGCCGCATGCTATAAAATAAACTGCCACCATGATCAGATGCAAGGGTCCTCACAAATTGAGAAGCCCTGCTACAGTCAAGGAGTTCTGACCACCAGCCAGCCCATAAACAAACAGAGCCACTTTTCCTTCCTCCCTGCATTCCCCTCATGTGTCTTGAAGCTCATACCTGGTCAAAGAAGCCATTGACCATGTCCAAGTGTCCAGAAGGATAAGTGGCAAAGATGCCAGCTGTGCCATTGGGGCCCGAGACAATAAGCTCATTGTTGGCGAAGCTCCAGATTGCATCTGACGACAGATAAGACCCAGAGTGAGTGAGGGCAGAGGCCTAAGCCCAGCCTCCCCTCTCAGGACCACCCCTCCCCATTCTTCCAGGGGTCTTGGGTAAGCAGAATCATAGCTGTATCATTCTGGAAGCACAAGGGGTAGGGTGAGGTGGGATGGGTGAGGTAAAGGGCCTGACACTCTGTTGTTGCCCAACTCGTTTCTTTCCCCTGTACCCCCTACCTTGGGCCTGTGCATGAATGAGTGAGTCATGAGCCTGAGGCCTGGGCAGGCCCCAGCTGTCTGTCATTAAAAGGCCTGGTGCCAACAGGTCCCAAGCTGAGGGAGGAGGGCGGTGAAAGAGGGCATGGTAGGGAAAGCTTACCATAGTACAGCCCAAAAACTATCCCAGCACCCAAGAAGGCTCCCAGCGTCTGAGCCAGGGTGTAGATAGGCAGCTTGATCCAGGGCTCACGTGCGAGAAAGCACATGGCAAAAGTGACAGCAGGATTCAAGTGGGCCCCTGGGCAGAGAGGAAATAAAACCTATTATTTACAGCCTGCCACAGTGGGGAGATCAGGTCCTCCTACACACACATATTCTTCCTCTCTGGCCCCAGTGAAAAGAGATGTAGAGAAGGGTTTCTGGTACAGAATGGCAGTTGGACTATGTAATAGACTGGCTAGGATAATCTCTGACTCCAGGTGAGAGTCAAAGGTTCTGAGTGTTAGTTTCTTCTCCACCTTCCTCTCCTAAAAGCCCAGGCAAAACTGATGCCACTGCTCTGGCCTGTCCTGGGAAACCCCCCTCCTCATGGAGACACCTGGTGGGAACATGGATTGAGGGTGAGGTTAAAGCCTTACCAGAGACCTGTCCAGCGACAAGGATACCCAGGGTAACAGCAAAGCCAAAGGCTAAGTTGATGGTGAGGAAACCACCATGGGTGCCCCGGCTGAGCACCACCTGGGCCACTGACCCACAGCCAAACATCTGTGTCAGGAAACAGAACAAAGCAGAAAGGGTGAGGCCCCTCTGAGGTCTAACAACTCTCACTCCAGAGGAAAAGAGTGACACTAGGAACCACCCCCTGCCATCACCAGGAGGACTGGAGGTCCTTCCTGGAATCCAATCCAAATCCCTTCCACTCCCTGAGAAAAAGGGGATGTGCTCTCCCACTCCTCATGTTCCACTTCTAATCTAACAGGACCCTTGGAAGGGCCTGAAAGGAGGTCTATGACGGGGTGCCCAGAAGATGGCTGAACCATATTCTTTGATTTTTCTTGAGTCCTAACAGATGGTAGGTATAGAACAGCTTTCACTGTCGCACCGCTTCTGCCCTAGCACTTCTGACCTGGCCCACAGAAGTGGCCCCCAGTTGCTCAGGTTGGAGGAAGAGCTCAGATGATGACAGTACAAAGGGTATGGGAGGGGACCAAAAGTAACGTGGAATCCACTCTTCCTGAGTCAGAACCCCTAGCCCTTGCCACGTTCCCCTCTTAGCACCCTCCCCTCCTTGACGTGTCCCTGTCCTACTGCCTTCTCTTTTCAGCTGTCCAGACCTCTCTGCCCTTAGGGATCCAGGTTTACCACTCATATTTGGAGGTACTAAATGCAGCGATCTGAGTGGCTCCTTTCACTGGGACCCAGGGCAGAAAAAGTAAGGAGACTAGTTCTAAACTTCTTCCAGTGATGGAGGGATTAAAGGGGAGCAAGTTCCCCAATATTCTGCAAGCATAGAATGTGGTATATGTTTATTTCTCTTGTTCAAATGTGAAAATACTTCTGCACCAGCTGTAATAAGCTATTGCCTTGATCCTCCAAAGTCTCCCAAAGTTGTTCCAGCCCATGCTGGGTCTCCTCTCTGACTCCTCCCTAACTAAAGCTGATATGCTGACACAGCAGGCAATTTCTGGTCTGTGCTAAGGGCCCAGTTTATTCTAATGGGTCAGTGCCTGTACACTATATTGTTAAGCATTTTGATTACCATCCCTCAGAAAGACCAAGAGATAGTGGAAAGTCAGCAGTGGTGATGCAGGGCAAAGGTGTGCAGGCAGGTGAGAGCAAAGATCAGAGATTGTGAATGCACTGGGCAGGGGTGGGAGGCAGGCACGTGAGGGTCTGGGGCACTCTGCCCAGCCAGGCTCTGGCCTCAGTTCTTTCCTGCCTGAGGCTCAGACCTGGCTCCATCCCAATAGGTCTTGGAGGGAGGATCTTTCAGAGCCAGTTCCACAACCTTGGGGCTAATCTTCCTCTTCCTTCTCCACCTCCCTGCCCCCAAGTTCTTGGCAAGCACCCCTCACCCCCACTCTACTGGGGTCCTCCAAAAAAGGGGCTCCCCTCACCTCAAAGACAACCCCAATTCTGTTACTGCCAGCTCTAGTTCCCCAACATACAGAGGTATACAAGGCTCTCAACAACCTGTTGGGGTATCCCTCAAACCCGGCCCCTAGTGTTACGGGCAGCCCTTAAGGTTCTGCTTTTCACTGATACCTGATGCCTCACATCTACCTGAGCCTGAAACTTTCTGCACAAACCTAACACCCTCCTTTTGTGGTCTGGGATAAGCCAAATGATCCTGGGGCTCAGCATGGGGACTGACTACTACCTTGCAGGGGGGAAGGTTTCAACTGAGTTAGGAAAGGATAAGTCCTTCTATGAAAATGGAAGACACTCTCTTGTCCTGGCCGCTCCAAAACAGGTGGCTGGATTCATGAATCAGAAAGGGTGTGGGAGTTCCAAGGCAAAAGGGTGATAAATGCCTCCCACTACTCCCTTTTTGGTACAGGGGACAAATGATAGCACTACTAGTCTTATGAAGCCAGAGATAAGTCTAGGCCCTCCTCTCCCCATGGAGCCTGCTCCACCACCACCGCCACCACCACTTGAAGTTGGCTTTCCAGAGTACTACTTGCTCCTAGCTAAATTTCCTAGTCCCCAGGGAGCTAGTTAGTCTGATTACCTAGGAGTGGGAGTAACCCAGTAACCCACCCACTGCAACAGAGCAACAGAGCCCAGAAGAAAACAGGTGTAACCATGTGAGTGACTGAAAATCAGAAAGTAACTGAGACAGGAAATGGAAACCATAACTGGTACATCTGCCAGACCCAAGAAGTGCACACAGAACCATCCAGGAAAAACTTAAGCAAAGCTGGTGTAACCAAGAAGTAACTGGGAATGAGGAGAACCCCAGGCAGGGGTGAGTATTTCACTCAGAGATCCCATGGCAGGCATAACTCAGAGGGCCAGCAATCTTCTGCACAGAGACTGACAGCATCTGCCTGGGTGACCCATAGGATCTGGGAGTCACTTGGCAGGAAGGGAGAAACTTTTAGCAACCCCACGTTCTTTGCGTTAAGGCCCAGCTTCCTTCCATAGCCTCTAATCTTTAGGACCTTTCTTCCCACTTCACTGTCTGCAGCCTGTGTGGCCTGCGCCCTCTGCCCCCACACCTTGGCAAACTGTCCTCACTTCACTGCAACTTTTGGACTTTGTGAGGCTTAATTATTCATTAGGGGCCAGACATAGGACCCAAATAATCTAATAGGGGTCCATTTGCCTCTGTCTCCACTGCCTCCAAAGGCTGGGACTCTGGGAACCTAAGGAGATAGGAGAAGAAATGAGAGATCCCACTCTGCAGAGGTGAGCTCCCTGCCTCCCCCCCCCACCCCCAGCCTGTGCTGGGACACCAGTGGAAGGGTAAAGAAGCAGAGCTGTCACTGGGGAGTAACAGCTGTCATTCTGGCAAGAGTCAGAACTGTAAGAGCTGGGGTTACCATTGTGGGGAAGAGGGCTTTGGGGGTCGGCTTCATCCTCGGAGTTAAGCCTGGGGGTCAGAGCTGGGGAGTGGATCAGGGCTGTCTTAAAACACAGCCTCTCTGGTGAACAGGGGATGGAGGCACACCAGGGCTGGAGAGAAAAGAGCTGTCCGGCTCTCTCCACTCACCACGAGGATGAGGGTCCCCAGGCACTCCGCCAGCGCCTGGCGAAGTAGCGGGTAGCGGATGTGGAGCATCTCCCCGCAGCGGGACACCAGCTCCTTCTGTCGACCCATGGCTGGGCAGGCGGCGGCGCTATCCTGCGGGCGGGCGGGGGAGGCAGCGGGCGGCTGGCGGCAGGCGAGAAGAGCAGTGGCCTGGAGCGCCGCTGGTGCCCTTTATAAGACACGCGGGAGACACGGCCACGCCCGTCTGCCACCCCTCCCGCTGAGCCCTGCGCTGGGCGGGAGTGGGCGGCCACCACCCACGGCCGAGCCTGGGGGAACTGGTGAAGTTGGTTAGGGGACATAGGGTATGAGGAGATTTGAGGATGAGTTAGCACTGCCAGGACACTTAGGGGAGGGAGTGTCGCAGGGACTGAGAGAGGACTGAGGGAGGACTGAGGGCATCTAAGAACCAGTGGGTGTGGTTTATGTGTTTGTGGAGGCAGCTTGCAGGACCACTGGGGGGCCGACAATGGAGCTGCCAAAGAAAGAGACCTCCTGAACCCATGAGGTCTCATGGTGAGTTAAGTAGGCAACCCATTACTGGGGGTGACAGGACACCTGTTAGAGAGGAAAGGAACCGGCCCCATCCCTATCTTTGACTGGACCGAGGGGGTCAGGGGACTGGAGGGAGGAAGCTGTGGGCCCCAAGCAAGAAAAGACCTTCTCGCAGTCCAGACCCAGGTGGGGAAACAGAACATATGTGCTAAGTTCCAGTCAGAGTTCACAGGACTTCGTTTTGTACTATAAGAACATGTCACTTGTATGTGTTGGCCAGCTGTGTTCACGCTTACTTTTTTTTCTTTTTTGGTACTGGGGAATGAACTCAGGGGCACTCCACCACTGAGCCGCATCCCCAGCCCTATTTTGTGTTTTATGTAGAAACAGGGTCTCACTGAGTTGTTTAGTGCCTCGCCATTGCTGAGGCTGGCTTTGAACTTGTGATTCTCCTGTCTCAGCCTCCCAAAGTGCTGGGATTACAGGCTTGCGCCACGGCGCTCGGCTTCTGTTCACACTTAATATAGGTCCTGTGAGCCAAATCACACTTGCTGGGCATTCCTCCTGGCTAGGTTCAACATGGACTGTTGAACATGGCTCTGTTAACTGAACTTGTCATGTGTGTACATGTGTTCACTATTCACATGACTTCAGAGGCTGAGGGGCAGTTGTCCTGACATGCCTCATGGACATCTTGCCAGCCAGGTGAGTTATATTGTGTTTGTTTGTTTATTGGGGGTTGGGGAGGATACAAGAGATTGAACTCAGGGGCACTCAGCCACTGAGCCACATCCCTACCCCTATTTTGTGTTTTATGTAGAGACAGGGTCTCACTGAGTTGTTTAGTGCCTCGCTGTTGCTGAGGCTGGCTTTGAACTCACGATTCTCCTGCTCAGTTTCCCAAGCCGCTGGGATTACAGGCGGCTCTGAGTTCCACTGGTTTTAATCCTCTCCTCTCCCATTCTGGCAGATCTCCTCACCAAGGAAAAGTCTGTCACTTTAAGAGATTGAGGGGCTGGGCACTTGAGGCACTGGATTCGATTCTTAGCACCACATACAAAAATAAACAAATAAAATAAAGGCATGCTGTCCATCTATAACTACAAAAAAAATTTTTAAATTTAAATAAAAGAGATTGAGCTGGCCAAACTGCGCGTCAGCTATGTTTGAAGGGAGATCATGGAGAAACACCTATGCGTATATATATATATATATATACACTTATATATATATATATATATGGGGGGAGCAGATACTGGAGATTTTAACCCAGGGATGCTTTACTACGGAACCACATCCCCAGCCTTTTTTTTTTGGTGGTGGTGGGGATTAAACTCAGGGCCTTGTAAATGTGAGGCAAGCACTCTACCAACTGAGCTAAATCCTTTGCACCCCCAGCCCTTTTTTTTTTTTAATTTTTTTTTTAGTTGTAGATGGACACAATGTCTTTATTTTATTGGTTTGTATGCGGTGCTGAGGATCGAACCCAGGGCCTCACGCATGCGAGGCAAGCGCTCTACCACTGAGCTACAATCCCAGCCCCCCCCCAGCCCTTTTTTATTTTTTATTTTGAGACAAGGTCTCACTAAATTGCTGAGACTGGTTTGAATTTACAATTCTCCTGTCTTGGTCTCCTGAGTCCCTGGGACTGAGTCCCTGGGATTACAGGCATGCACCACACCTGGCTCCCACCCCCTACCACCCTGTGCTTGAGATTGAATCCAGGGGCTTGTGCATTGTAAGCCTATGCTCTACCACTGTGCTATATCCCCAGCCCCCATGCTGCATTTAATAATCAGAAAACCGGCCTGAAGTTGTAGCTCAGTGAAAGAGTGCTAGCCTAGCATGTGCAAGGACCAGGGTTTGATCCATAATACTGTAACAAAAAGAAGAAGAAGAAGAGGAGGAGGAAGGAGGAGGAGGAGGAAGAAAGGAGGAGAAGGAGAAAGAGAGGGCAGTGGCAGCTGAAGCCTAATAGCCTGGGCCCAGAGCAGGACTGAGAGCAAATAACCTGCTCTTAACCCTGAATCTTTGGCGGCATTGCTAGGGGAGACCAAAGAAACCACATTTTCCAGAGGGATTTAGTCCATGTGGACTAAGGGCCCTGGGGATTTGTCCCTTGAGGAATAGCTATTAGGAGTAATGGCTGTCAGAAGTGAGGACTCCCAGACCCAGAGGCCCATCACCCAAAGAAGTGATGTTTAGAAAAATATGCACAGGGTTGCTGGGTGTGGTGGTACATGCCTGTAATCCCAGTAACTCAAGAGGTTGAGGCAGAAGGATCACAAGTTCAAAACCAGCCTGAGAAATTTAGGGAGACTCTGTCTCAAAATAAAAATAAAAAAGACTAGGTATAGCTCAGTGGTAGAGCACTCCTGAGTTCAATTCCAAGTAAACCTCCCCCACCAAAAAAAGAGCTGGGCATAATGGGGCATGCTTATAATCCCAGCAAGGAGGCTGAGGCAGGAGGATGACAAGTTCAAGGCCAGCTCAGCAATTCAGCAAGGTCCTAAGCAATTTAATGAGACTCTGTCTCAAAATTAAAAAAATAAAAAGGCCAGGTGCAGTGCACATGCCTGAAATCCCAGTAGCTCAGGAGGCTGAGGCAAGAGGATCACAAATTCAAGGCTGGCCTCAGCAATTTAGCAAGGCCTAAGCAACTTAGTAAGAACCTATCTCAAAATATAAGGGGCTGGGATTGTGGCTCAGTGACAGAGTACTTGCCTCACATGTGCGAGGCATTGGGTTTAATCCTCAGCACCACATAAAAATAAATAATATGTCCATCTTCAACTAAAAAAAATTTTTTAAAAATATATAATATAAAAAGGGCTAGAGATGTGACTCAGTGGTTAAGTGCCCCTAGGCTTAATCCCTGGAACCAAAAAAAAAAAAAATTTTTTTTTTTTTGGAGATTGAACTCAGGGGCACTCGACCACTGAGCCACATCCCCAGCCCTATTTTGTGTTTTATGTAGAGACAGGGTCTTACTGAGTTCCTTAGCGACTCACCATTGCTGAGGGTGGCTTTGAACTCGCAATTCTCCTGTCTCAGCCTCCCTAAGTGCTGGGATTACAGGCTTGCGCCACTGTGCCTGGCTCAAAAAACTAAATAAAAAGGGTTGGGGATGTGGCTCAGTAGCTAAGTGTACAGGGTTCAATAATTCCTAGTACCAAAAAAAAAAAGAAAGAAAGAGAAGAAAAAAATATACATAGAATAGATTCACACACATACATACAGGAATATGCATGCATATTCACACACATAAACACACATACCCCACAGCTTACAGTCACACTAACCTAGAGACACTGAGATCAGCTCACATGCTCATGGGATCCCATTCACATGAGAGCCTGGCCGTAGGCTCACACATATGTGGAACCCATATATGAGGCTTCTTAGAGCCCTGGGCCCAGAGAGATGCACCCTCCATAGACACCCCCTCCCAGGGCTAGAGGCCCCATGGTGAATCAGGGAGCCATCACCGAGTGCCCGCCCACTGGCCCTAGTGCTAGTCTATGACTCAAGACAGAACCATAGACTCCTGGTGCCAGAGCTCCAGCCACAGGCTATGGGAGTGTGGGAACACCTTCTTCCAAGTAATCCTGTCTATTCTCCCTCCTATGGGGTACCTTTCAGCCCCTCACTGCCTCAAGTGGGGCTGCAAGGGCAGGAATTCCTCAGTACTGAAAGAAACGGGTAACTCATCCCATAGCACCGCATCCTGTTGGATTCTGGGCCTGCTGACAGCTAAGTGTGGCCTGGGAACCAAAGCAGGGACAAAACTAGGGACTGGAAAAAAACTAGGGACAAAAAACTGGAAAAAACTAGGGACACCAACAGTCACACTCAAGGTCCCTAAATACACTTGTTTGCACTCAGCTCATATGGGTGGCATGAGGGGAAAGGTCTCACACAAACTATGGATTTGTATTGTCTTGTTCACATTAAGCATTATTGATTGATTGCAGTTCTGGAAATTGAACCCAAGGATGCTCTACCACTAAGCTATATTCCCAGCACTTTTTATTTTTCATTTTGAGACAGATTTTCACTAAGTTTCTGAAGTGACCTAGAACTTGCTATCCTCCTCCCTCAGCTTCTGCAGTTGCTGCTGGGATTTTAGGCATGAGCCACCATGCCTGGCTACATCAAACAATATTTATTTACACATGTACAGCTACACACACTAGTCTTTGTGTGAATGTTGTCTGTGCTTGTCTGTAACCCTGGAGCTGCAGTTTACCATAGGAGCATCTTTGTGACCCACCTCCAGTTGATGCAGCCCTATATCAAGGCACCTGGTTTGGCAAGTGAAGCAGAGATTGGATCTCAGTGCCCTAGATCCCCTTGTCCCATCAGTCAGGGCCCACATGTAGGACCATGATCCCATGTACTCTAACCAAATTCATTCATACACATAACTAGGGTGCACACATGTTTTCACATGTATGTACACATGCCCATTAGAATGGTTAGGGTTATAACCTATCCTATGAATGGATAGGTCTTCATGCTTCTTAATAGATATGAAAGGACCTTGCCTGGAGGAGGGGAAGGCTGCCATGCTTTCCAAGGGCCTCTTATTCCTGTTATCCCTTCTTGGGTCACCTGGGATGGAGACAGGTTAAGGAATGCCTGTACGGAAATGCCAGGCTAGCCTGAGTATGGAGCAGAAGTGTAGATGTCTCACTGTGAAATTCTGGAGGCATCATTCTCATTGTAGTGTGTGTATAACGCCTTCTTTGGAGCAGAAGGCAGAATCAATAATGGCTTCACAGAGAAGAGGCAGCTTGGTGAGGAGGCCTCAACCCTGTGAGTCACACAGCGTACCCAGAACCGTCTAGGTTCCCTCTTGTGCTTTGAGAAGGAAGATTAGGGCTGAGTACAGGCTGGATGCCAGCCCCTCTGGAAACTCTGGGAAGGATGCTGGTGAGGAGGCCCCACCTCCTCCTAGGGCATCTTGAGCAAGAACTGCGTCTCACCTGGGCTGGAGGCTGAGCCAAGAAAGGGGCCTGAGCCCCACATCCTCCCGTGGGAGGCCATGACTCCTTTAAACTCAGAGCTGGGGGAGTGGGTTCCCAGGCAAGGGAAGGGCTAAGATACAAGTCTCAGCCTGCTGGACCAGAGGGGCTGGCTGGGGCCCTTTAAGGGGTGGGGGTGGCACACCCTTCATTTCCTGCCCCCCAAACTCTTTCTGCCTGAATGAAAGCAGCCTGAACCAACAAAAGAGACATGGGCCTTGCTATCAGTGAGTCAGAGGTGGGATGGAAATGGTAGAAACCAACTCACTCTGGAGCCTCCCAGTCTCCCCCAACCCTCTAACCTCTTCTAGAGCATTAGTGGATGGGGGAAGGACAGCAAAACAGACACACAGACATTTTCAAGTGTAGAAAGCACTTCCTCCCACTTTGCAAAACAACCTCCAGAAGTGAGTGTGTTTTCCCCATTTCACAGATGACCCAGCTGAGGTTTGGAGAGAAGCCACCTGCTAAAGACACTCAGCTACAGAGTACTGAGCTGAGATTCAAACCCTAGGGGGATGGGGAGATGGTGAAGAAGGCAGAAGCCAGGAGCCACAGTACGAGCAGTGAATCAGGACTCAGAAACCCCTTGAACTCTTCCATACTCTGCTCCCTTTCCAGAATGTGTCCCCACTCTTAAGTCACTGTCAGACACTATTATTGCTTCTGGCTTTAAGGGTGGGGGGCTGGCTCTGGACTAGAATGGGGAGTGAAGAACAGACATGAATCACCCCATTATGAGCGTCCCCAGACTGGGGGACGGACAGGCAGCTCCTCCTCCTGTGCCAACCTAGTTACCGCGGTCTTCGGACAGGCAAGATAGCCCAAAGCTCATGAAGAAGTGCTTTGGGCACTTCTGGGTGGATCTCCAGTTTTGGACCTTAAGAGAATCTACCTCTGGGTTTACCCACTGGTGTACTTGAGCTGCCCTCGGCAGCCTTTGAGGGGTTAGGAGAATGGAGGGTCATAATGAGGCAGCAGAAGGATGGGACTGAGGTCCAGACCCCTTGCTGAAGAGGGGCCCAGAATTATAGGGACTATGCTGACAGGGCAGAGACCTCTGGCAGACCCAGACCCTCAGCCCTGAAGCTTGGCTTGGCCACTGAGTAATCAGGTGGCCTAGACTGCTCTCTTCCTGCACCCCTCAGTCTATTTCTTCATCAGTCATATGGAGGTTTCAGTTGTAGGCACTCCCAGAGCCTCTGTAAGAATGCAACAAGATTGAGGATATTTTAGGGTTTGAACACAGTGCCACATAGTCAACATGGCAAGAAAGGTTCATGTGAAAGCTGACTCTAACCGGAGCTGCATTTCCTCCTCTGTGTGCTTAACATGCAGAGGTGTGTACACGTGTATCCATGGGGGTCCACGTATGCATTTGTGTGCCCTCAGGGGTCTGTGTGCATACCCATGTGTGTCCCTGTCCGGGACTGGTTGTGGGTTTGGGTGGGTGTTTACAAAGGCCAGACATTGGATATGGAGATGTGTTGAAAGGTCCGGAGACCAACTGCCAGACATTTGGGTCATCCCCATCCCAGCCTCAGGGGGAGGAGAGTTAGTGACATGTAATTGACATAGACCAGGCCATCACTGAGAACAGGCCTAGGGTGTCTGGAGAGCTCTGGTTCACACCTCAGGGACCAGATCCCTGAAGAGCTTGCTTTCTGATTTCCCATCTCCCTCCTCATGGGCAGGAATAGGTTACTTCAAAAGATGAGAGGTCAGGACCAGAGATCAAAGAGGAAAGGAGAGCTCATAGGCTTCCTGGGAGGTCCAAACCAGGGCCTGAACATTAGTTGCCCCTCATAGACAAAAGGGAATATGGAGCATCCTTTGGGCTAGGGCAATCAGAGGGCTTCCTGGGGAAACATCTGTCTAGGAATTTTGTGGAGATGAGAGACTGCTGGACTAACAGAGGTGACTGGGCATGAAGAGAGCAGTAATAGAGAGGCTAGGGAAAACCAGTGGTACAGGAAGGGTCTTGGGTCCTATACTAAGGGCCTGAACCTTATCTGGGGAGCAGGAAATATTTGAGCTCGGTTTCTCTAAGTCCAGGCTCTGAAGAAGTTCTCACAGGTATTGCTACAGCTGGAGGTGGGGATAGGGAAGCCACGACTACCTATGCTTCAACCACAGCATTTTACATTAGGGTTCTGAATAAGATTACAATTGACAAACTACCCCACTAAAAAAAGTGTTTAACAGGAGCTCTGAAGGTTTTAAGCAGGGGGGTGACTTGGTCTCCATTTGCCATATGAAAGATCTGGCCGCTGAATAAAGGATGGGTTGGAGCTGGAGAGGCCAGCCAGGAACCTGGGAGGAGGTCATAAAGGAGGAAAAGAGGCCAGATGCAGGGCAATGGCTATAGGAAGGGAGGGGGTATGAATTTGGGATTTTGGAAGCAGGTGAGGAAAGAACGTGGGCGAGAAGCTGAATGGAAGGTGGGAATTGGGTAGACAGGAATTGAACCTAAAGTGGGTCCAGGAACCAGCTGGATAATTGCTTTCTGAAGGGTCTGTGGTCTAAGGACAGGAGGCATGGAGTGAAGGAGGTGGTCTGACTTTGGCATGTCAGTTAGGTGATTAGTATGTGTGAGCACCAGTATGCTCTCCTCTCATCCCAGCCCAGTCTGACAGTTAATTATAGGGCAGCCACCAGCTATCTGCCCAAAGGGAGAGGAGTCACAGGGGAATGATCCAGGGGAGGGGACAAGGTGCGGCAGGAGTCTGCAGTCAGGAATGACTTCTTGATGGTCTCTAGTCCTGGGAGTCAGTGGGAACTGGGCTTCAGGGAGACCCCATAGGTGAAGAAATGGTGACGCTATGGTGTGGAGGGAAGTTAGAGAAAGGCCAAGCCACCATAATTGTTTTTCATCTTAACTGTTGGTGGACAAGTGGAACAGGGGCTGGATCTGTTCCCTTGCCCCTTCAGTCAAGGCCCAATCTTGGCCTCTAGTCTTTGGGAGACCCAAGCCCGTCCTGCAGGTTTCTAGTCTGGCAGAATAGGGGAGCTAGGTCTTGCATTTGAGGGGGGCTCCCAGCCAGGAAGTCGATTTCTAGTCTTGAGCTTAGGTGGACCAGAGTGCTCATTATCCTGTCTTCCCCTAGTCCTGACCCTGCTCCTATAGGTCTTGCTCATAACAGCTGCAGCTCAGACCCAATTCTTCCTCACCTCATCCTTAGGCCCACAAAGGCCAGTCTTAGCAGCAGCCACTGAAGCCAAAATACTATAATTCTCTGTAGCTTCCCATGCACACCCTGTGTGATCCTGGACAAGTTCTTACACCTCTGTGAGCCTCATATAAACCAGAAAAAAGATCCTTCCCACCCACCTCTGAGAAGCTGAAGTGCCAGAGAAGTAAATCTCTTTCTGGATTTGGAACATTCTTTTTGGTTCCTCTTAGTTCCATAGGACATTCTCCCTGCCCCACTCTCCTTACTGGGGAATTAAACCCAGGGATTCTTTACCACTGAGCTATATCCCTAACCCTTTGTATTTGAGACAGGATCTTGCTAAATTGCTTATGTTGGCCTCAAACTTGCCATCCTCCTGCTTCAGCCTCCTGAACAGGTATACACCACCACACCTGGCCCATGAGGCAATCTGAGATGTGTCCTTCTCCCTCTGCTGCAGGGGGATGGGCAGGTTGGCCTATCCTATGGAGGTTAGGAGTGACTCATGTGCCCTAGGCTTCCTCTCTCCCTTATCACTCACAGGGATTAATCTGTGACTCACAAAGTACCGGATATTGGGGGGTGGCATGTATATTGAGGGGAGGCTGTTTAGGCCAAATATGACTTAATAGGTCAGGGACGGAGCAGTCCTCAAGACTTCATTGAATATAAGGGACCTGTAGGTTTTAGGGTCTTGCTCTTTTTCTTCCCAAATTAAGAATTGGGCAGAGGAAAAGAGCCTTCACTTAAAGGGATTCTGGTTTGGAGGTTGTCATTACCACAGCCAGATAGGAGGACTCTTTGAGGGTTCACTAAATTGAACTAGAGAGGATTGGAAGTTCAGTCAGAACCAGAGGAATTGGAACCCCAAAATGGAAAGTTTTATTTTTAGCTACAGAAAAAGGAGTCCAGAGTTCCTACCTCCTATTTGAGAGCTTTTTCTTCTGACCTGCTATAGAAAAAGAGATTTCCCCCTTTTCAGCAAACCAGAGCTGGAAGCAAGAACCTACACACACGAAGACTAATGCATAGAGATGTGTGGCCACTGAGCACACACATGAGACAAATCATGCCACATGTCAGAGATTCCTACCCCATCCACATCCACCTACAGAGTTAAGTGCAGGGGCCAGCAGAAGCAGGAACACCATCTTTTTTTTTTTTTTTGGTACTGGGGATTGAACTCAGGGGTACTCAACCACTGAGCCACATCCCCAGCCCCATTTTGTGTTTTATGTAGAGACAAGGTCTCACTGAGTTACTTAGCACCTCACTGTTGCTGAGGCTGGCTCTGAACTTGCAATTCTCCTGTCTCAGCCTCCCAAAGTGCTGGGATTATAGGCTTGCGCCACTGAACCCAGCTACCATCTTGTGTACACCTACACATAAATTTTCCTGCCCGGCTTCTCTCCTTCCCTTTTCAAGTCTCCAGCTTCTGATCACCATTCCCAACCCTCTTGCATCTAGTCCCTCAACCAGAGCTGGAATACTTTCCTATTCTGGAGCCCCAGTAGACTGGGATCTGAACGGTCAGACAATGTCATACTGGACTGAAGCAAGGAGCCCAGCCCCCTCACCTACTTCCCTGAGAAAGTCTGAGGAAAACAGGTTGGAGCTGCCACGTGAGGGGCTTAATGCCAAGCAGGAGCAGAGTGCAGGAAGGGATGGTGCTTGGTGCTTCTGAGGTTTCAGCCCTCTTCCCTTGCCACATAAGGCACCTGACAAAGCCATTACAAGCCCATTCTATAGGTGGACAGACAGCCCAGCAAAAGTGACTTACTCAGGACCACATTAGGAGGTATCAAGAAGCTCACAGCTCAGACCTAGGGTTGGTACTGGTGTCTGCACCACTTAGAGCCAACTGCTCTAACTTCGCCTAGGATAGATCCCCAACAGGATAATCCAGAATTAGGTTTGTGAAAGGGCCTGTAGCTGCTCCAGGAATGAAACAGGATGGTTTGAAACAGACCAGTAACCCTTGGCCCTCCCCAGAGCCTGTGGAGAAACTGCAGAAACAGTCCAAGGAACCCCCAAGGGGAAAAAGATACAAAAGAAAAGCCAATGGGGATGGATATAGCTCAGTTGGTAGAGTGCCTGCCTTGCATGTACAAGGCCTTGAGCTCAATCCCCAGTACCACTACCAAAAAAAAAAAAAAAAAAAAAGAGCCAAGAACAATTGTAGATCATGAGTTGTGGGGATCCTTAAGGGATGGGATCATTTCTTTTGCTCAAAATAAAGCCTAGAGCCGGGCGCAGTGGTGCACACCTGTAATCCCAGCACTTTGGGAGGCTGAGACTGGAGAATCGCGAGTTCAAAGCCAGCCTCAGCAATGATGAGGCGCTAAGCAACTCAGTGAGACCCTATCTCTACATAAAACACAAAATAGGGTTGGGGAAGCCAGCCGCGGTGGCACAAGCCTGTAATCCCAGCACTTAGGGAGGCTGAGATAGGAGAATTGCGAGTTCAAAGCCAGCCTCAGCAATAGCGAGGCGCTAAGCAACTCAGTGAGAACCTGTCTCTACATAAAACACAACATAGGGCTGGGGAAATGGCTCAGTGGTCGAGTGCCCAAGTTCAATCTCCAGCACCAAAAAATAAATAAATAAAGCCTGGTACACTGATGCTTATTTAACAATAAACATAAAAGCCCAGTGTGGTGGTAAACACCTTTGATTCCAGTGACTAGAGAGGCTGAAGCAGGAGGATCACAATTTCAAGGCCAATCTTGACAACTGAGCAAGACCCTATCTCAAAAACAAAACCAAACCAAAAAACATAGCCCAGATATGTAGCCAACCAATTTACTCCATACCCCAATTTCAACCCTGAGCTGAACTGTCTGTTCCATGACAGTGACAGTTCCACAAAGTCTAACAGAGTTCTTTTTTCTTTTTTTGGTACTGGGGATTGAACTCAGGGGCACTCGACTACTGAGCCACATCCCCAGCCCTATTGTTTCATGTAGAGACAGGGTCTCACTGAGTTGCTTAGCACCTCGTTGTTGCTAAGGCTGGCTTTGAACTTGCAATTCTCCAGTCTCAGCCTCCCAAAGTGCTGGGATTACAGGTGTGAGCCACCATGCCCGGCTTAACAGAGTCCTCTTGTAGCATCTCATCATCTTAAGAACAGAGCTTACAGGACAGGCATCAAAGTCCTTCCATGATAGGCTCTACCTTGGAGCTTGTTCCCTCATCTACTCAGAAGGGAAGATAACAAAAAGTGCCTCCTTCATCAGAGCTGGTATGATTGTAGCCTAATTTCCATACATAAGATAGAGAAAACACCACCTAACTGTGCCCAGTGCTTATTAGGCACTCATAAACATCAACTTTTTCTCTTTCAGGCTCTCTTTCACCATCACTATCCCACCTGCTCGGGGAGAGTTTACAAAAAATGATTTCTATTTCCCTGTGGCCTCCATCTGCTTGGCCGGGTGCCCCTTCTGCATATATCTATTTCCTACTTGAGCAAAGCCCTGTACTCAGTGCCATGAAGAAAACCAAGAAATCTGTGTTCAAACATGTTCCCTGCTCTTACGGAGTTTAGACACAGGAGATCAGGTTAAAACCAGGTGAAAAGGGAAACAAGCCAGGAAAATGGATGGAATTAAGTAATTTAACTTTAAATCAGAGATCAAGACAATAGGAGGTTCACACCGCTGTGCGTGCCTGCTAAGTGAACTCAACTGGGAGTAACTGCTCTCATAGTTCAGAGGGAAGGAGCACCTCAGGCTGGGGGCGAGGGCAGGGCTTAGGAAGGGCCCTATTTGAGCTGAGTCTGGAAAAACAGCCAGGATTAGGGGAGACAGGAGCAGGGAGTGGCTGCCAGAAAGGGGGTGTGGACCAAAGTGAAAGAGGCAGCATATCCCTCCTGAGGCTCCAGGAGCTCTAGAACAGAACTTGGGTCTTGCTCATGTCTGCAACTCTACTGCAAGGGAAGCTTCTGACGTGAATGGGCAGCAGCACAGAGCTGACAGGACTTAAGACCCTGAGAGGCCAAGGAGTACCACCCAGACCCCTCACCCCTTCATCCACCCAAAACCATCCCATCCTGTTCTTTTCCACTGTCTCTACCCTGAGAAGCAGCAGCACCAACACAGGAGGGCACTATGCCCCTTCAATGCAGTCTATTCATACATTCACAGCCCCCTTTCCATTGCTTAGTGCTCGGGCTGTGACCCTCAGGAAGAGCCACACCTTCTCTGGGTTCCATCCAAGCCTGACGCTACAGTGAAGGGCACACTGAGATCTGGGCACAAGTCCTGCCAGTGGGAAGGGGACAAACCCCAGGCACATACCCTCTTCTCCAAATGCTTTTGGGAGAAGCCCAAGAGGGAACAAAATAAAATAAAAAGGTACAGGTCCATGGCTTCCAAGCAGATGGATCTCCTGGGTTCAGTTCCCTCTGAGCTGGCTCCTACTTCTCTTCTCAGAGTTCAGGTGGTCAGGACCAGGGAACTCCATAAGACACCCAGGAAGGGAGCATCAGACAGAAAATTGGGACAGGACTTTCTTTGGGGATGGTTCAGTATTTCAGGCCAGCAGATCCTCCATGGAGGGTCCACATGCAATGAGGGTGGCCACATCATTGACATCTTGCTCCAGAGGTACTGAGTCCAGCTGTCCATCTACAGCTTGTTTTAGGGCTGGCATCAAACAGTCCACCTCTCACTTCGGGCGTCCACAGCCTGCACCAGACCTTCTCCCATCACAGCAAAGTCCTCTAGGATTGCTTCTATGTTGGGCAGCATCACTAACTCCCCACCTTGAGACACAATCATGTGTCCCTTTGTGCTGGAAGCCTGAGGGAATCAGAGAAGAAATGTGGGTTGAGGTGTCACAAGGCACACCCTGAGACACCAGGCTGGGGACAGAACGGGGGTGGTGGAGAAAAATATACATGTCCACACACTGTGCACTTAACCCAGATCATTCATGGCACAGACTACCCACAGACAAGCATGTCCACAGGGAAACACATGTACACAATCAGGAAGACACATGCTGTCATTGGCCAGCACACCTTGAAGGGCTGGGGCTGGAAGCTGGTGGGCTTCCAGAGGACACCGATCACCTCTCCACCATGCTGGTCATAGAAGAAAAGGGCCAGATCCCCAAACGCCTCCTAGGGAGGGTCACAACAAAGATAAGATTATGCATGGGCACCCGAGAGTCTCCTCCATGGCCCCAACTCCACCTTAAGTCTTCTCCCCAGGCCAGCTAGCCTTTAGGCTCTACCCTGAGTTGTGCTAGATAGAGTTGAGGAGGATCGTAGGCCAACACAGGCATCAGGGATGACAGCCCTGGCTTATTGAGCAGGCCACGGCAGAAGGAGGCAGCTGGAGAATCCACAGCCTGGCGATGCCGGGGAATATGGCGGGGAGACAGATGGATCAGCACATCATACATGTCCAAGGGTGGCCGGAACACTGTCTAAGGAGAGAATAGGCAGGAGTTAAAAGTGGCCCCTTGAGTTACCCTTCAACATACCCACCTTATTTCCCTCCTTCATTCTACCATCTATCATGGGACTACAGGCCCATATGAAGGCAAGAATAGTAAGACACACAGAAGGAAGCAGCTGGTGCCAGTTTGAGGCCAGCAGGAAGAGTAAAGGTTTTAAGTTCTGCCACTGCCAGGCATCATGGTAGCTTCAATCCCTTCTCAGGATTCAGTCTCACCAGATAGGGGGACTGAGTATCCTCTGAGGGCCCCTTGAATTCTAGATTTCCAGGGTTCAAGGATAGGACCTCCATAGCCCCTGGAGTCACTGTTGGTCAGAGACTTACCCTGATGTCCCCAGGCCCCCAGGGATCCATGAGCTGCTTCTCTAGGACAGGCAGGGCCTTGGCTGCTAGGATCACAAGCTGCTGAAGGATCTAGTGGGTACAGAAATATCAGACTACAACTGACCATGTGTCTCCTAGCTCATGATGGGCCTGTTTTTTCTTGGAGTAGAAAAATCAAATCTGGGGTCAGGCATGGGGTTTAACCTGGGCTGAGGGTCCATCTTGTGTCCACACAGAGCTTTTACGGTCCTGGGGAGTAATAATGACCATGACTGGGAGTCGTGTTCGAGCTGCCAAGAAGCTACTACGAATGTCCACCTGCTCCTCCACTAGAGAAAAGAGGGAAGGTCCTAGATCAGCCTCCCCAACCCCAAAAGACATACTTTGCTGCTCCAGGTTCTCTTCCTATGTACCCAGCAGCCATTCATCAGGGATTTTCCTATAACCTCCCTCAAGGGGCAAAGGTGATGAAAGGGACACCGCATTTGCCTTAATCGTGTGGATGTTAATCTCAGCCTCAAGCCACAGGCAGAATTTTCCACTGCCTGGCACCCCATGTCTGGTTTCTGGGCCTGCACAAGCTGAGGCCTGCCCCTGGCCCCCTCCCACCCTGGGCTCCCACACACCTGTGGAATTAGGAACTTGACACCCTGCTTTCTGCTGAGACCTAGAGCTCCTCAGTTTACAACCGGAAATCAGCTAAGAGGTGTGTGCACATAGTTGACACCTCATTGCTCCCCACAAGATTCCTTACCAGTGTTCAGGATCCTCCTTCTACCCTCATCTAACTTCCACATTCCCCCAGGGAGCCTGCTCATCATCCCAGTCCAGTCTGTCTCTGAACACCCATGGGCAAACTACTCTACAGTCAGATTGATCTGGGCCTTTTCCTCTTGATATCCCCACTCAAAAGATAGGCAGGCTTAGATATCTGGGCTGGAGGAGGCATACAGAAAACCTAATAGACAAGGAAAACCCTTCCTGTCCTACTCTGCAATCCATAAAATGTAGTTTTTCCAGTGTTCTGATACCTGTCCTACCACTTACCAGTAAGCTCACTGTTGAGATTGACAATGAGGGGGTTATTCTTCCAATCAAAGGTTGACACCAGGGAAAGAAACCGAAGGAAGCCAACCTGTGGAGAGCTGAGTGGAAGGAGTAATAGTCTAGGATCCAGCCATACCCTACTCCCCAAGGATATCCCCACAATCTAGAGAGCCCAGATCCCTTAGTGTGGGTTGTGGGAGGGTGGGGTATCTTAGAACCTCCCTCATCACTTTTTTTTCTTTCTTGGGGGGCACTGGGGATTAAACCCAGAGGGACTCAACCACTGAACCATATCCCCAGCCCTTTTATTATTTTATTTAGAGGCAGGGTCTTGCTAAGTTGCTGAGACTGACTTTGAACTCACCATCCTCCTGCCTCAGCCTCCTGAGCTAATGGGGTTACAGTTGAGTGCCACTGTGCCTGGCTCCCCACTACTTCATTATAGACAGTCCCTTTCATTTGGACAGAGGGTACAATTCAAAGGGGAACTTCCTGGCTAGGAAAAAGATAGAAGGAATTACCTAGGAGGGGTGAAGGGCTCAGGGTGCAAGAAAAGGGCAGCAGCCACCAGGTCCAGGCTCTCATCAGTGAATCCCTCACCTAGAAGCTGGGCTCGCACCCACCGCTTAGCCAGTCGAGCCACACCAGAGAAAGCAGGGTGCTGTTGCTGGAGTCTGAGGAGAGGAGTAGCAGTGAGACTCAGGCACTCAGGGCCCAGGTACAGTGGCTGAGCCCCACTGCCACTATTTATCAAAACTTTAGGCCTCTGTGCTAATGCATTACATACATTATCTTATGTCTTTCTAACAAATACCCTAAGAGGTTGATCCTGATGTTATTCCCATTCTACAGATGGGAAAACAAAAAAGTCCAAAGGGACATAATAAGTTGCAGGGCCAGGACTCTGGGACTTATACTCCTAACTATTATACCATCTGGCTCCCCAGACAGACATACATACACAGAAGCAGAATAAAGACAGAAGGCGGCTTACAGACAAAAACAGTCTGCGCAGGTAACCTTACCCATGCAGGGCACTGGTGAGCAGAGGCAAGTGCCTTGTGTCTCTCTCAAGACAGAGAGAGGCTGGTGTGTCCCTTAGTGAGATCATCCCCTGAGGGCTCCGCACCTCCCTCAAGATCTGAGGCTCCCGCTGATAGGCCACACGAATCCGGAACACAAATCCATCCTGTTGGAAGAGGGAATGGGACAGGAAGTGAATGTCAGTCTGAGTCCTGGAGATGCTCTGATACCTACACCCTTGCTCCCCAGCCTGATGCCCACAGGGTATTATCTTTACACCCTGACATCCCTGGAGGCTTTGTCTTGGGAATTTCCTGCCCCACACCAGTCTGACCTTGAGGACATCAGTATGTGTGGCAGTGGCACGGCACTGCAGCCCATGTTGCTGCGTTAGCAGCTCTGCCAGGCGCAGCTGGAAGGCAGCTCGGACCCGTCGTATGGCCTCAGCTTCCTGTGGCCACTGACCACTGCCTTCCAGGTGACAAACCACTAAGGAAAAAGAGGAGTGAGAGGTCTCATACTGCAGCTCAGAGTGGGAACTACCTCTCCCACTCCCTCCTAAGAGCCCTCTTACCGGTCATGGGCTCCACATATGCTGGACAGGGTTTATCCAGCCGGGGCAACAGAGATGCCCGTTCCCGGAGTTGCTCATAGAATGAGCAGGCTGGCTGGACTGGGGTTGGTGGGAATACCTGTGGGAGAAGGAGACCTTGGGTTGAGAGGGAATACCCAGTCAGGAGAAGGGAAGGATACTGGTTGACTAGACCACAGGTCAGGGGAGTCATGCAGAAAGGGTCCCTTCCCTATTGTACCTCACCTCTGTGTACCGCAGTACTGGGTGAGCTCCCTGAACGGCAGACACAGTCAGTGGGAGACCTTCCAATCCCCACAGCATGCGGCTAAGGTCATCGTAGCAACATACAGCCACTGCCAGGGCCTCCTCACCTGTGCTAGAGGTCTGAGGGGGAGAAGACAATCAGGAGGCTGAACCTTGCAAACCCCATAAGAGATTTTGCCATGGCTCAGGCTGGAGTGGGGCTAGCGCCCCCCCTGCTGGACACCCTAGGAAGTGGATCCTGGCTGGGTTATAAAGGGCTTCTCCCAGTCTTGCCACATAGATCTATAATTATTAGTTTTGACCTCAAGACGCTTACCTCTTTCAGGCCTTGAATCAGTGCATCTAGGAAGCTCCCCACATAGTGGACACAGTTATCTGGGATGTCAGCATGGCTGAAGAACAGACACAGACAGTCAGGGAGTGAAGAGCCATGCCACCAGTAGGAGCCCAGGCTTCACCCAAGGGCCTCGGCTAAACCCTCTTCAAAGTCTCTGACCATGGTTGTCTGCTGGCATGCAGATGCTAATACTCACAGTGCCAAGAGGTGGGTGACCACTTTGTTGGGGATAAGGCGTTTCTGGGACAGAGAGGCTGCCTCCCAGACCACAGCTTCCCGAATGGCTCCATCCTGGAAGCGCCGAAGCTCTGAACGGGACCCCCAAAACTGGCGGAAGTCAGCAGCCTGAGGAAAGGCAAGGGGTGGTGGTATCTCAGAAACCTCCCTGAGAAGTTAAGTGTAGTAGTACATGTCAGTAATCCCAGGTACTTGGAAGGCAGGGGCACAAGTTCAAGGCCAACCTGGACAACTTAGAGAGCCTGTCAAAAAAGAAAAACAAGGCTCAGTGGGCGAGTGCCCGAGTTCAATCAGTACCAAAAAACAAAAACAAAAAAGAAAAACAAGATCCCCACCGGCTGGGGAGGCTAAGACAGGAGGATCGCCAAGTTCAAAGTCACAGTGAGGCACTAAGCAACTCAGTGAGACCCTGTCTCTAAATAATACAAAATAGGGCTGGGGATGTGGCTCAGTGGTTGAGTGGCCCTGAGTTCAATCCCCAGTACTCTCCCCCTAAAAAGAAAAACAAACCCCAAAAGGGCTGGGGAATGTAGCTCAGTGGTAGAATGTCTGCAGGAAGCCCTGGGTTAAAAGGAAAGCAAAGAGCCCTGTGCGGTGGCGCAAGCCTGTAATCACAGCACTTAGGGAGGCTGAGACAGGAGAATCGCGAGTTCAAAGCCAGCCTCAGCAACGGCGAGGCACTAAGCAACTCGGTGAAACCCTGTTTCTACATAAAGCACAAAATAGGGCTGGGGGTGTGGCTCAGTGGTCGAGTATCCCTGAATTCAATCCCAGGTGCCCTCCCCCCACCCAAAAAAAAGGAAAGCAAAGGAAGAAAGGAGAAAAGGAAGGAAAGGAGAGCGAAGGAAAAAGGAACCAACTTCTCTGACAGGCTTTAACCCAGGTGGCATGAGAGCAGTCCACCAACCTCTTCCAACATATATGCTGGATGCCTCACCTCAGGTTGGTCAGCCTCTGGACCCAGCTCAAGGACACGGGTCAGTCCCTCAGGATGGAGGAGCAATCCCAGGGTCAGGGTCCCAGAGTCTTTGTGCTTTGGTGGATCTTGACTGATGTCCCACTGTAGGGTATAAAGAGGCTGATCTCAACCCAAGAACTCCTCAGCCTGGACTGGAAACTCACTTGCCAGCTACCTAGAAAGGCCAGGCTAGACGAATGCCATGTCCTTTAGGACCCTGGCTCCAGCCCCACTTAGACTCACAAACTCCCCAACCTTATACCATCTCACCTCTGGGACTGGGGGCCGAGAGTGGGCCAGCAGCTGTAGCCGGGACCCCAGGCCCCGCTCTAGGAGGGTAGTTAGTGGGCCCAAAGCAGCTGAGACATAATCACCACCACTGTCCTGCAGTTCTGGCCAGAGCTTCAGCTGGTGACATGCAGCCTGCAGGCGACTCAGTGGACGGATACTGGAGGGTATAGAAAGACAAAGAAGGGGGCGTGGTGGTGCACACCTGTAATCCCTTGGGAGACTGAGACAGGAGAATCAAAACCAGCCTCAGCATTGGTGAGGTACTAAGCAACTCAGTGAGACCCTGTCTCTACATAAAACACAAAATAGGGCTGGGGATGTGGCTCAGTGGTAGAGTGCCCCTGAGTTTAACCCACGGTGCCAAAACAAAAAAAAAAAGGACAAAGAAGGGAATCAGGGTCTGTGGACCCCTCATACCAGCTCTTTTCCTGAAAGATGTGAACCACCTGCCTCAGGACCTTTGTCCAATCACCTCAGGAAGACAAGACCCACCAACATATCCTATCACCCCTAAACTCACTGCAGGACGTGGTCAAAAGCCCGGATCATGGGTTTGGGGGTCATCAACAGCAGCTGGAATCCATCATCAGTTTTGCTGTCCAGCAATGCCATAGACAGCCGTGCCTCATGCTGCACCTAGAACCACAAGGTTAAGGAGGGACCACTACTGTACCCCTTGTTGAAGGCTCAGACCAGGAGATGTGCCTCACCTTACTCTTTGGAGAGGACTTTCTGGGGTCCTTGTACTAATAGAAGGGACAGAGTCTGAGCTGGGATATCTGGGGAGTAAGGAGTAAGGGGCCTCTTAGTACCTGGTGGTAAGTGGAGGTAGTGACGTCAGCACAGAGGTTAAGACGGCCTGAGGGGTCCAAGAAGACAACAGGAAAGACCTGGTGGAAGTCATCCAGTGCCGGCTTGGAGAATAGAGAGAAGCCAGTCAAGGGTTAGGCCTTACCTTCAGGCCTCTCGGAACAGATCTGGCCCTTCTCCAACTCACCAAGGAGGGATCTGAGCTGAGACATAAACTGATCCCATTGACTGTCAGATCTGTGGTGGCTAGAGTGAAGAATAAAAAATGGAAACATCAAGCTGGGTGCAGTGGTGCACACCTGTAATCCCAGTGGCTCAGGAGGCTGAGACAGGAGAATCATGAGTTCAAAACCAGCCTCAGCAACAGCAAGATGCTTAGCAACTCAGTGAGACCCTGTCTCTACATAAAACACAAAATACGGCTGGGGATGTGGCTCAGGGGTCGAGTCCCCTGAGTTCAATCCCCACCACACACACACACAAAAGGAAACATCAAAAGGTGTACCCACCACCCTGGGGGCCCGCCCTAATAACCCTCCCTCAGCCTGGGTAGCTACAACTGCATGCCTCCAATATTCAATTTGCTCATCTGTACGATGTCAAGGAACCAAATCCCTAATGGAATAAGAAGATTCCTGGGATGAGAGGAAACTTTTGTCTTTCCTAAGGTTTTCCCATCTAGTTGCCTCACCCAGAAACTGCAAGACACTTCTCAGGACCTGGTAGCCGCTCATGGTGGTGTGGATCTTGCGTGTGGACACGAGGAAGGCAACCAACATGGAGATTATGAACCCACTAAACCCACCCAGGCCCTGAAAGAGATAAAGAGAAAGGCCTGTTCAGAGCCAGCCCATCACAGAGCAAGAAGAGGAGGCTGGGCCACCTCCAACTCACCTTGTCCAGCTCCCTCTGCCTCAGCCAGACCTTCAGAAGTGCCACACCATCCTTCAGTCCTAGGGAAGAGCCTAGCACATTTGACAACACCTGCACATGGGACCCTAGAGCTGTATCCTGCAGAACCCATGTGTTGTAGTGGGGGGTCGGGGGGTTGGGTTTACCTGTGAGAAGAAAAGGTCATGAGAAGAGAAGTCTCCACCGGATCCCTTTCTTCCAGCACCACCTCAACACCAGTGCCTGCTTACCATCCTCTGGAGGATTCTGCCCTTGGAACCAGGCAGAGCGCACATTGTTCTTTGTTGGCAACAAGCGGCATGGGCGGAAGAAATCAGATGGAGGGCATGGATGCAGACGTACAGTAACCAAGCGCTCATCTTTCCCTTGGTTGAGACAGAGACTGTTAAGACACTGTAGCTCTGGAACCAGGAGTCCTAGTACCTCCCCTCTCAGAGTTGAGGACCGTGTGCCTTCCCATTTTGAGGTCCCTAACTCCTCCCTTAACCTTAAGGCCTATGCATCTCACCTTGGCCTTCAGGCTCCTATTCCTAGTCCCTTAGACCAGAGGACCCTTTGGTTCTCCCTTTAGATTTATAACCCCGTCCTTAGCCTACTGTGTGCTTCCCACCATGTGGCCGTAGCAGCAGTGTGGGTTTCATGTGACAGCCATTGGTGTAGGAAAAGCGAACACTGCCAAAGACGGGGTCTTGGGCCAGGTAGTGAGCCAAGTGGGCCAGGTAAAGAGCACGCTTGCGGAAATAGCGCTGGTTCAGCAGGTCCTTGTCCTGTAGGATTTCCTGGAGGGGCCAGGGAAAGAAAGAGAGGGCCAGGCAAATAAGCTCTTGGAGGCTAAGAGGAAACAAGGTGAAAGTCTTGGGGCTTCTCTGCTAACGGTGGAGTGCTTGAGCCAGGATTTGCAACACCATACCAATTCTTAGATAAGGAAGACAAAGTTCAAAGGGAAACTGAGCCGGGCGTGGTGGCTCATGCCTGTAATCCCAGCACTTAGGGAGGCTGAGACAGGAGAATTGCGAGTTCAAAGCCAGCCTCAGCAACAGCGAGGTGCTAAGCAACTCAGTGAGACCCTGTCTCTACATAAAACACAAAACAGGGCTGGGGATGTGGCTCAGTGGTCAAGTGCCCCTGAGTTCAATCCCCAGTACCAAAAAAAAGGGAAACTGGCCCAAGGGTCCATTTAGGTACCCTCAGGATTACTGCAGTGGCTTGCTCTTCTGATTTAGAATTTGGATTTCTATTCTGGCAAGGGACAGGTGGCAAGAGAGGGACCCAGGGATTTTTAAGTGGTCAAGTAGTGGGCTTCTTTATTTCCTAAGCTCTGGACCTTACCCTAGGCATGGTCAATGCCATATCCACAGTGATGTCTGGCCGAATGCAGGTGCCCAGAAGGTAGCTGCCCACAACAGTGACCTGGGCTGGAGGCAGAAAGTGGAAAGAGCCCTTCACAGTATAGGGAACTTGATGGAAGGGAACTTGAATTCCAGCAGGGAGCCATGTCTGGTCAGTGAGCTGTGGGTGCAAGGACAATGACACATATGGATCCTATTGCCTTTTTCACATGGCCCCTTGATGTCCATTAGATATCTTAACACATCAATATGTTCAAAACCAAACTCCTAACCTCTCCAAAACATGCCTTCCCATGAGGGTAACCCCATAATAGTTCCTTAAGCCAAAAATGTTTTAACCACCTGTCTAATAAGAATATTATTTTCAGCCGCGCGCGGTGGCTCAAGCCTATAATCCTAGCACTTAGGGAGGCTGAGATAGGAGAATCGCAAGTTCAAAGCCAGCCTCAGCAATGGCGAGGCACTAAGCAACTCAGTGAGACCCTGTCTCTACATAAAACACAAAATAGGGCTGGGGATGTGGCTCAGTGGTCGAGTGCCCCTGAGTTCAATCCCCAGTACCAAAAAAAAAAAAAAAAAAAGAATATTATTTTCAGCTAGGTGCAGTGGCATATACCTGAAATCCCAGTGACTCAGGATGCTGAGACAGAAGGGTTATACGTTTGAGGCCAGCCTCAGTAAGTCAACAAGGCCCTCAGCAACTCAGTGAGACTGTCTCAGAATAAAAAAACAAAGGCCTGGGCATGTGGCTCAGTGGTTAAGTGCCCCAGGGATCAATTCCCAGCACAAAAAATAAATAAATAAATGAACAAATGAATAAATGAATGAAAGAATAGGGTTGGGGATACAGCCCAGTGGTAAAGTGCCCCTAAGCAAGGCGTGGTGGCGCAAGCCTGTAATCCTAGCACTTTGGGAGGCTGAGGCAGGAGGATCGCGAGTTCAAAGCCAGTCTTAGCAACTTAGAGAGGCCCTAAGCAACTCAGTGAGACCCTGTCTCTAAATATAAAACACAAAATAGGGCTGGGGATGTGGCTCAATGGTCGAGTACCCTTGAGTTTAATCCCTGGTGCTAAAAAATAAAATAAAACAAAGTGCCCATGAGTTAAATCTCCAGTAACAACAACAAAAACAAAAACACCTCATTTTCTTTACCACTATGGACTTAACCAACAGTACACAGGTGTCATGAAAACTGCTAAATCAGCCGGGCATGGTGGCTCACACTTGTAATCCCAGCACTTAGGGAGGCTGAGACAGGAGAATCGCGAGTTCAAAGCCAGCCTCAGCAATGGTGAAGCACTAAGCAACTCAGTGAGACCCTGTCTCTACATAAAACACAAAATAGGGCTGGGGATGTGGCTCAGTGGTCAAGTGCCCCTGAGTTCAATCCCCGGTTCCAAAAAAAAACACAAAATAGGGCTGGGAATATGGCTCAGTGGTCAAGTATCCCTGAGTTCAATCCCCAGTACCAAAAAAAAAAAAAAGCCAAAATGGGAAAGGAGGGACTGAAGGTGTAAAACACTTGCCTACCATGGGCAAGGTTCAATCTCCAGCACCACAAAAATCAAAACAAAATAACAAAAACCCACACAAATGGAAGACTCACATCAACGATATCGTTACCAAACACACATTTGGGCAAATCCACCACTAACTGGCCATCTGATCTACAGATGTAATAGAATCAACAAAAGGACCATCAAAAAACTTGAGAAAAGCGGGGCGCGGTGGCGCATACCTGTAATCCCAGCACTTAGGGAGGCTGAGACAGGAGAATTGCGAGTTCAAAGCCAGCCTCAGCAATGGCGAGGCGCTAAGCAACTCAGTGAGACCCTGTCTCTACATAAAACACAAAATAGGGCTGGGGATGTGGTTCAGTGGTTGAGTGCCCCTGAGTTCAATCTCCAGTACCAAAAAAAAAAAAAAAAGAGAGAGAGAGAGAGAGGAAAAGGTTACAGAGTTGGAGAAGTATCCTTCCAATAAACCTCCTTTCAAGTAGTCCTTATCAGAAACATGATTACAGTTTCATCTCAGGCTGACTGTGCTGTCCTGACTGCTGGCATTGGTAATCCTGAGGCTAATATCTTCAAGAATGGGCAGATCCAAGAGCATCCTTCTGTCTTATACACTGGTTGTGAAACAACTAATTTTTGGTATTATCAAAATGGATTCCACTGAAACACCAAATGGATCTAGATTGCATCCAACCAACTCATTTAACTGGTAAAACTTAAAGTGTGTGGTGGAGCATACATATAATCCCAGCAACTTAGAAGGCTGAGGCAGGATGATCCCAAGGTCAGACTGAGCAACTTAAAGAGACCCTATCTCAAAAAAAAAAAAAAAAAAGGTTGGGGATGTAGCTCACTGGTAGAACACTCCTGGGTTCAAGCCTCAGTAGCAACTCAGTGAGACCCTGTCTCTACCTAAAACACAAAATAGGGCTGGGGATGTGGCTCAGTGGTCAAGTACCCCTGAGTTCAATCCCTGGTACCAAAAAAAAAATCAGTACTTTTGGGCTGGGATTGTGGCTCAGTGGCAGAGCACTTGCTTTGCATCTGTGAGGCCCTGGGTTCGATTCTCAGCATCACATATAAATGTATGGATAAAATAAAGGTCCATCAATAACCAAAAAAAAAAAAAAAGATATATATATATATATAAAACCAGTACTTTTTTTTTTCCTAGTGCTCAGGATTCAACCCAGAGCCTTGTCCATGAGAGCATTCAACTACCGAGCTACATCCCCAACCACTACTAAACCAATATGTAAATATATTACATATGTATGCATATACATATATATGTTAATATAGGTCAATATATACATGTATTTTATATATATATTTTTAAATACCATTATTTATTTTTGTGTGGTTCTGAGGATTGAACCCAGTGCCTCACATGTGCTAGGCAAGTGCTCTATACCTGAGCTAAAACCCTAGCCCCTATATAAGTTTTTTTTTTTTAAATATTCTTTTAGTTGTTGATGGATCTTTATTTTATTCAATTATTATTTATATGTGGTGCTGAGGATTGAACCCAGTGCCTCACATATGCTAGGCAAGCGCTCTACCACTGAGCTACAGCCCCAGCCCCCTATATAAGTTTTTTATAAACATTTTTGTTACTGGGGATTGAACCCAGGTGCTTTACCACTGAGCTACATCCCTAGTGCTTTTTTTTTTTTGGTACTGAAGATTGAACTCAGAGGTACTCGACCACTGAGCCACATCCTTAGCCCTATTTTATGTTTTATTTTAGAGACAGGGTCTCACTGAGTCGCTCAGCACCTCACTGTTGTTGAGGCTGGCTTTCAACTCGCGATTCTCCTGTCTCAGCCTCCCAAAGTGCTGGGATTACAGGTGTGGGCCACTGCGCCCGGCCTTAGTACTTTTTTTTTTTAAGACAGAGTCTCACTAAATTGCCCAGGATGGTCTTGAATTTGAGATCCTCCTGCCTTAGGCTCCCGAGTCAGTGGGATTACAGAGATGTGCCCCTGCATCTGACTCCTTAATCAATGTTTTATTTATTTCTTTATTCACTCATTCATTTGAAAAAATTTTTGATACTGGGGAATGAATCCAGGGACACTTTTACCTCTAAGCTACATTCCCAAGCCCCTTTTTTTTGTTAAATTTTTTATTTTGAGACAGGGGGTTCTTGCTGAGTTGCTGAGGGTCTCACCAAGATGCTGAGATTGATCCTGCCTCAACTTTCCAAGTCATTGGGATTAAAGGAGTATGACACTGCTGCCAGCTTAAAATCAATATTTGTTAATGGAAACAACTTGACCAAAAATCTGTTCTAGAATTCTGAAAACCATTAAAACAGCTGGGGCTGGGGGTATAGCTCAGTGCTTGCCTAGCAAGAGACCCAATGCAAGGCCCTGGGTTCAATCCCCAGATTCACCAAAAAAAAAAAGAAAGAAAGAAAAAACACAAAACAAAACAAGAACAACAATAAAAAACCAATGAAACAAAACTTTAATACATTTATGATAAAAATGTATTCAGAAATGACCCACTTATCTGCTTTCCACTGTAGTTTGAGGGTCTCACCAAGATGAAATCCTCCTGCCTTAGGCTCCCGAGTCGCTGGGATTACAGAGATTTGCCACCATATCTCACTGATCATTTTTTCAGTGATCAACAGGTAATTAAGTAGTCCTCCTGATTTTACCTTTGTTCCCCTCCATCATACTTTCAATATAACCCGAATGAAATTCTTTTTTGGGTGCTAGGGATTGAACCCAGAGTCACTTTATCACCCAGACCAGACCTTTTTGTTTTTTATTTTGAGACAGGGTCTTGCTAAATTGCTTAGGTCTTTGCTAAGTTGCTGAGGCTGGCCTGGAACTCACAATCCATTTGCCTCAGTCTACTGAGTTGCTGGGATTACAGGCATGTGCCACCACATCTGGCCTTCATACATTTTTTTTGAGTACCAGGGATTAAACATAGGAGCATTTAACCACTGAGCCACATCCCCAAGCCCTTTTTTAATTTTTTACTTTGAGACAGGATCTCACTAAGTTGCCAAGGCTGGCCTCAAACTTGAGATCCTCCTGCCTCAGTCTCCTGAGTCACTGGGATTACAGATGTATGCTACCATGGCTGGACTGAATAAACATTTTAAAATGGGTGGGGGCAGGATACACATAAAACACTAGCAGCAGTTTCTCTCTCTTTTTTTTTTTTTGGTACCGGGGATTGAACTCAGGGGCACTCGACCCCTGAGCCACATCCCCAGCTGTATTTTGTGTTTTATGTAGAGACAGGGTCTCACTGAGTTGCTTAGTGCCTCGCCATTGCTGAGGCTGGCTTTGAACTCGCGATTCTCCTGTCTCAGCCTCCCTAAGTGCTGGGATTACAAGCGTGAGCCACCGCGCCCGGCATGAGTCACCGCGCCAGGCAGCAGTTTCTCTTGTTTTACCTAGAACAATAGTCAAAGTGCTTATCTTAGTGTACAAGGCATAGCATGACATGCAACTTTCTCCCATAACCTGCCTGAGTTCATCATCTCTATCTTCATTTATTCCAAAGATCATAGCAGCATACTCCTGCCTTTGAGTCTTGGTATTGCTTATTTCTCCCTCTTAAATGCTTACTCTCTCAGGTATCTATATGGCTAACTGAACTCCTTCAAATCTTTACACAAATCACTTCAGTATGGTTTACTCTGGCTACGCTATTTAAAATTGCAAACCACTCCCATTCCTTAATACTCCTAATCCTCTTACCTTATCCTATTTTTTTTCCTTTTTCCATACTATTGACCATCTTCTAACACTGCCATGCAGTTTATTATCTATTGTCTATGATCCCAACATTATAGCATAGGCTATTTTGTTTACTGATACATCTAAGAATACTCAATTAGTGCCAGACACATAAATGGAATAAGCTCTCTAGCACTCCAACCTGTCAAAAGACATAACAAGGCCCTTGTCTGAGAGGCCCCCATTGAAGGTCTTGCTTCCCAGTTTCCCAGGGCATCTGCCTTACTTCTGACTCTGGGGTTGAGGGCACCCTCTTGATGCGATGGTGGACCTCCAATAGGAAGGCATCAATCCGATCCTTCTTCTTTTTTGATAGCCTCACTTCCTTCAGTAGCTCCTCTACCTGTAAGGAAAGGGAGGAAGAGTCCAATGACCTCAGAGTCCCAGAAGAGCCTCTCTTGCACAAGTCTCAACCACCCGAGTACCTGTAAACGAAGCAAGCTGGAGTGGAACAGGATCTCGGTCTCCCGAAGGCGATTCAGCTCCTCATTGGTAGGCTCCTTGTACAATTCTGCTCTGCTGAGCTTCACTGGTTGCAGATGGTTCTCTGCTTGGGACCCAGTCACTACACGCTTTCTTGAGTATGCTTTCTTCCCCTTCTTGCCTGTGCCTTCCAAGGACGGTTCTATCACCTGTGGCCAGAAGGCAGAAGTCAATGTGAGGTCACAGGTACCTACTAGCATCTGCTGCCTAAAGGACCATGATAGGTTGTGGGTAAAGGTTTCACCTGCTTCATCCTTTCTTTGGACGTCTGACTCTCTAAAACTCAGGATAACCATTACTTGAAGGAACACTACTGATCCCTAGACTGAAAATACCTTGAGTTGAGGGTTCCCTATCTAGCTGACAGCACAAAATGGAATTCTGCTTGGAGTTGGTAGAGGCACAAGTTGACTGGGTAGTGCCCTAAGCAATGTCTAAGCCCCTTGTATTTTTGGATACCATGAATCCCTGTTTCCTCTTCTGCTGCTACAGGCTTGAAAATTCTCAAATGCCTTCTCCACTCTTGCTTTATCCAAATCCTGGGTTCATCTTCCCTAGTAATCTCAGACTGTTTCAGTGCCCTAGGCTGGAAAAATCATGGGAAAAGGACTCCTCAAGAGTGAGCTGCCCCCTGTCTCTCACCAGCTAGCTGTCAGGCCCCGCCATCTCGGCCTCTGCAGCCAAGGGAACCACACATTGAGCCTTTTCCTTCAATTGGCGCAACTCACCTCTGGGCCCCCAGCTGCTCCGCGCAAATGCTCTCCTGTAGGGGCTGGCCCCATTACTCCAGTCCAGATGGCTCTCGCGCACTTCGTTTTCAAGCTGGGTCTACACAGAGCAGCTTTCCACGTGGGCTGAAAAGCCTAATTCCAAGGCTCAACTCTGGGGCAGTCCAGTACCGTAGGACTCCACCCATTCCAGAGCCATTGGTTATTGCTTACTGTATCGTTCACCATTGGTCAGTTATTTTCCAGGACCGCCCATAGAGGGAGGGGTCAAACAAATTTCTCGGATTTACGACTTCTTTGCGACGCTAGTACGGAAGCGTACGAGTAGTTTGGCAGTCGCTTTCTTTTCCTCACTTCCTTTGCTCCGGGAGGAGCCGGAAGGGCGGAGTTCCTGTAAGGACTTCTGGTGGGGATTTGTTTGTTTACACTAGTGTTTCCTGTCCTTTTCCTCATCCGTCATATCTTGTTTATTAACAAGTCTTGTCTTTTTTTCTCTTTTTCTCGGTCCTGGAGATTGAATCCGGTCCTGGAGATTGAATCCTCGCACAGGCTAGGCAAGCGCTCTACCATTGAGTTTCATTCCCAGCCCAAATCATTTCCTCGAAAATATATTTTTGAATTTATTCATTTTTCACTTTTCCTTGTCTTTACTGTCGTGTCGTCTAAGTAACATCACTTTGTGCCTAGATTACTGTAATAACTTTTCTCCAGCTTTTATTAAAATTTTAAACACAGAAATGTTTCAAGAATAATGTAATGAATGCCCATCTAGATTAACTTAGTGTTTATATTTTACAAAATTTGTTCTGCCTTCCTCTATATACTTACATTATTTTACAAAAAAAATGAAAATTAATTGTATGCAGCTGAGTATGGTGGCTTGGGGAGCTGAAGCAGAAGGATCCCAAGTTTGAGGCCAGCTTGGGCAATTTAGCAAGGCCCTAAGAAACTTAGATCCTGTCTTAAGATAAAAAAGAAAAAAAGAACTTGGCTCTGAGGTAAAGCGTCCCTGGGTTCAGTCCTTGTGCCAAAAAAAAAAAAAAAAGATTTTCTAAGGGTTGTGCTAAATCTTTTTTTTTTTTAAATAGCAGGAGGTGTCCTGGGATTGAGCCCAGGTGCGCTTAACCACTGAGCTACATCCCCAGCCTTTTTAATCTTTTATTTTGAGATAAGGTTCTCGGTAAGATTGCTTAGGACCTTGCTGAGGCTGACCTCAAACTTGGGGAATCCTCCTGAGGTACTGGGATTACAGGCATGCACCGACACACCTGGCACTTGAATCATGTGTTAGTTTGAATTAACAAAAAGGAGACAGCACCACTGAAGTCTGAGAAAAAACAGCTGAGCTTTGAGCTTTGAGCTTTCCTTCACACCTAAAAATGGTCAAGCCCTGTAGTCAAGAATGATCAACGCAGGGTGATGCCTGTAATCCCAGCTACTTGGGAGGCTGTGGCAGGAGAATCACAAGTTCAAGTCCAGCCTGGGCAACATAGGGAGATTCAAAATCCAGTTCTCAAAAAAAAAAAAAAGTCCACAACTGACACCTGGGCTGGGGCTGTGTAGCTCAGTGGCAGAGTGTTTGCCTAGTATGGGTGAAGCACTGGGTTCGACCCTTAGTACTGCATAAAAAATAAAGACATGCTGTCCATCTACAACTATAAAAAATTTTTAAATAAATAAAAAAGAACTGAAACTTGGTCTCCGTGGTAGAGTGTATGCTTTGTATATGAGAGGTCCTGGGTTGGATTCCCAGCACTACAAAAAATAAATAATTGATAAAAAATGTCAAGTCCTGGGGCTGGAGCTGGAGCTCAGTGGTAGAGCACTTGCCTAGTATGCATGAAGCACTGGGTTCGATCCTCAGCACCACATACAAACAATAAATGAATAAAATAAAGATCCATCAACAACTAAAAAAAAAATTACAAAAAAAAATTAAAAAAAAAAAGTCAAGGGGCTGGGGTTATGGCTCAGCGGTTGAGCGCTTGCCTCGCATGCGTGAGGCACTGGGTTCGATCCTCAGCACCACATAAAATAAATAAAGATATTGTGTTCATCTACAACTAAACAAAATATTAAAAAAAAAAAAAAAGTCAAGTCCTATGCCTAGTGTCTATTATAGGGTTAAATAAGTGTGATTACAAACCAGAAACCTGGGAGAATGTTCTCGCTCTCCCATTTCACAGGTCAGCTCCCTTCACCTATTTAAATGTAACTTCACAAGTTTCTTTTGCTACTGTCCTGCCCCCCATGTAGAACTGCATCCTGCCCCAACATTTTGTTTTAGGCTCCCTCTTAATCACTTTGATTGGTACTCCGAAAATCTGTAACAATGTTATTTATCTACTAACTACTTGTTTTTGTCTGTTTCTGTCTTAGCCCCTAGAATGTAAGCTTCATGATGGCAGGGATCAATTATTTGTTTCATTCCTTATTGTATCCCTGGCATTTAGCACAGGGTCTATCTGTCAAGTGGGAGGCACTCAAAACATTATTTGTCCAATGAAAGAAAGAATGAATAAATGGCTCTTTCTCAAGAGCACACCAGAGGCTGGAAGGAAGAAGTAAACAACTGCAATATAGTGTGTGGGGTGCTATGATATGCACAGATTGCTGTGGGAACATTAGGAACATTACAACATGGTAATTAAGGGCAATCACATTGAAGTAGGTTGGTTGTGGTTAACTTCGAATTCTGCTATTTACTATCTGAGTAATCTTGAGTAATTCTTTTAATCTCTTTTTAAATTTATTTAGGGATGGAGGCAGGGAATTGAAACCAGGATCTCACATACGTTAGGCAAGTGTTCTATTGTTAAGCTATACCCTAGCCCATCTTTTAACCTCTTTAAGCCTTGTTTATTCAGTAAAATAGACATTCTATAAATGGCTATGTAATGGATTTTTATGAGGCTGGAATAAGATTCTTCATGTAAAAATCCTGTCACATAGTAATGCTTAGCAAATGTCAGCTATTATTTTTTCAAAATATTTTTTAGTTGTCAATGGATCTTTATTTTATTCATTTATTTCTATGTGGTGCTGAGAATCGAACCCAGTGCCTCACGCATGCTAGGCAAGCGCTCTACCACTGAGCCACATCCCAGCCCCTCAGCTATTATTATTAGAGGAATATTGTAGCTCCTAAAAGCAGTGTCCAAATATGTTGAATGAGAAAAATGTTAGCCTCTGTTTTTTTTTTTTTGGCACTGGAGATTGAAATCAGGGGTACTTGACCACTGAGCCACATCCCCAGGCCTATTTTGTATTTTTATTTAGAGACAGGGTCTCACTGAGTTGCTTAGTGCCTCGCTGTTGCTGAGGCTGGCTTTGAACTTGCGATTCTCCTGTCTCAGCCTTCCAAAGTGCTGGGATTACAGGCATGCACTACTGCGCCTAGCTAAATGTTGGCCCCTTAAAAAAGTCATTCTTGAAAGTCAGAATTATCCTTCCTAATGCAAATGTATCTTCCTCCACTTTAACATACCAAGATTTCCATATCTTTTCCCTTTGGAAGACAGATAATGGAGCCGGGCATCGTGGTGCAAGCCTGTAATTCCAGCACTTAAGGAGGCTGAGACAGGAGAATCGCGAGTTCAAAACCAGCCTCAGCAACAGCGAGGCACTAAGCAACTCAGTGAGACCCTGTCTCTACATAAAACACAAAATAGGGCTGGTGATGTGGCTCAGTGGTTGAGTGCCCCTGAGTTCAATCTCCAGTACCAAAAAAAAAAAGAAAAAAGAAAGATAATGGATTAATTACAAGTGCCCTGGTTTGCAAGTACCAGGTGATGCCTTACAGACTGAGGGTAAGGCCAGGTGCAATGGCACACACCTATAATTCCAGCTACTCAATTCCAAATACTCCGGAGGCTGATATAGGAGAATTGAAAGCTAAAGGCCAACACAGACAACTTAGCAAGATTCAAAATAAAATAGAAATAGAAAGGGCTCAGTGGTAGAGCACCCCTGGATTCCATCCCCAGCATAGGAAAGAAAAAGAAAGGGTTTTTTGTTTTCTTTACCACAAGAGGGCACCAATCAATCGTCAGGCTCTGTCAGAAAACAAAGCTCTAGGAAGTAAATGCTGTTCTCTATCTATATATACTCACCTAGTGGTTCTGGAGACTAAACCCAAGGCCTTGCACATGGTAGGCAAGCAGCTGTACCACTGAGCTACTTCTCTCGCCTCTATTCTTTGTTTAGACAAAAGTGGTTTTTTGTTTTATTTTGTTTTTATTTTTGGTACAGGGGGTTGAACTCAGGGAGACTTGATCACTGAGCAACATCCCCCCCCATATTTTCTGTTTTATGTAGAGACAGAGTCTCACTGAGCTGCTTAGCACGTCACCGTTGCTGAGGCTGGCTTTGAACTTGTGATTCTTCTGTCTCAGCTTCCCTAAGTGTTGGGATTATAGGTATGCACCACTGCGTACAGCTGACAAAAGTGGTTTTATACTAGAAATTGAACCTAGGGCCTCCTGCATGCTAGCTAGGCTCTACCACTAAGCCACAATCCCACTTTTTTGCTTTTTTTTCCCCCTCCTGAGGCAGGGTCTAACTAAATTGCCAACGCTGGCCTCAAACTTGTGAGGAATCCTCCTGCCTCAGCTTCCCAGTAGCTGGAATTATAGCCATGAGCCACCATGCCTGGAGACAAATGTTTTGAGCACCTCGTATGTGGCAAACATCGGGGTAGATGGTATATGATTATGAAATTTATATTCCTAAGTACCTACTATGTGCCTGAGAGTACGTGAGAGATCCTAGACATGGAGGTGGAAGGTGGAGTCCAATTTGTTTTTTTGTGATACTGATTGTCTTCCTGCCCTTGGCCATGAGTTTTTGAGAATAATTACTTAGTGTCTACTTTGTGTCATACTGTGTGCTGGTTTCATGAGATACAAGGATGAATAAGACACAGTTGCAGGCTACAAGTAAGTAATGTTTTACTGAAGCTAGTTCTATAGAATTGCAATTTCTAGCCGGTTGCGGAGGCTTACGCTTGTAATCCCAGCACTTTGGGAGGCTGAGACAGGAGAATCACCAGTTCAAAGCCAGCCTCAGCAACAGTGAGGTGCTAAGCAACTCAGTGAGACTCTGTCTCTACATAAAACACAAAATCAGGCTGGGGATGTGGCTCAATGGTTGAGTATCCCTGAGTTCAATCCCTGGTACAAAAAAAAAAAAAAAAGAATTGCAATTCTTCTGACTTGAGAATTGGGAGTGCCTTGAGTACAAAACTCATTACCACATTTAGCTGCCAGTCTTCCAGCTTAGGATAATGTCTATAGTGGATACTTACTATGAGTTTATGAGTTGAGCCCAGGGGACAGCTTCTGGTCTGGGTGGCAGATGTATGTTCCAGTGGGTTAGGTGAGAGAGCTATCATTGTATAGATCAGGGTGGGGCTATGATTTCATATAGGTGAAATGTTTTGAAGATGAACTTTCTGCCTACTTGTCTACTCACAACCTTGCTATTAAAGGTGTCAACATCATCTCCCACGTTTCCAGGTCAGCAATCTTCATGTCCATAAATTGGTGGAGGACTGGAAGCCTGAATAAGGCATACATCATTATTTTGGGAGGAGGGTTGTATTGAATGGAAGGACACTCCTTTCCACTAGTTTCCAAGTTAGGTATGACAGTTCTCTATACTGAACCACATCCCCAGTCCAACACTCCCCTTCCTCTGACAAGAGCTCTAATTCCAGTAGAGTTTGGTCTCATGACCTAGATGATAATGCTAGGGGATAGAGAAAGTTTTAAATTATGGAGACCTCATTCGTTGAAAACAAACAAACCCAAGAAAGAAAGAAAAAAGGAGGGAAAAAAGAGAAAGGCTCTTTATGATTTGTGCATGATGATTTCCTTTCAAAGAGTACAGTATAGAATGATAAAGGGGAAGGAGGAGGCTGAGTAACTTTACAATGGAGAGACCTGACATACTACCTCAGTCAGATGATCAAGGTCAACATCAACAGTGCTGTCATGTTGCTTTATCATGTGTCCTTGATATGGTATGATGAAAATGACATTTTAATCAGGTGCGGTGGTGCATGCCTGTAATCCCAGCACTTAGGGAGGCTGAGACAGGAGAATCAAGAGTTCAAAGCCAGCCTCAGCAACGGTGAGGCGCTAAGCAACTCAGTGAGACCCTGTTTTCACATAAAACACAAAACAGGGCTGAGTATGTTGCTCAGTGGTCGAGTACCCCTGAATTCAACCCCCGGTACCAAAAAAAAAAAAGGAAAAAGAAAAGAAAAAAGACAAAAAGAAAATGGCATTTTATCTCTATGATCTTTTCTCTCAAAACTCATAACCTCAGTCTTATCACAAATCCCAGGTGAGGGACCATGTACAAAACATGTGAGGCAGCGGGGCGCGGTGATGCAAGCCGGTAATCCCAGCACTTAGGAAGGCTGAGACAGGAGAATCGTGAGTTCAAAGCCAGCCTCAGCAATGGTGAGGTGCTAAGCAACTCAGTGAGACCCTGTCTCTACATAAAACACAAAATAGGGCTGGGGATGTGGCTCAGTGGTCGAGTGCCCGAGTTCAATCTCCAGTACCAAAACAAAAACAAAAACAAAAAAACATGTGAGGCCAGGGGCGATGGTGCATGCCTATAATCCCAGCAATTGGGGAGGCTCAGGTAGGAGAATCAAAAGTTCAAAGCCAGCCTCAGCAGCATAGTGAGGCTGCTGTCTTAAAATAAAAACAAAAGCCAGGTACTTTGGCCCACGCCTATAATAGCAGCACTTTGGGAAGCTGAGACAGGAGAATCCCAAGTTCAAAGCCAGTCTCAGCAACGGTGAGGTGCTAAGCAACTCACTGAGACCCTGTCTCTACATAAAACACAAAATAGGGCTGGAGTGTGGCTAAGTAGTTGAGTACCCCTGAGTTCACTCCTTGGAACAAAAAAAAATTAAAATTAAAAATTAAAACAAAAAGGCCTGGAAATGTAGCTCAGTGGTAAAGTTTCCCTGGGTTCAATCCCCAGTACACCCGCTAGCAAAAAAACCAAATATTTCACTTAGGGAGGCTGAGACAGGAGAATCGTGAGTTCAAAGCCAGCCTCAGCAATGGCGAGGCGCTAAGTAACTCAGTGAAACCCTGTCTCTACATAAAATACAAAATAAGGCTAGGAGTGTGGTTCAGTGGTCGAGTGCCCCTGAGTTCAATCCCTGGTATCAAAAGAAAAAAAAAAATTTTTTTGACCAATATTCTTCAAAACTTTCAGGGTCATCAAGCACAAGAAAAGTCTAAGAAACTGTCAATAATCAAGGGGAATCTAAGGAAACATGAAAACAAAATGTAGTCTGGTAGCTTGGATGGGATTCTGGGATTAAAAAGGAATATTAGGGGCGGAGGCTATAGCTCAGTGGTAGAGCACTTGCCTGGCATGTGTGAGGCACTGGGTTCGATCCTTAGCACGACATGAAAATAAACCAAGGCATTCTGTCCATCTACAATTACAAAAAAAAATTTTAAAAAGGGAAAATTAGGCAAAAATCAAGACAATATGAATAAAGCATGAGCATTAATGGTAATGTACAACACATTAATGATAAAGTATCGATATTGGTGATAAATATACTATACTATGTTATTAATAGGGGAAACTGGGTGCCAAGTACATGAGAACTCTACTGTCTTAATTTTTCTATAAATTTAAAAATAAAGCATATTAAAAAATGAAGTGTGAGCCTGGCGCGGTGGTGCAAGCCTGTAATCCCAGCACTTAGGGAGGCTGAGACAGGAGAATTGTGAGTTCAAAGCCAGCCTCAGCAATGGCGAGGTGCTAAGCAACTCAGTGAGACCCTGTCTCTACATAAAACACAAAAAAAACAGGGCTGCGGATGTGGCTCAGTGGTCGAATGCCCCTGAGTTCAATCTCCAGTACCAAAAAAAAAAAAAAAAAATTATTTCCAGTACCAAAAAAAAAGAAAAAAAATGAAGTATATATCCACAATACAACTATGCTTTTCTTTAAAGTTCCTATTTATGGGTCATGTGCCAGTCAGTATGCTAAATGCCATACATGGATGATCTCATTTAATCATTACAATTGCTGTGTTAGATATAATTAGTCTGCTTTTATGGAAGCTGATGAAACAGGGAGAGCTAATATAAGTGGTGGAACCGGGGTTGAAACCAAGATCTGATCTCAAAATTGTATGGAACCCTTCAGTATTCTGGCTTTTCTGGGAAACTGTTTATACACAGTTACAAAACATGCTTTTCTAAGGAAAGGAAGTTTTTTTGTTTTTTGGTTTTTTGGTACTAGGGATTGAACTCCGGGGCACTCGACCACTGAGCCACATCCCCAGCCTTATTTTGTGTTTTATGTAGAGACAGGGTCTCATTGAATTGCTTAGCGCCTCGCCTTTGCTGAGGCTGGCTTTGAACTCGCGATTCTCCTGGCTCGGCCTCCTAAGTGCTGGGATTACAGGCTTGCGCCAACGCACCAGGCTAAGGAAGTATTCTTTTTTTAAAAAAATATATTTTTAGTTGTAGATGGACATCTTTATTATTTTTATGTCGTGCTAAGGATCAAACCCAGGCCCCCACACCTGCTAGGCAAACGCTCTACCACTAAGCCACAATCCCAGTCCAAGAGAAAGAAGTTTTCTAAATAATGGGTACCGAAGACTGTCTCTACATTTCACTTCAGTTATGATTATCTCAGGAGTTGGAAGTTGATCAATCAAGCTGGAAGGACTATGGAGATGGGTGTCAAAAGTCCAACCTCAGTAGTTTTGCAAACTCGGATGTTCGTCCCATAGCACATGGAGAAGGGCCAGGAACCCAGGTTCAGTTTAATTCTTTCCTCCTAACTTCTCTTTGTAGTTAAGGGAAGTAGGAGCTGGCCTACCTGCCTTCTTTTTTCTCCTTTGGGAAAATGCCCTCCCTAAGGTGGATGATTTGCCCAGTGGCACACAGGCCAGGAAGTTGGATCTGCGGGAGATAAGTTGGGAAATCTTGTTTCCACCGCTAAGACCCACATTCTTGCCCCTTCTTAATCAAGCACTTAATAAGTGCAGGAACTGTAGACTGGGTGTCGCGGGGAGGGGACGTGTAGAGAACTAGGGCTCCTTTGAGGACTGCTGTTTGGAGGCCGGTGAATACACGCTGGGGGAAGGCGCTGAGAGTTCTTGGACCTGAAGTCCTTTCCGGGAGACGCCTCTGGAACCGCGGCGCCAAGCCATACAACCGTCACTTTGGGGCCAAGACGATCCCCGACCGCCAGCCCTCAGCCCCCCACAGCCATTAGCACTTTAAGGGTGGGGGACGCGGGCCGGCGTCACAAAGCGCCGCCACCGCCACCGCGCGGGCGGGAGGGATAGAAGCCGGGAACTGAAGGGAGGAGGGGAGGAGGACGAAGAGGGCGGGCGGGCGGGGGAGGGAGGGGCGCGCGCACGCGCGTCGGGCCGCCAGCCGCGGAGAGCCGCCCCCCTCCTGGCGCGCGCCCCTCCTCCCTCTCTCCCTCCCTTCTTCTCGGCTCCGTCGCTCCCGCGGCGAGAGGCGCTCTCGTTCTCCTCCTCTACCCCTCCCCCCGCGCAGCCGCCGCCGCCGCCGCTGCCGCGAGACCCCCGCGCGCCACGCTCCCCCTCCCCCTCCGGCCCCGCGCGCCCTTCGGCCCCGGCGGCCCCCGAGGCGAACGAGAGGGCGAGCGAGCGCGGCGCTCCCGGGCCGGCCCGGCCCCCTCCGCTCACCATCGCCGGCCCTTCGCCGCCTTCCTCGGCTTCCACCTCCTCTCCCCCCCCCCAAGTAGAGGCCCCCTCCGGGGGGGGGAGGCCCCGGACCGGGAGCGGATTCCCCTAACTCCTTCAACCCCTCCCCCACCCGGCTGGAGTGTGAGGAGAAGGGCCCGGCCCGGCCCGCGTCGCGTGTGAGGAGGACCCCGGGCCGGCCCACGGGCCGTCTGGGGCCTGGTCCGGCCCGCCGGGTGTGTGAAGACCGGAGCCCCGTGCGGCCCGGCCCGAGGGCGAGCGGAGGGGAGGGGCCTGGTCCGGCCCGGCGGGTGCGCGAGGACTGGGGCCCCGGCCCGGCACCGCCGCCGCCGCCGCGATGGCCCAGCAGCAGATGACCAGCTCGCAGAAGGCCCTGATGCTCGAGCTGAAATCTCTACAGGAGGAACCGGTGGAGGGCTTCCGGATCACCCTGGTGGATGAGTCCGACCTCTACAACTGGGAGGTGGCCATCTTCGGACCCCCCAACACCCTCTACGAAGGCGGCTACTTCAAGGTACCCTCATCCCCCTCCCGGACCCTGCTTTCTCCGCCGAGGCCTCGGCTTCTCCTTGCGTTGGGTAGTTTTCGGGGCTCAGAGTGTGAGCGCGGGTGCGTGGAGGGGGCTCCTTGCTTCGCAGCCCCCTCCCCCATCCGTGGAGGCAGGAAGGCCTTGCTTACCAAGTGCCTTTTCTTTGTCATGGGGCGGGGGCGGGAGGCCAGACTGCACCGGGAAATAGGAAAGCCTCTCCGGCTGGGGTAGTGGCTACGGGGGAAGGAGTGCTGTCTTTGTTTCCCCAGCTGAGGGTGTGTGGAAAGAGGTGGCTTGTCTTTCTTTTCTAGATCTCCCACCAGAGCCCTCCCTGCGCAGGCTGGAACTGCCCCAGAGGGCAGGGTGACCTGCACTTACTGGATTGGACTTTTCTTTTTTGGGGTGTGGGGATGTGGGGGGAGGGGAATTAGCCTGTCATTCCAGAGGCTGCCAGTGCCCTGACATTTTGAGGATTCATTAGGCTTCTTGGGTATTGGTAGTTCCAACTTTGCATTCCAGTGTGCGGTAATAAAGAGGAGGACCCTAGGGGTGGTTTAAAAAAGAAAGGTGCCTGGGTTGTCTTGCCATTATCCACTTGAGGGAACTTTAGCCTTCTTTCTGTCCTCATTCTCCATTTACCTCAGTCAGTGCTTCTTTAAAAATGCCCTTTGTCCTCACCCCGCGACCAAGTTTACTAGCATTTTTTTCCTTCATGCAGAAACACTCACAAAGGGTGGAACAGGTCATGAGGGGAGATTGGTAGTTTCCCACTTGAGGGAAACAAAATGGAAAGATTTTGCGCAGGTAGCTAACTCCAGCGAGTCGAGTCATTTTACAGATGAAAGGTATCGGAAGTGAGATGGTTTTCTCTGGGTGGGATGGCTCCTTAGACGGAGACCATAGACATTGTTTCTATTGTTTCCTGTGATTTTAGAATCGTGCTTCCAAAATTATCCTGGAATCCAGTGTATTTTTGTTTAACTCCAAGGTGGATGACTTGGAGGTAGTTTTTCTTTTGCTTTGGGTTTAGCATTTTTGCAGGGAGGAATCCCAAATTGAGGATTTGAAAGTTTTCATATTTTGGTGGCAAGACAGAGGAGATGAGTGCTTAGGAATCCATGTAGTTTTGTTTTTTTATTTTAAAGTTAAGTGAAATAGGCCAGTGAGTCAATTTTAGTTTGTTTTGAAGGGAGGGGTTATCTTGGCACACGTTTTAAATGAGTATCTTAGTCATGTAGTTGTGATGTGTATTTTTAGGACTTAACCAATTACTTAACTCTTGTTTTCTACCCTTCTCTAAAGGTAGAAGCCTCAGTTTCAGGCTTTAAATTGGGTCAACTTTGTAAAAAATGGTATTGATATGGGAATGCTAAATAGTGACACTGTGGTACTCACGGAACACCTAGTAAAAGCACATTTTTAGTATATTATGTAACAGTGATATACTTACCAACTGCTTCATTTTTTGTGAATATACATTACACTTTTGTATGTGTGTATGTCAACACATACTATACTTTTCAGATGCAGGAATTTAAAATTGCTAAGTAAAGGTGCAAGTTATTAGTGGCAAGTTGGAAAAGGTATTGCAGTGTTCATGTTGAGGTATGTTCTCTTTTTAAACATAAATTTGCATTTAGAGATATTGGAAATATTTTTGCACAAAATAGAATTTATGGATAACTTTTCTAGCAAAGCATTTTTAGCAAAATCTATTGGTTAGCTTCAGTGAGTGAAGTTTAAAAAGTCTTGTTTGGAACAACTGATAGTTAAGGAAAATGTACTAGTTAGAATAATCTTACTCTAATGCAATTTTTTTTTTGGTACCAGGGATTGAACTTAGGGGTACTCGACCACTGAGGCACATCCCCAGCCCTATTTTGTATTTTATTTTTTTAGACAGTCTCACTGAGTTGCTTAGTGCCTCACCATTGCTGAGGCTGGCTTTGAACTGGCGATTCTCCTGTCTCAGCCTCCCCAGCCACCGGGATTATAGGAGTGTGCCACCTTGCCCAGCCCAATGCAGTTTTTTTTTTTTAAATATTTATTTATTTTTTTAGTTGTAGGTGGACAGAATATCTTTATTTTCTTTTTATGTGGTGCTGAGGATCGAACACAGTGCCTGGCACTGCGCCATAACCCCACCCCCCCAATGCAGTTTTGTTTAAAAAAAAACTATGTGAAAGAAAATAATGGGTTGAAAATTGTAGCATTTTTGCCTAATTTGGAATAATTGTGTGGTTAAAAACCTCATAATCTGGAATTGGTAGTATGCAAGGATTCCCTGTAGCATATATACTGATTTAAAATAAGAGCTTTTTTTTTTTTTTTGGTACCAGGGATTGAACTCAGGGGCACTCGACCACCGAGCCACATCCCCAGCCCTATTTTGTGTTTTATGTAGAGACAGGGTCTCACTGAGTTGCTTAGCGCCTCGCCATTGCTGAGGCTGGCTTTGAACT
>CM053399.1:149525437-149536120 GCA_028644305.1 Xerus rutilus
TTTGGTACCGGGGATTGAACTCAGGGGCACTCGACCCCTGAGCCACATCCCCAGCCCTATTTTGTGTTTTATGTAGAGACAGGGTCTCACTGAGTTGCTTAGTGCCTCGCCATTGCTGAGGCTGGCTTTGAACTCACGATTCTCCTGTCTCAGCCTCCCTAAGTGCTGGGATTACAAGCGTGAGCCACCACGCCCGGCTGTGAGCCACCACGCCCGGCTTAATTCTTGTGTTTTTTTGAGGGGGGTGGAGACAGTCTTTTATATGTATGGTACTGGGGATTGAATTTAGGGTACTTGTTCGACCCCTGTGCTATATTCCCAGCCCTTTAAAAAAAATTTTTTTTTTAAAAATTTTGAGACAGGGTCTCATTAAGTTGCCCAGGCTGGTCTTGAACTTTCTTTATTAGTACTGGGAGTTTTAACCCAGGGGTGCTTTACCCTTGAGCTACATTCCTAGCCTTCTTTATTTATTTATTTTGGGACAAGGTGTCTCTAATTTGCTTAGGGCCTTGCTAAGTTGCTGAGGCAGGCCTTAAATTGTGATCCTCCTTTCTTGGTCTCCTGAATTACTGGGATTACAGGAGTGCGCCACTGCACTCACCAGTCTGGCCTTGAACTTTCAAAACTTTTGCCTCAGCCTCCCAAGTAGCTGAGACTATAGACACCACAATGCCCAAACCCCACTCTTTTTTTTTGGTACTGAGAATTGAACCCAGAACCCAGAGATGCTTTACCACTGAGCTACATCCCCAGCCCTTAAACTTATTTTCAGACAGGTTCTCATGAAATTTCAGAGGCTGGCTTCCAACTTGTGGTCCTCCTGTTTCAGCCTCCTGAGTTGTTGGAATTATAGGTGTGAGCCATCACACCTGGCCCAATACTTAATTAGTGTGTAATTCTTAAAACATAGTTGCAACATTTCTTTCTTTTTTTTTTTTTGGTACTGGGGATTGAACTCAGGGGTCGATTGAACTGGACCACCAAATCCCCAGCCCTATTTGGTGTTTTATGTAGAGACAGGGTCTCACTGAGTTGCTTAGCACCTCGCCATTGCTGAGGCTGGCTTTGAACTCACGATTCTCTTGTCTCAGCCTCCTTAAATGCTGGGATTACAGGCTTGAGCCACCGCGCCCGGCTGCAACATTTCTTTTTTAAATTTTTTGCCATGTGAATCCTTTTGAGAAACTGATGGGTTTTTATCCTCAGGAAAAAAATGTACATGTAAGCTAATTTATATAAATTTTCAGGCCATTAACTCATGGGTTAAAAATCCCCGATTTAAGCCAGGCGCAGTAGCACACGCCCGTAATCTCACCACTTTGGGAGGCCGAGACAGGAGAATCGCAGGTTCAAAGCCAGCCTTAGCAACGATGAGGCGCTATGCAACTGAGACCCTATCTCTACATAAAACACAAAATAGAGCTGGGGATGTGGCTCAGTGGCCGAGTGCTCCTGAGTTCAATCACCTGTACCAAAAAAAAAAATCCCTGATTTATCCTGGTGTGGTGGCACACGCTCTATAATCCCAGCTTCTCAGGAGGGTGAGGCAAAGGGTTGAAAGTTGGAGCTCAGCCTGGGCCACTTAATGTCTTAAAAATAAAAATAAAAATAAAAATAAAGGAAAGATACGTAGCTCAGTGGCAGGGCCCTGGTTTCAATCTCCACTACCTTCACCACCTGCAAAAAAAAGAACTTGTTTTAATGGATTTGAATAGGCAATTTAAAAAAAAAACAGAATTGAACTTTTTTTTTTGTACTAGGGATTTAACCCAGGGGCACTAAACCATTGAGCCACATTCCCAGCCCTTTTTTATATTTTATTTATTTAAACACAGGGTCTTGCTAAGTTGCTTAGGGCCTCACTAGTTGCTAAGGCTGGCTTTGAATTTGTGATCCTCCTGCCTCATCCTCTCCAGTCACTGGGATTACAGGTGTAGACTACCATGCCTGGAGGAATTGAATACTTTAAAAATTATAATCCCCACCACCACACAATAGTTCCATGAACTTTTTGTCAGTTAACTTTGTGCTTTGAGAATACTTTGAGTACTAGCAACATTGTAAATGGAAATAGCTTATGTCAAGTAATAGCTTACTTGATAGTAAGTAAAGGTTTAGTTTGTTTTTTTGTTTTTTAAAATTTCAAAGCAGGGGGCTGGGATTGTGGCTCAGTGGTAGAGCGCTTGCCTCGCATGCGTGAGTCCCTGGGTTCGATCCTCAGCACCATATACAGAGCAATAAAATAAAGACATTGTGTCCATCTACAAAAAAATTCTTTAAAAAAAAAAAAAATTTCAAAGCAAACATGACACTTTAGTTTTTTTTTTTCCTGTGTGTGTGTGTGTGTTTGTTGGAGATTGAACTGAAGACCCTGTGCATACAAGGCAAGTGTGCTAACACTAAGCTACAGTGTGTCTTAGAATCCTTGAAATCTTTTTTTTTTTTTTTTTTGGTACTGGGGATTGAACTCAGGGGTACTCGACCACTGAGCCACATCCCCAGCCCTATTTTGTGTTTTATGTAGAGGCAGGGTCTCACTGAGTTGCTTAGCGCCTCGCCATTGCTGAGGCTGGCTTTGAACTTGCGATTCTCCTGTCTCAGCCTCCCTAAGTGCTGGGATTACAGGCTTGAGCCACCGCGCCCGGCTAGAATCCTTGAAATCTTAAAATTGCCATCAGCCAAATGATAGATACATAGGATTTAATTTTAAGAAAACTTTCCAAGCCTGTAATCTCAGCACTTAGGGAGGCTGAGACAGGAGAATCAAGAGTTCAAAGCCAGCCTCAGCAACGGCGAGGCGCTAAGCAACTCAGTGAGACTCTGTCTCTGTATAAAATACAAAATAGGGCTGGGGATGTGGCTCAGTGGTCGAGTGCCCCTGAGTTTAATCTCCAGTACCAAAAAACAAACAAACAAAAAAACTTTCCATTTTGAAATCTGTTTTTTTAAAAATGCCAGCCTCAGTGTCTTAGATTTGATAAAATAAGGATTAATTCTTCTTGGAATGTATTTGGGTTCTAATTTATGTGTGTGTGTGTTGCCATCGTTTTGTGTTCTTTTTGGTGGTGCTGAGGATTGACTGTAGGGCCTCCTGCATGCTAAGCAGCCCCCCACACCATTAAGCTAAATCCTTTCTTCCTAACTAAACTTTTTGTACCATGTTGAATTTTTTTTTTTTTTTTTTTTTTTGGTACCAGGGATTGAACTCAGGGGTACTGGACCACTGAGCTACATCCCCATCCCTGTTTTTTGTTTTATTTACAGACAGGGTCTCACTGAGTTGCTTAGGGCCTTGCTTTTTGCTGAGGCTGGCTTTGAACTTGCGATTCTCCTGTCTCAGCCTCCCGAAGTGCTAGGATTACAGGCCTGGGCCTCCGTACCCGGCTCCCATGCTGATTCTTGACTACTCATCAAAGGCAAAGTAACTTCCTCATTGGTGCTAAGGGAAAGTAGTAGTACATTAATAAACTTAGAACTTTCATGAATGATTCTCATAAATTTTAAAATTTTTATTTTTTCTTTTTAGTTATGTTACATGACAGTAGAATGTATTTATTTATTTATCTTTTTGCTTACCAAGGATTGAACTCAGGTATTTGACCACTGAGCCATATTTCCAGCCCTATTTTGTTTTATTTAGAGACAGGGTCTTACTAAGTTGCTTAGCGCCTCGCCAATGCTGAGGCTGGCTTTGAACTCAAGATTCTCCTGTCTCAGCCTCCCAAAGTACTGAGATTACAGGCTTGTGCCACTGTGTCCAGTTTAGTAGAATGTATTTTGACAAATTATACACACATGGAGTATAACTTCCCATTCTTGTGGTTGTACATGATGTGGAGTTACACTGGTTGTGTATTTGTATATGAACATAGAAAAGTAATATTCAGTTCATTTTGCTTTCCTTTTCCCACCCCCCCCCTTTCATTCCCCTTTGTCTAATCCAGAGCACTCCTCACCTCCTATTGTGTGTTAGCATCTCATATCAGAGAGAATGTTAGGGCTTATCAAAATTTTTATGCGAATTTTATTTATTTGAGGTACTGAAGATTGAACCTGGGTATTCTACCACCGAGGTACATCTCCAGCCCTTTATTTATTATTTGAGACAGAGTCTCACTAAGTTGCTGAGGCTAGCCTTGAATTTGTGATTCTCTTGCCTCAGCCTCTCAAGTAAGTTGATCACAGGCATTTGCCACTGACCCTGGCTTTACTCCCCTGCAACCCCCGTTTGTAGTACTGGGAATTGAATTTAGGGCTTCATGCATGCTAGGCAAGTGCTTTACCACTGATTACATTCCCAGCTCTTGAATTTAAAAATATAGAAATGTGAGGTATGGGTGTTATTGACGTAATTGTAAATGTTTATGAAAAGCAAAGCTTTTAAAGCTTCAGGGCCAATTAGAGCATAATACTTACGTTGATAAGTATTATCCATCATGATAAAAATGTTCTGTTCCATCTTTCTAATTTAGTGTTAGTGATCCTAATCTAAAGTTCCATAAGAACTTGTCTGTTGGAGACAAGTAAGAATAAAGGAGGGCTGGGGTTGTGGCTCAGTGGTAGAGCGCTTGCCTAGCATACGTGAGGCACTGGGTTCGATTCTCAGCACCACATACAAACAAATAAAATAAAGATCTATCAACAACTAAAAAAAAAATTAAAAAAAAAAAAAAAGAATAAAGGAGATTCACAAATCAGTTGACCTCTGCTAATCTAATTATGGGAAAATGACAAGAAGAGTACGAAATTCAGAGTTTTACGACTATAGATCTCCATTTTGCTGGGAGATTATATTTATTTATTTATTTATTTTTTTAATAAATATTTATTTTTTTTTAGTTGTAGGTGGACAGAATATCTTTATTTTATTTTTATGTGGTGCTGAGGATCGAACCCAGAGCTCCATGTGTGCTAGGCGAGGACGCTACCACTGCGCCATAACCCCAGCCCCGAGATTATATTTAAATGGTTTAATTCTTTTGTGTTTCTGAACTGCTGTTGGATCGTTACACATGTAACTCTAAATGTCTGAGTAAGCCTGGCACAGTGGTACATGCCTGTAATCTCGGTGACTCAGAAGGCCAAAGCAGAAGGATTCCAAGTTCAAGGCCAGCCTCAGCAACTAAGCCTGTCTGAAAAATCTAAGAAAAAGACTGGGTTTATAACTCAGTAGTAGAGTATCCCTGGTTTTAATCCCTAGTACAGGAGTTGGTGGGCATGAGATTAAACCTCTACTCTGTCAACACAGAACTAAATTTCATCTTTATTCAGAAAGATGAGAAATTGTTATTCAAAGTTTATGCTAATATACTTCTAAATGAGTTGACTCTAAAGAGGTAATTTTAGTTTAGATTGCCACAATTTGATATTATTTGAATAATCCTTCTATATGAGAATTAGGAAATTCATGTTAATATATTTATTTAAGATGGAAAGTAAGTAGTCCACTTCACTCATTTTTTTTATTTTTGTGGTGCTAGAGGTTGAACTCAGGGACACTCTGTTCACTGAGTGACATTTCTAATCCTTTTTATTTTTTATTTTGAGAAAAGTATTGCTAAGTTACAGAGGCTGGGCCTTGAATTTGTGATCCTCTTGCTTTAACCTGCCAAATAACTGGGATCACAAGCAGATACCATTGTGTCCAGCAGTGGTCCACCTTTAGCATGTTTACATGATTTTTTCTTTCTTCTTCTTTTTTTTTGGTACTGTGTATTGAACCCAGGGGCACTCAACCACTTAGCCACATCTCCAGCCCTTTTTGTATTTTATTTAGAGACACCGTCTCACTGAGTTGCTCAGTTCCTTGCTTTTGCTGAGGCTGGCTTTGAACTCAGGACCCTCCTGTCTCAGTCTCCCGAGCCTCTGGGATTACTGGTGTGTGCCACTGCGCCTGGCAGTGCCATAGTTTTAATCTATTCTGTATTGGAGTTCCAGATTCTTTAGTTGTCTGCTATATTTGCTGCATGGGTTGCCAGTGTTTAATCAGAGGAATAAATCCCTTGAAATAATTCAGATCATGTGGCTCATTTAGTAGGAGATATTGTAGTTCAGATTTTAAACATTGGATGATTACTTACTACCTCGCTGAAAATAACCATGGCTTTAACACCTGCAATCCCTGAAACTCTGGAGGCTGAGACCAGGAGGATTGCAAGTTCAAGGTCAGCCTCCAGCCTTAGCCATTTAGTAAGACCCTATCTCAAAATAAAAAAATAAAAAGGACTGGGCATGTAGCTCAGTGGTAATGCACCCCTAGGTTTAATTCCCAGTACCAAAACAAAAACAGCTGGGTGCCGTGGCACATTCCTTATATTCCCAGTGACTCGGAAGGATGAGCCAGGAGGATTGCAAGTTCAAGACCAGCCTCAGCAATTAGTGAGGCCCTAAGCAACTTAGTGAGAGAGCCTGTCTCAAAATAAGAAATAAAAGAGCTGGGCGCAGTGGGCAGTGGCGCACACCTATAATCCCAGCACTTTGGGAGGGGAGAATCCTGAGTAAAGCCAGCCTCAGCAAAGGCGAGGTGCTAAGCAACTCAGTGAGACTCTGTCTCTACATAAAACACAAAATAGGCCTGGGGATGTGGCTCAGTAGTTGAGTATCCCTGAGTTCAATCCCTGGTACCAGGTGGGGAAAAAAAAAGAAAAGAAATAGAAAGGCTAGGAGTGTGGCTCAGTGGTTAAGTGCCCCTGGGTTCAATCCCTGGTGAGAAAGAAAGAAAATAACGAGCTGGCTTCATTTACAAGATAATGTTAAGAATTGTCAAAGTTGTGGGCTGGAGTCGTGGCTCAGCGGTAGAGCGCTTGCCTAGCATGTGCGAGGCATTGGGTTCGATCCTCAGCACCACATAAAAATAAAGGTATTATGTACACCTATAACTAAAATAAAAAATATTAAAAAAAAAGAATTGTCAAAGTTTTAAAAACTTGTAGAATATGTAGTAGTAATACTTTGTAGAAACAGAATGGCTTAAAGCTTAGAAAACAGATTTTTAAGTTTAGTTGTGACCATACTTGATACATGTAATGAGGCAAAACAAAAATTTTGTTATTCAGAAGATTATTTTCTCTCATATGGTTTAAAACTTTTCTTTTGAAATTGTTCATAGAGGCACAGGTAAATTTAGTCTAATACTTCTCATTCATATGTCATTTTTTTAACTAAATAATAGTGTTACCCAGTTTAACTTCACTAGAGATGAATCGTAGTAACCTCCAGATGATGATAAAAGTGAAACGAAATTGAGTTCACACTAAAAATATGGAGCTTTGCCATTAATGACAGTAAGAAAAACATGATATGCTTGGAAGGCAGTTCTCAAAACAGATAATCCTTGAATTATCTGGGGGCAGTGGTGGTATAACACTGTGGGAGTAGGTCTATGGTATAGCAGTCCCTTTGAGTTATTTGCCTTGAAGAGGTCAAGTCCTGTGCATTTTGGTAATTTTGGTTTAGAAATAGAAGATCTGAGTATCCATCTTGGTCTTATCACTTGTGCAATTTCCCCCCTTATCTAAATAGGGGAAAAAGTGAAATATATTTAATTGGGCTATCTGCTTAGGAAAAAATTCAGTGCTGATGTTAATTAAAGCAAGTATAATAACTCTGCTACTATGGTGTGAATATGATTTGCCCCTCTCCCCAGCTCATGCATGTTTAATTTCTATAGTCATATTTTAATCATATTAAAAGTTGGAAATGTTATTTGATTGTGATGTTTAGAGAGGAAGTTTGGAAAGTGACTAGGTTAGGTCATTAGGGTGGAGTCTCCATGATTGAATCCTGATGGCTTTACAAAGAGAGGGAGAGAGACAACAGGGATACAGTGATGCATATGCATTCCTGCCATAATGTGCTGCAGCCAGGGGGAGCCCCCAGTCAGAGCCTGCTCCATGAACTCATTTAGCTCACACTTTTGGATTTCCAGTCCTCTTAAAAGCAATTCACGTATTTCATTATAACCAAAACCTGACTCATACATGGCCTCAGGGTTCCTATGCTGAGTTCTTTGAAAGTTTCCTAGTTGTGTTTCAACATTTACTCAGAATAATACAGATTTGTCAGATAAAGTTGCACTGAAAATATGGAAATTCTGTAGAATTTAGATTGATGTAAGTAATCATGTGTTAAAATGGGATTAGCGTTTCCTGAGTTCTGAGTGGGTAAGTTCCCACCTTTTCAATATAAACGTTTCTGAAGTTGCTCTTTTATTAGTAAACTACTGAGCAAGTTATTTATTTATTTGGTACCAGAAATTGAACTCGGGGTATTTAACCAATGAGTCACATCACCAGTCCTTTTTATTTATTTATTTACTTATTAAAATATTTATTTATTTATTTTTAGTTGTAGGTGGACAGAATATCTTTATTTTTATGTGGTGCTGAGGATCGAACCCAGTGCCTCACGCGTGCTAGGTGAGCACGCTACCACTGCGCCACAATCCCAGCCCCCCAGTCCTTTTTATTTGAGATGGGATCTTGCTAAATTGCTTAGGGCCTTGCCAGATTCCTGAGGCTGCCTTTGAACTTGTGATGCTCCTGCCTCAGCCTTCCAAGATACTGGGATTGCTGTTATGCACCACAGAGCCCAAGTTTAGTTGTACTTTTTTTTTTTGGTACTGGGGATTGAACTCGGGCACTCGACCACTGAGCCACATCCCCAGCCCTGTTTTGTGTTTTATGTAGAGACAGGGTCTCACTGAGTTGCTTAGCACCTCACTAGTGCTAAAGCTGGCTTTGAACTCTCGATTCTCCTGTCTCAGCCTCCCTAAGTGCTGGGATTACAGGCTTGAGCCACCGCACCTGACTTAGTTGTGCTTTTTGATAAGCAATTGGATTTTATTTGGGTTTTTCTATCAGTAACATTTATCTAGTTGCTGGGTTGATTTAGTCAAATCTAATTTTATTTTATTTTTTGCCATACTGGGGCTTGAACCCAGGGACCTCACATATGCTGATAGTTGCTCTGCCACTGAACTATATCCCCAGCCACAGATATACTGATCTTAATGACTGAAGGTTTAACTAAAAATTAATTACAATTAAAATCTTGGTTATAGCCAGGGGCACATGCCTGTAATCCCAGCAGCTGTAGAGGCTGAGACAGGAAGATTGACAGTTCAAAGCCAGCCTGAGCAATGGTGAGGCACTAAGCAACTCAGTGAGACCCTGTCTCTAAATAAAATACAAAATAGGGCTGGGGATGTGGCTCAGTGGTCGAGTGCCCCTAAATTCAATCCCTGGTACCAAAAAAAAAAATTTTTTTTTTGTTATATAGTTAATACAGCAAATTAGTATCTCTCTATAGATCTCCTCCTATAATTAAATTTAGGGGAAGGTTAAGAATTCTGCAGCAGTGATAATGGGGGACATTAGCAAAACCTGCCAGCATGTAGTTCCATGAAGGTAAAGATCACTTAACCACATTTGGAAAATCTAGTGAACAAAACAAACCCAGTTCTGTTTTAGCCTTAATTTCTAAGGTAATGGTAGAAATTAACATGTTTTAAAAGCCAACTAGAAGTACATTTTAAAAGTGAATTTCTTAAAAACTGGAGGATTTTTTTCCCCCTTATTTTTTGGTACTGGAGACTGAATTCAGGAATGCTTTGCCATTGAGCTATAGCCAGCCTCCCGCCCTTTTTTGTACCAAGGATTGAATCTAGGGGTGCTTTACCACTGAGCCACATGCCTAGCCCTCTTTTATATTTTATTTAGAGACAGTCTCGCTAAATTGCTTAGGGCCTGCTAAGTTGCTGAGGCATATCCAGCCAGTTTTTCAATTTTATTTTGAGACAGATTCTCCCTAAGGTGCCCAGGCTGGCCTTGAAATTGCTATTCTCCTGCCTCAGCTCCCTGAGTAGCTTGGATTATAGCCACATACCCTAGCCCAGTCCCAAAGTTTTGTTGATTGATTGATTGATTAATGCTGTGGGTGGAGCCTAGGGATTTGCATATGCCAGGTAAGTGTTGTACCATTGAAAGCTACCTCCCCTGCACTAAAGTCAAGGATTTTAAAATAGTGGCCTGTTAAGAATATTCTGATGGGGTTGGGAATGTGGTTTAGTGGTAGAGCATTTACCTAGTTATATGAGGTCCTTGGTTCTTTCCCCAGCACTGGAAAAAAATCTTTTCTTTTGATGGCTCTTTTTTGGGGGGCGGGGGGGAGGGGTAATGTGGGATTGAACCCAGTGGCACTTAATCACTGAGCCACATCCCCAGTCCTGTTTTTTTATTATTTCAAGTTAGGGGTAGGGCCTTGCTAAGTTACTTAGGCTTATCTTAAACTTGTGATCCTTCTGCTTCAGCTTCCTGAGTTGCTGGGATTACAAGCATGTACTAGCACACCCAACTTTAATGACTCAATGTATTAAATGAATTAGAATTATTAGGAAACTACTTTTTTTGGTAGTGCATGGAATTAAATCTAGGCAAGAGCTCTGCCACTGAGCCTCACCATAAATATAAAAATACATTTTTAGCCAGGTGCAGTGGTGCAGGCCTATGATCAATCCCAGCACTTTGGGAGGCTGAGACAGGAGCATCATGAGTTCAAAGCCAGCCTCAGCAACGGTGAGGCACTAAGCAACTCAGTGAGATATCCTGTCTCTAAATAAAACACAGAATAGGGCTGGGGATGTGGCTCAGAGGTCGAGTGCTCCTGAGTTCAATCCCTAGTAAA
>CM053399.1:149551932-149575958 GCA_028644305.1 Xerus rutilus
TTTCCTTGACTTTATCGAGAATGCCTGTGGTAGTTAACATGTTGAGTTTGGGGTTAGACGTACATGCTTTAAGATGTTGATGAAGTATCTAACCATTAATAAAAAAAGTAGATATTGAGATCTTTTGAATGCCTTTCTGCATCTATGGAAATGATCATGTGATTTTTTTCACCTGTAATTCTATTAATCATTAAATCATTTGCTAAAGATTGTGACGACCTGAGTCCGGTGCAGTGGCACACACCTGTTATCCCAGTGGCTCAGGAGGCTGAGGCAGGAGAATTGAGTTCAAAGCCAGCCTCAGCAAAAGTGAGGTGCTGTCTCTAAATAAAATACAAAGTAGGGCTGGGGATGTGGCTCAGTGGGTGAGTGCCCCTGAGTTCAATCCCCCGTACTCCCCCTCTCACCTCCCCCCCCCCCAAAAAGATTGTGACCTGAACGGCTAGGGATATAGCTCAATTGGTAGAGTCCTTCCTATGACAAGGCCCTGGGTTCAACCCCAGCACCACACACACAAAAAAGATTGACCTGATGGTGTATGGGTATTATTTAGAATCAGTTAAGTAAGGTGGAGAAGGGTCTGGGCCTGTCATCAGATTTGTCCTTATGGTTGAAATAAGACTGCTTGGAGCTGGGTGCGGTGTCGCAAGCCTGTACTCCCAATAGTTAAGGAGGCTGAGACAGGAGAATCTCCAGTACCCCCTCCTCCCCCAAAAAAAGACTGCTTGGACTGAGCTAGCCTCACATGTAGATAAACAGTCCAATTTAATTTACAGTCAGGCAATTTTCCTATTTTTAGTTTAGACAAATTTTATTTTTATTTTTTGGTACCAGGGATTGAACTCAGGGGTCCTCGACCACTGAGCCACATCCCCAGCCCTATTTTGTATTTTATGTAGAGACAGAGTCTCACTGAGTTGCTTAGTGCCTCGCCATTGCTGAGGGTGGCTTTGAACTTGCGATTCTCCTGTCTCAGCCTCCCAAAGTGCTGGGATTGATCGTAGGCCTGCACCGACACACCCGGCTAGTTTTTATTTTTTGAAGAGTCTAATCTTTAAAGAGATGAGGTCTCACTGTGTTACCTAAGGCCGTCATTGAATTCCTAGGCTCAAGGGATCCTCCCGCCTCGGCTTCCCTGGTAGATGGGACCCTAGCTGAGTCTAATGTTAGGATGAGAAAATTGTTTATAGCAACAGACAACTAAAAAAATAATCACTACTGTTTGTTTAGTTGTTAATGTGTACCATGCCCTGTGCTAAGGGGACTGTGTCTATATCTCTGTCTGTGCGTGTTTATATATTAGAATGAGAGAGAAATACCTATTTTACACAAATATCAAGATTCCATTATTAACTGTGTGACCCATTGCAAGTTTCTAAAACTTTGAATTTTCCTCATTTATAATATTGGTTTGATACTAAATTGACTCATAGTGTTATTTTAGAAATTCAATGAGTTAACATTTAGCAGATTTAGAAGAGAGCCTGGCACATAGTAATCACAATAAGTGAAAGAAGTTAGTACTATCATATATTTCTTTTTTTTTTTTTTATGGATCTTTATTTTTATTTTATTTATTTATTTATATGTGGTGCTGAGGATCGAACCCAGTGCCTCACGCATGCTAGGCAAGCGCTCTAACACTGAGCTACAGCCCCAGCCCACTATCATATATTTCTGACAGCAGCCTGATGAGGTCTCAACCTAGTTCTGTGGATGTGGGGAAGTTAAGACTCACAGGGGACTGTGAAGAAACTTGCCCAAGGTTACTCAGTTTAGTTTGCATCATTGGTTCTGTATCTTATTATTAAGTTTATTTTGCTCTGCCTCCTGAAGCAGATATCACTTGAACGTTCTGACAAGAGATTTTTACCAGGCACTTGTCTAGTAAAAGGATCAGTTAGACTCTTGATGGTAATTTGGAGTTTAGTAAAAAGTACAGCATTCAGGAAGAGTACTGACCATGGCAAACAGAAACTAAATATTCTTTTTTTTTTTTCATATTGAGGATTGAACTCAGGGGAACTTGACCACTGAGCCACATCCCCAGCCCTATTTTGTGTTTTATTTAGAGACAGGGTCTCACTGAGTTGCTTGGCACCTCACTTTTGCTGAGGCTGGCTTTGAACTCTAGATCCTCCTGCCTCAGCCTCCCTAGCTGCTAGGAGTACAGGTGCCTGCCACTGCGCCCAGCAATATTAAAAAATTATATATGTATTTGGTACTGGAGATTGAATCCATAGCCTCCCCCCCATGCGAGGCAAGCCCTCTACCACTGAGTAATACCCCCAGCCCAATACACTTTTAGAACAAAATTAGAGTTGGGGCACATACTGATATTCATAAAGAAAGAGGTTGGAGTCAATAATTAGACCATTTAGGATTGGATTGAGGTTGAGGATCTAGGCTATAAAAATAAAGTCAATTGCTCCTGGGATTCAAGGGTGCACTGATTCTGTGGGTATATTTGAAAAGTGGTAATAGCTGAAAGAATTGCTATGAAGACTGGGAACAGTGCTGTCATTAGTTACTTTGTTTCTCGATCACCTGTAACCACTCTTCATCCTATGATAACTAGCTGTGTGGTAAGAATTGATGAGCTGAATTGATGAGCTACTGAACTTACAGTTTAGATGTCCTTTGCAATACCAAGTTTCATTTATGTCGTCATGGCTGGTGACTTAACTGACCTGCCTGTCTGGATTCCTGACTTCTAGCTTCATCTTAACCCATTATAAATTGCCTGCCCTTTTAGATACTCTTAAATTGAGATTCTTTACTGTCTTCATATTACTGATTTAACACTTACTTCTTTCCTTTAATTTTTATTTATGAAAATATTTCATGTGTATCGTTTTAAAAGACATATGTACTGTGTGATTTAAAGTAAGGAACATTTGTCCCCTACCATTCCTCACTACCCAGTAGTAACCGTTTTCAGCTTTTTTAGAAATGGAGAGAATGTCTTTGGTTACCTCCAGCATAATAACTACCCCTGAAGTGAGCCCTCCCCCTAAATATAGTCACATGTGCTAATATTTACTTACAACATATTTTGTTACTGTTTCTAGGATTGAGTTAATCATACTTCTCAGTTCATGGTTCTTTTTTCTTCTTCCTTTCCCTCTTGTGCTGGATGTCAAACCAAGGGCCTTGAGCATGCTTAGAAAGCCTGTAACACTGAACCAGACCACTGGCCCCAATTTATAATTCTTAATCATAATTTTGGCCATTCTATGCCATTTTTTATTTATGGTTGGTATGTATGTATGTATTCATTTCTTTCTCTTCCCTCCTACTTCTTAGGTACCCTTTTATAATATGTTTATATAATTTTTTCCTGAATCATTTGAGGGCAAGTTATCAACCTCTGATTTCTCATTTTTCCTCTGAATATTTTAGAGTGTATATCCTACAACAAGGGTGTTCTGCACAATCATACTTGTTATCAATAATCAAGAAATTAATCTTCAGATTCCATTCAATTTTGCTAATTAATATTCAGAGTCAGTTATTGCTTTTTTCTTGTCTCTATAAGTTAACCTTATAGATGCAGTCTGATTAAGCCTGTAATCATTCTTTGGTCTTATCCAATACTTTCATGGCTTTGATAATTTTGGTAATAACAGTACTTATTTTAGAGAAGCCCTTTGACTTGGGTTTCTAAAATTTCCTCGTTGTTTGTATTCTGTTCAGGTGGAACATAATTTTGATTTTTCTCATTATCAGTAATGTTCACTTTGGTCACTTTAGAAGATGTCTGTCGGGTTTCTTCACTGTAAAATTATTCATCCTCTGTGCAATTAAGAATTTTGTGGTGAAGCTGGACAAGGGGCACACTTCTGTAAGCCTAGTGACTGGAAGGCTGAGGCAAAAGGATCTCAGGTTTAAGGCCAGCCTTAGCAACTTAGTGAAGCCCTAAGTAACTTGTTGATAACCTGTCACTAAATAAAACATAAATAAGGGGCTGGGGCTGTAGCTCAGTTCAAAGCACCCCCAGATCGATCCCTAGTTTCCCTTCTCCTGCCCCCCAGTTTTTTTTGATGTATGAGACAGTACTTTGAAACTACGTAAAGATTCTATTCTATTTATTTATATCCTTATGGACTCATTTCCTGCTTTTTCTTAAATGGGTTATAATTATGAATTTGGATAAAGTACTTATTTTATGGAATAAATGGCATTATTGACATTTAATTTTAAAATGTAACTAAAAATATTCAAATATGATATAAATTCAGAAGATCATATTATAGACTGTTTAGTATGATTATTTGGTGATAAGTAAACCTTCACCATAATGGAATAAGTGGGGTTAAAATAATTTAATCATGGGGTCTGGGGTTGTGGCTCATTAGAGCACTTGTCTAGCATGTGTGAGGCCACTGGGTTCAATTCTCAGCACCACATAAAAAAGTAAAATAAAGTTCCATCAACAACTTAAAAAATTGTATATATATATATACACACACACACACACACACATACATACATATATATATTTCATCACACAAAAGATGATGTAATGTTATTTCTATCTGTCCCAGAATTGTAGAACTCTAGCTGCTTGCTCCAACTCTGACCTAGTCCAGGCTGCGGTTTGCTGCCATCTGGAGGTAGTTGTCCACATTACTACACATATAAATAGGGACAAATTTGGCTTGCTAATACTTCCAGGGATTGGCAGCAGTTTCAGGAGAGGTTAGTTGATGCCCAGTTCTTTGGCACAATCCTGGGAGACTGGGCCAGGAAAATACTGAGTACAAAAAAGGACTTCTCTACTTTCTTACTTTCTTACTTTCTGGCCTGCTTTTCACTTCCAGTTTTGCTTGTGTGAGGACAGGAGTGAATGGTAGTTGGATGTGTTAACTATTCTATTGAGGATTATCATTTTTTCTCTTTAAAATTCTGTACTTTATATTTTTCTTTTAATGTATGAATTAAGAATAATTTTTAGCAAGGGAAAAATGAGTTAAGATGGAAGGATCAGTTATCTCAGAAATAAGGGAAATAATGTTAAGTGGGTAGTTTATGTAGGATATATTTTCTAGCACTTCACAAAAATTTTTTTTAAAGAATTAGGTACTATCAGTACTTGTTCTGAGGAAAAGACCCTGTCTTCCAAAGCAAGACCTACCCTTTTTTTTTTCTTTTTCTACAATGTATTCCATCATTTTCAAATTCCTACTAATTCATCTATCCACCCACAAATATTTTAATTCTGTATCTCAGGTACAGAGCTGTTAATCACAATCCTCAGTTTATGGCCCATATCATCACTGATCAGGGTAAGGCCCCTCTTTTAGGTTGGTTACTTCCTTTTTCATTTCTTTTCTCTCCCTCCCTCCCTCCCTTCCTTCCTTCCTTTTGCTTTTATTTATTTTAAATTAATTTATTCTAATTAGTTACTTACTTCCTTTTATCACCAAAACCTATTTTTCATTTCTCTCCTGCTATAGGCAACCATTCTGATGTATAATTATTTTTGATACTAGGGATTGAACTCAGGGGTACTTGACTACTGAGCTACATCTCCAGCCCTATTTTGTTTTATTTAGAGACAGGGTCTCACTGGGTTGCTTAGTGCCTAGCTGTTGCTGAGGCTGGCTTTGAACTTGCGATTCTCCTGTCTTAGCCTCCCAAAGTGCTGGGATTATAGGTGTGAGCCACCACACCGGCTCTGATGTATAATTTTTGACTGTTCCTTCTTCCTATAAAATACTTATTGTTATTTTGTGTTTATGTAGTTTTTGGTATTTTTTAATACTTTATTCTATTTTTTTTAAGCCACTAAGCAGTATTATTTTGAAGATCCGCTTACGATACGTTTACCTAATCAATCATTTACAACTAATTTTATAATAAATAGTGTATTTCCATCACAGTTTACATATTTTTTGTGATAACCACTCAGGTTGCCCAGTTTCATTTAGTAACAACCAAAGCCACAGTGTACTTCCATCTTGGCTCCTGTTATGTACTTTTGTGAGAATTTCTTTAAAATATAGCTTCAGGAGTAGAATTGTTGGATTGTACATGATGTATACTTAATATGACTTAAACTATAGGATTGCTTTCTAGAATAGATTTATCAACCTTTACTCTCAAAACACTTGCTATTTCTTTTATCTCTGCATTGTTTCAGCACTTGACAATATAGCTCTCTCAGTTTTGTCAACTAAATAAACATAAAATATCTCATTTTAAAAAGTTGTCTTAGAGCCAGGCGCAGTGGTGCAAGCCTGTAATCCCAGCACTTAGAGAGGCTGAGACAGGAGAATCGCAAGTTCAAAGCCAGCCTCAGCAAGGGTGAGACGCTAAGCAACTCAGGGCTGGGGATGTGCCTCAGTGGTCGAGTGCCCCTGAGTTCAATCTCCAATACCAAAAAAAAGTTGTCTTTGTCGAAAAATAACCGGTTTGAGCACATTTTCACATTGTTGTTATTAGGTTTCCTTTTCAGTTAAGTTCCTATTTAAAATTTTTTGGACTTTATTTTGGAATGCACTTAGTCTTTCCTTCTTAATTTATAGGATTTTTGTATATGAAATATCTTGTTATAATTATTTGAGATATCCTTTGAAACAAATCTCAAAATTGTATTAAATTTTTACATGATAAAATTTTTTTGCTTTTTTGATCAAAGTTGAGCTTTTAACTTTATTTTACTTTTCATAGAAGTCTATCATCTTTCTTCCTCTGTTATTGGTGATTTAATGGAAAAGTACTTTTATCACCAGGCTACATTCCCAGCCCTTTTTATTGTTTTATTTTGAGACATAATAAAGCATTCAGATTTTTACAGGAGACAACAACCATGGGCAGGGGGTGGCTGCCATCACACCTGGCTCCAGCTTTTTCTTATTTTGAGGCAGGGTCTTATTAATTGCCCAGGCAAACTTGCAGTCCTTCTGCCTCATCCTCTTCAGTAGCTGGGATTATAGGCATGTGCCACCATACCAGGGTTATTGCTTTAATCTATATTTTGTTGTCCCAGCAGCTCAGGAGGGCAGGACCACAAGTTCAGGGTCAGCTTTAGCAACTAAGCTGAGGGTGTGTATGTATAAGTTGGTGATAAGACTCTTTCTGGGTTCAATCCCCAGCACTGGTAAATAGTAAATAGATAAGTAACACAAAATATAACAGCATGTGTGTTGGTGCATGCCTGAAGCCAGGTTATTTGGGAGGCCGAAGTAGGAAGATTATGAAGTTGCTGGTTACCTGTGACGAATTCTGCTTCCTCACATGCTGAAGTATAACATTAGAGAAGCACACCAAGGCAAGCATTTAAGCAAGGTTTATTTTATTTTATTATTATTATTTTTATTAATTTTTTTTTTTAGTTATAGGTGGGCACAAATATCTTTATTTATTTTTATGTGGTGCTGAGGATCGAACCCAGTGCCTCACGCATGTGAGGCAAGTGCTCTACCACTGAGCTACAACCCCAGCCCAAGGTTTATTTTAAAAAAGGGGTTGCATAAACTTCTCTCAGGAAGGAGAAGGGGGAACGAAGCTGGTATCCTGGTATGCCAAGAAGTAATGTGTTTCGCCTTTTTTGCCTTTTTCTATGTCCTAGGCTTCCTATGTCCTAGAGTTGTTCTGCTCTCTTCCCCTTATCTCTCTCCGTCCTCAGTATGTGACTAGGCCAAAAGGTGAGAAGTAGATGGACAGGGGGAAGGGCCAAGGTGGAATGATTCGGGCAGGAAGTGGGGGTGGAATTAACTACTACTCCCTGTAGGGAGAGATAATTCTTGGGACAGGTTACTTTAGCAATAGGTTGGAGCTGGTAGGTTATCCTGATAAGGGTAGAGGAAGGGCTCTGAAAGCATTAGCATTTCAGTACCTCTCCAACTTCCAAGACCCACATTGGCCTACTTTATCTGACCTGACTCAATTTACCTATCTACACTGCCAGCCTGTCTAATTCTGGCTTCAGTTACAGCCTGGCAACTTGTTTGAGACTCTGTCTCAATAAAATAAAAAGGGCTGGGGGTGTAGTTTTATTTGTTTATGTGGTTTTTATGATTATTCTTTTTTTTGTTTTGTTTTGATACTAGATTTAACCTAGGGGCACTTAACCACTAAGTCACACCCCAGCTGTTTTTACTTTTCATTTTGAAATAGGGTCTTAAGTTGCTGAGGTTGTCTTTGAACTTATGCTCCTCCTGTCTCAACCTTCTGAGTTGCTGGGATTATTGGCATGTACCACTATGGCCAACTAGTTTCTTTAATTATTCTTGCTGTTGATTTCTGTTTTCATTCTATTGTTATCTGATAGGAAGCACAGGATTATATCACCTTTTTGGTTTATTTCTAAGACTCACTTTGTAAACCAGGTGCGGTGGCACACGCCTGTAATCCCAGCACGTTGGGAGGCTGAGACAGGAGAATCATGAGTTTAAAGCCAGCCTCGCAACTGGTGAGGCACTAAGCAACTCAGTGAGATCTAAGCAACTCAGTGAGATCCTGTCTCTGAGTAAAACACAGTAGGGCTGGAGATGTGGCACAGTGGTCCAGTTTCCCCTGAGTTAATCCCCTGTACCAAAACAACACCACCACAAGACTTACTTTGTGTCCTATTATATGGTCTGTTTTGGAAAAGCTTCCATGAGCTGCTGAGAAGAAAATAAATTCAGCTATTTTGGGGTGAAATATTCTGTAGATATCTTTTAGATCCATTTGTTTCATAGTGTTATTTATATCAGAAATATCTTTATTGAGTTTTGTTCTGTCTGTTGGTGGTAGGGCTGTTTTGAAATCACCCATAATTGTATTGGAGTCTGGGATTTCACATCGAGAAGTTTTTTATTTTGGGTTTTGTTTGTTTGTTTTTTTAAATGTAGTTAGGTACAATGACATTTAGGCATAAATATATATTATCATTATATCTTGAGTTGTTCCATTTACTAGTATGTAGTGACCTTTGTCTCTTTTGATTAATTCTTGCTTGAAATCTGCTTTGTCAGATAGGAGAATAGCTACTCCTATTTGTTTTCAGATTCCATTTGCATGGAACATTTCCCCCCCTATTTTCAGTTTGTGAGTGTCTTTGCCCATGAGATGAGTCTGTTGGAAATAATATCTAGTTGGATTGAGTTTTGTATTCCACTCTGCCAATCTGTGTCTTCTAATGGGGGAGTTGAGGCCATTTATATCCAGTTTTATTGAGGTTCTCTTTGTTATTTCTGCCAGCTTGGTTTGTTTACTATATTTGATTTGGTCTTGATTTAAATTTAGTTGTTTTTCAGGTGATCTTTGTCTCTTGGGAGCTTTGAGTTTTGTTTCTTTCCTTTTTTTCTTTCCTTTTCCTTCCTTCCTCCCTCCCTCCCTCCCTCCCTCCCTCCCTCCCTCCTGACCACTGAGTCATATCCTCAGCACCATTTAATGTTTTATGTAGAGACAAAGTCTTATTCAGTTGCTTAGCGCCTCGCCGTTGGCTGAGGCTGGCTTTGAACTCAAGAGTCTCCTGTCTCAGCCTCCCAAAGTGCTGGGATTACAGGCGTGTACCACTGCACCTGCCTTGTTTTGAATTCTTATGTGTGTAGCATATCTTGAGTATTCATGATAGTGTTGACTTGGTCATGAATTCTTTTAGTTTATCATGGAAATTTTTAAAATTTCTTTATTCTTTTCTTTTTGTTATAGATGGACACATCTTTATTTATTTTTATGTGGTGCTGAGAATCAAACCCAGTGCCTCACATATGCGAGGCAAGTACTCTGCCACTGAGCCATAACCCCAGCCCTTTTCATTAATCCTGAAAGATAGTTTTGCTGGATTTAGCAATCTTGACCCCCACCTTCCTTCAATGCTAGGGATTGAACCCAGGGCCTCACACATATGTCATCTTACTTATTTTTTGAGGAGTAGCAGGTAGTTTTTTAATATGGAACATAAAAAGTTACAATTAATGGAAAGCAGGGGTCATATTAACAAATATTCATTACAAAGCTGGTCTGACACAAAGAGAAAGAACTTCTCCATGCTCTCCACCTACAGACCAAATGAGAGTTAAGAGTTCAGTACAAATCTGAAGAATCCATGGGTATGACAAGCTACTGTTTCAAGAACTTCTATCCAAGGGACATCAAAAAGTGAATATTACTTCAGTTTCCTACTCCTCAGTTAAGTAACTGGGAGCAATTCAGCCCACAAAATTCATGACAGCAGGGTGTGGGATAGTGCTGGCAAAGAGAAAATCAGCAATCTGCTATGGTCTGTGGATTGATCTGTATTCTCAGGCATACCTTCATTGATCTGTATTTTCAGGCATATCTTCATCCTTTTGTCTGGAATTCTCTCTTACAGTAATTGCATTAATCTGTTTATGAGGATAGAGCTCTCATCACCTAAGCACCTTAGAAAGAATCCACTTCATGGGAATGGGAGCATGTGCTTGTTATCCCAGCTATTGTTGAGGCTGAGGCAGGAGGATTTCAAGTTCAAGACTAGGCTGGGCAATTTAGCTAGATTCTGCCTCAACATTTAAAAAGGGGCAAAGGGGAGCTGGATGTAGTGAGTGATAAAGAGCCTCTGGGTTTAATCCTTAATACTCCCCCCCCCAAAAAAAGGAAAAGAGTTTACTTTTCAGTTGTTGCATTGGTGATTGAGTTTCCAGAAGTGAATTCTGGGGGACATACTGATATGGCATTTCTGGTCTTGAATTCCATTTATCACATTGCTTTTCCAGCATTCTTTTAGTTTATTTTTTTTCCAATTATATTTCTCAGTCTAATTTTTTAGTCTATTTCATATCTTGTAGATAACATATAGTTGGATTTTGGAACAGATGGACCAAGAACTTAAAATAAGCATGATGTATATTTAAGGAAATAAAGGCTCGGAATGTATGTTGTCTGGTTTTTGTTTGTTTCATTATTATTGTATGTATTCTTCAGATAATTATTTTGACTCATGAGTTTCTTTCTCCTGACGTCATTTTGTGTTTTTGTTTGTAGTACTAGGGGTCAAACCCAAGGACTTATGCATATTAGACACACACTCTATCACTGTGCTACCCCCTCTCCCCCCTCAGCCTCTTTCCTGGGCTTTTTAGCTACTTTGGTTGTTAATGTGATTGGGAAAATAATTGAAAGCCAGATTGAAGACTTGGTGCATTTCTGGGGAAGGGATGATTGCCAGGTACCACAGAATCATTTGTGATTGTTTATGTTTGTTGCTACTTCACCATGCAACAACACTAGATAAGGCTTTGTTTGGGGGGAGGTGCGTGGGTGGGTAGTGGGGATTGAACTCAGGGGCTCTCAACCACTGAGCCTCATCCCCCAGTCCTATTTTTTTTTCCAATTTTTTTTGGTTGTAGATGGACGCAATACTTCTATTTAATTTATTTATTTTTATGTGGTGCTGAGGATAGAACCCAGTGTCTCATGCATGCCAGGCAAGCGCTCTACCTCTGAGTCCCAGCCTCAGCTCCCCAGCCTTATTTTGTATTAGAGACAGGGTTTCACTGAGTTGCGTTAGCACCTTGCTTTTGCTGAGGCTGGCTTTGAACTTTTGACCCTGTTGCCTCAGCCTCCTGAGCTGCTGGGTACATGTGTGCACCACTGCACCCAGTGAGACAAGATTTTACTTTGAAACTTAACAGACGGTAATGGAAGAAGACCTTTTTCTTAAGATTATACAGTCTGCCAGCCTTTGAAAAGAGAAGGGCTTTAAGAATAATTGCTGAAGGTGGTTTATCAGTCTGCAGCGATTTTCATCTATGCCTTACAGTAGCAGAGCTATTACAGTGTCCTGATTTTACCCTATAAAACTGATATCACCATTGATTTGTTTGGAAAAAGGGATAAGCAAAGATATTCCCAAAGTACCAGTGGGGGAGAACCAAGGACAGAATGCAGAAGCTTTTTTTTTTGGTATTGGGGATTGAACTCAGGGGTAATCGACCACTGAGCCATATCTCCAGCCCTTATGTAGAGACAGGGTCTCACTGAATTGCTTAGCACCTCACCATTGCTGAGGCTGGCTTTGAACTTGTGATTCTCCTGTCTCAGCCTCCCTAAGTGCTGGGATTACAGGCTTGAGCCACCGTGCCCGGCTCAGAAGCTTTTATTCACCCTGTTCATTCACCTCTCTTTCCCAGATAGCTTTCCAACTCCTCAGAAAAGCATCATTTCCAAAGTTTTTCAAAGTAATATGTGTATAGAGGCTTCTCTACTCCCACTGGGGGTTGAACCCAGGGATACTTTAACAATGAGCTGTATCCTGAACCCTTTTCGGTTTTTTAAAATTATGAGACAGGGTCTTGCTAAGTTGCTGAGGCTAGTCTCAGACTTGTGATCCTCCTGCCTCATCTTCCTGTCTCACTGGGTTTATAGGTATTAGCCACCATGCTCAACTTTATGATTTAAAAAACTTTTAAAATATACTTCTAGGCTTACAATATTAAGTAGTAGTTCCCTGCTTTACCTATTCCCTCTCACATTTCCTCTTTCCAGTCTTGTTTGTAACAGTATTTGCTTTCAGATTTCTAAAATCATTAAGTACCAGATTATCCTGGTACTTAATGATTTTTGAATTTTTCACTTTTTATTTTTTTTTTTAAGTAATACTATGGGACCTGAGTTTAACCCTCTTATACCACTGGCCCTGACTATAATCTTCCCTTTATTTTTTTTTCCAATATAGTTATAGCAATATCTAGTGTTTATTTTGAATATATAAAAGTTGTGTTGACTCTCTTCCCAGTTATATATTATGTTTACATTTCCTTTCTTGGAAATCTTTTGTTTTTCCTGTAGTTAATAATTGTCTTATTTTTCTTGGTTTCCTTTGTTCCTTTCATTTGTGATTCCAAATTCTTGAATAAAACTATGAGCCATATTTAATACTGTTTTTCATATGGTCAAGTAGATAAGGTATTCTCAGTTTCATTTTAGGTTTTAATTACTTGGAGGCTGCTTTCAGTCTGAAAATTCCAGTCTTTTGTTTCTGGAAAAAAAATTTTAAATTATTTCTTTAATTCTCTTTCTTTGTCCTGCCCCTCCTTTCTGGAACTCATTGGTGACAAATCTGATTATTTAAATTTCATAATTATTGTCTTTTCTATATCTTTGTCTTTTCCTTGTGCTCACTAATTGTTTCAACTTTAATTTTCCTAATCTTTTTTAATAGTTGTCCTTTGGTGTGGAGAGTGATTGGTTCCAGAATATGTCCTGTTCCCGCCCAATACCAAGATATGTAGGTGTTCAGTTCCTTGATATAGAATTTGCATATTTTCTTCTGTAATCTCCATTTTTTATCAGTCTGTCTATCTATCTATCTATCTATCTATCTATCTATCTACTTACTTACTTACTTACTAGAGATAGAACTCAGGGCCACTTTGCCACTGAGCTATATATCCCCAGCTCTTTCTCTTTTTATTTTGAGACAGGATATCATGAAGTTGCTGAAGCTGGTCTTGACCTTGCAATCCTCCTGAGCCTCACTCTCCTCAGTCTCTGGAATTATAGGTGTGCACCACTATGCCCCGTTCCATTTACTTGAAATCATCTGTAGATTACTGGTAATACCTAATACAATGTAAATGTAAGGTAAATAGTATTGTACTGCTGGGAGAGGTGGCACACATCTCTGATCCCAGCTGCTCTGAAAGCCGAGGCAAGAGAATCCCAAATCCAAGGCTAGCCTAGAAAGTTTAGCAATATCCTGTTCCAAAATAAAATTTAAAAACACGTTTGGGGCTAGACACAGTAGCACATACTTGTAATCCCAGCTATTTGGGAAGCTGGGGCAGAAGGATTTAAAGTTCAAGGCCAACCTTGAATTTAGTGAGACCCTGTTTCAAAGTAACAAGATCGGAGATGTAGCCCTGGTAGAGTGGTTCATTCTTCAGTAATGCCAAACAAAATAATAAAGCAGCTGGGCCTGGTGGCACATGCCTATAATCGTAGCACTTTGGGAGGCTGAGACAGGAGAATCTTGAGTTCAAAACCAGCCTCCACAATGGCGAGGCACTAAGCAACTCAGTGAGACCCTGTCTCTAAGTAAAAAACACAAAATAGGGCTGGGGATGTGGCTCAGTGGTTGAGTACCCCTGAGTTCAATCCCTGGTACAAAAAAACCAAAACAACCACCCAAACTCACTGATACACATTTTGTTCTTTGTGTTTTCTCAGTTTCTTAAGGCATATTTAGGCATCATACCTCATGCCATTTACTCATAAATAATCTAATATGCTTCTTTAATGTGATTTTTAAAATTTTTTATTAGTGGACATTTTTTTCCTCTTTTTTTTTTTTTTTAAACCGAGGATTGAACTCAGGGGCACTTGACCACTGAGCCACATCCCCAGTCCTATTTCTTTAAAAATATTGTTTAGTTATAGATGGACACAATATCTTTAGTTTGTTTTTATGTGGTGCTGAGGATCAAACGCAGTGCCTCACATGTGTGAGGCATGTGCTCTGCCACTGATTCACAATCCCAGCCCCCCCAGCCCTATTTTGTATTTTATTTAGAGATAAGGTCTCACTGAGTTGCTTAGCACCTTGCTTTTTTGCTGAGGCTGGCTTTGAACTCATGATCCTCCTGTCTCAGCCTCCTGAGCCACTGGGATTACAGGCATGCGACACTGTGCCCATCTTCCTTTTAGTTTTCCTTTTCATAATTTACTGTTCTTGTTTTATGAAATAAAAACTCTGAAGGCTGGGGATGGATCTTTTTTTTTTTTTAATTTTTTTTAGTTGTTAATGGACACAATGTCTTTATTTTATTGTTTTGTATGTGGTGCTGAGGATCGAACCCAGGGCCTCACACATGCGAGGCAAGCGCTCTACTGCTGAGCTACAATCCCAGCCCCTGGGGATGGATCTTAATGGTAAAGCGCTTGCCTATTATGTGCAATGTTCTGGATTAAATTCATGGCACTGCAAAAACAAAACAAAACAACCCCCCAAAGTATATTAATTATAGTGTTTTTTAATCTTTGTGTGTGTCTTGGTTTTCTTTTTTTTTTTTTAATGGGTGTGCATATTTTTTATAGCTTTATTTTATTTTTATGTGGTGCTGAGGATCGAACCCAGTGCCTCCCGCGTGCTAGGCGAGCACGCTACCACTGCGCCATAACCCCAGCCCCTGTCTTGGTTTTCTTTAGGTTACTTTTTATGTTTTTTTTTCCCCCCTATCTCTGTCCTTTACATTGGAGATTCTCCTCTAATTTCTGGTGGTGTTTCACATTTATTCATATTTAAGTCTATCACTAAGCCAGGCATGGTGGCACACTCCTGTAACCCCCAGGGATTCCAGAGGCAGAGACAGGAGGATAGCAAGTTTAAGGCTATCTAACCTCAGCAATTTAGCAAGGCTCTAAGCAACTCAATGAGATTGTCTCAAAATTAAAAAAAGGTCTGGGGATTTGTGGTAAAGTGCACTTGGGTTTAGCCTTTACTATAAAAGAAAGGAAGGAAGGAAGGAAGAAAAGTCAGTCTCTAAAAAGTAGCAAGTGTTCCCACACTGAATAAGCCACACTGAATGAGCTGGCTTATTAGTGGGTCTCAGCAAACTGAGGCTTGAGTTTTTAATGGGGTGCCCCTAAACAGCATTATCCATAGGCCCTTTCTTATGAAAGAGCAGTTTGTCTAGAAAAGAATTCTGTAGATTTTCACTTGAGGGATAAAAGGTTGGCAGGTGAGACAAGTGTGTAGTTTTATCATTCATTCCCCTTGCTTTCCATAAACCTCATTTCTATACTTTGTTAGAGATTCTTGTTTAACCTCCAGAATGTAAATCTTTAGTCTTCTACAGTATGAGAGTAATCACCTGGCTGGAAGACGAGATCTGGGTGTTCAAAGTTTTTAAGTATATTTATATATCCTTCTATCCTTTTATTTTCAGCCCCACCTCCCACCTTGACTTTCAGAAGTACTAACTGTTCTGTTCCTAAGCCTTTCCAGTTTTCTCTATACACATGAACTTGTTTCAACCCTTCTTCCCCCATCTCCCACACACTTAGCTTTCAACCTTCTGAGATCTGCTAAATTCCTTTTTTTAAAAAAATATCGCAAAATTCTTTTTATCTGATTTACTGTTCTCTCCCATTCTCTTTTTTCCTTTCTTCTCCCTTTCTTTTTCTTTCAGTACTGGGGATTGACTCCAAGGATGCTTAACACTGAGATGCACCCTCAGCCCTTTTTATTTATTTTGAGACAGATTCTCACTTAGTTGTCTAGGCTGGCTTTGAACTTGGATCCTTCTGCCTCTTGAGTTGCTGGGATTACAGGCGTGAACCATTAGACCAGGCCATTTTCTTTATTCTTAATGATTATATGTTGTTTTAATTACTCTCACTTTTATACTTAAAGCTCTTTTGTCTGTATTTAAACTGAAGTTAGTATTGATTTAATTTTAGATTAGAAAGTGTTGCTTAGTTTGATAAGCTGAAATTAAAAGTCACATTTAGCCATTACTTTTCAAGGTAATAATGTTTAGCTTAGTATGCATGTGTGTGAAACAACTCAGCTAATTAGACTGGCAGAGTTCTTACTCTTTTATGCTTTAATTATATAAAAAAAATGACTTTGGGACATAAACCTTTTCTGCCTATATATAGGATACATTGCCTTGAGAAGTTGTTTAGTTTTTCTTTAAGAATGGTTAAAACCCTAAATGAATATGCTCTTTCAAAATCTTACATATAAGTTAGGAAGTCCTGGGTCATATTCTATTATGAGGCCATGAAGTGAGCCTTATTTTGCACTTATTGCATGTAGTAAAACTTAATATATCTGTTCTAGTAGATAAAATACTTACTTTCACACATTTACATATAGTACATTACTGAGTGTTGGAAATAACAGTTTTGATAAAATATCTTGAAGAACCTTCAGAATTCTCTCAGATTAAATTAGATTCTGAGCTGGGTGCTGTGACACAGACCTGTAAATCCCAATGGCTTGAAAGGCTGAGGCAGGAGGATCTCATGTTCAAAGCCAACTTCAGCATCTTAGTGAGACCCTGTCTCAAAATTAAAAAAATAAAATAAAAAGGGCCAGTGATGTGTCTCAGTGGTCAAGTGCCCTTGAATTCACTCCCTGGTCCCACACACCCCAAAATATATATGTGTATAATATATACATATCCAAAAGTTGGCTTCCCATTATTACAAGATAGTGATATTTACTCTCCTGGAAGATGTCTTACCTTCATGTTCTAACAGAGATTAAAGAAAATATAAAGATGATTACTCGTATTTCAAACATATATTAGCCTATAGTTTTGGCAAAATCATTTAACACAAAGCCTATTTTATAGTAAAGTTTTTAATATCTGTTAATTTACTGATTACTAGTATCCAAAAATGTTGGATACTAGTACTATATGTTAACAATATAGTACACTATAGAGTATTGATTGTTTACCTTTGTTGTGTGGTTGGCTGGGAACTGTGGCTTGCTGCTATTATCCAATATCCTGAGAGTATGATACTAGCCTGGGAAAAAAATCAAAATTTGAAGTAAAGTTTCTGCTGAATGGATATTACTCCCCTGCCTTTTCTTTTGTCCCACTGGGGATTGAACTCCTACAGGCACTTTGCCACTGAACTACATCCCAGCCCTTTTAATTTTTTATTTTGAGACAGGGTTTTGCCAAGTTGCCAAGACTGGCCTCAAACATGCAATCATCCTCCCTCAACTTCCCAAGTCACTGGGATTACAGGCATATGTCACCATGCTCAGTAGAATTTGCTTTTGTACCATTTGAAAATTGAAAAATTATAAGGTCTAGTAAGTTAGGAGACCATCTGTATGCTGTGAATTATGGTTTATAGTATAATGCAGATATTTGAAAACTATAAAACCTTTGTAAGTTTTTAGTTTCAAAATCATTGTATTTTCCAAATTTGTATTGCTACTGTAGTTGCTCTTCATGTAATTTGTCTTTGGCAGATTTAGAATGCTCTGATTGCCCAAAACTGACATGCTTTGGGTATTTATTAAAACTAAGCTGAACTATCAAGGATGGTTTGCATTTAAATTTGTTTAGGTTCATTGCCCAAGTTTATTTTACAATCTCTGTCCTACTTCATAGTTTTAAACCCTTGAAAATATCCTATTTTAACATTATAGATTGTATTTTCAAAGAGAGCACAAGAATGATTTATGATTTTAATGGATTCATAAATTCCTAGGACTAGGATGACCTCTTAGATAGGATTTTTCTTCCTTATATCATTATTTTAGAAACATTATTAGCACTAGAATTTTTTTCCTCTTGAATAGCTAAAGGTAAAAGTTTACATGTGTATTTGTGTGATGTTAGGAGCCTTGAGACACTGTCTTTGACTGTTTTCTAGAATGCTTTTGGATTCAGTTAAACTACATTTTGGTTATTTAAATATAAGTTTAATGTTTAGCATATAAATCCTTGAGGACTGTAAACTTTTTTTTAAAAAAATATAATTGCATTTTAGGAAGACACATTTACCAAGTCATTCTGTTAAAAGAAATCTTTTGCTTGAAAAGAAAAGTTACATGACAGCCCAAGTATTGATGTAATGAGCCTATTTTCTTTCTGCCATCTTAGCCTTTGGTATAAGCCTGTATCGTATTACTTTGTCCTTTGCTCTAATTCCTAGTTTCTTTCTTCTGACATTTTTTTTTTAAGTTGTTGAGGGACCTTTATTGTATATGTGGTGCTGAGAATTGAACCCAGTGCCTCATACATGTGAGGCAAGTGCTCTACCACTGAGCCACAACCCCAGCCAATCTTCTGACATTTTTTATTACTGATTATGTTACAAATGGCAGATAGGCCCTCCTCCCACCCCCCGCGCGCTTTTGGGTACCAGGGATTGAACTCAGGGGCACTTGACCACTGAGCCACATCCCCAGCCCTATTTTGTATTTCATTTAGGGACAGGGTCTCACTGAGTTGCTTAGGGCCTCCTTGAGGCTGGTTTTGAATTTAAGATCCTCCTGTCTCAGCCTCCCAGACTGGGATTACAGGCATGCACCATCACGCCCAGCAGCAGATAGCTTTTTTTTTTTTTTTTAATATTTTTTTTAGTTGTAGATGGACATAATATCTTTATTTTATTTATTTTTATGTGGTGCTGAGGATTGAACCCAGTGTTTCACGCATGCGAGGCAAGCACTCTACCACTGAGCCACAATCCCAGCCCCAGCAGATAGCTTTTTGGAAGAGTGATAATTCAACATCTTGAGATAGTAGCAAGGCATATATTTCATACCACTGTGCACCATCACTCTGGCTTGGTAAAAACATTACTGTCAATACCTTTTCATTTGTTCAAATCTTGAATTAATTGTATTTAGAATCAGAATTTTCAGAGATCTGTGGTTGTATAACATCAAATTTCTATTTTTTGCCTGTTTGGCACGTCTTACACACGTTTCTTCTTTATGGGGGTGGTGTGGTTAAAAAAAAAAAGAGCATGAGTTAGCTCAGTGCTAAGTTTCTTTCTTTCCTTTCATTCTTTTTTTTGGTACCAGGGATTGACCTCAGGGCTGCTTGACCACTGAGCCACATCCCCAGCCCTATTTTGTGTTTTATGTAGAGACAGGGTCTCACTGAGTTGCCCAGTGCCTCGCAGTTGGCTAAGGCTGGCTTTGAACTCGCAATTCTCCTGTCTAAGCCTCCCAAAGTGCTGGGATTACAGTTGTGCGCTACCACAACCGGCTCAGTGTTAAGTTTTTGTTTTTTTTTAAATATCTTTATTTATTTATTTGTATGTGGTGCTGAGGATTGAACCCAGTGCCTCGCACATGCGAGGCAAGCACTCTACCACTGAGCTACACTCCCAGCCCCTCAGTGTTAAGTTTTAACAAGTTATTTTTTAATAGTTAGCAATGTGATACATCAAGATCTGACAGTCCTCTTTAATTTTGTTGTGGGGGGATTGAATCCAGGGGCATTTACCTCTGAGCTACACCCCCGGCCCTTTTATTTTTATTATTATTATTTAATTTTTAAATTTTGAGATAGAGTTTCACTAAACTTTTTAGGGCCTCACTATGTTGCTGAGGCTGGCCTGGAATTTGCAATCTTCTCTCTCGGCCTCCAGAGCTACTAGGATTACAGGTTTATAGGCATAGGCCACTCAGCTCAGCAGTCCTCTGCAGTTTGTTTTGTTTTCCAGGGCTGAGGACCAGACTCAGGGCCTTGTGTGTGCTAGGCAAGAGCTCTGTCACTGAGCTAAATCCCCAACCCCTCTCCGCAGTATTTTTTTTTTTTCCCTTTTTTGGGGAGGGAGGAGGGTGCCAGGGATTTAACTCACAGGCACTCAACGACTGAGCCACATCCCCAGCCCTATTTTGTATTTTATTTAGAGATAAGGTCTCACTGAGTTACTTAGGGCCTCACTTTTTCTGAGACAGGCTTCGAACTCTCTCGATCCTCCTGCCTCAGCTTCCCAAACCGCTGGGATTACAGACATACACTACCGTGCCCAACTCCCCTCTGCAGTTTTAATGAGGATTATTATTTTTTCTTTTTTTATTATCTATTTTCTATACCTCAGCAATTGATTTTCAAAAAAGATGACATGCTTTAAGTTACTCTTTGTTACTCTTTGACAGTGAAGTATGGATTGATGACCAGATGTGGCACATGCCTGTAATCACACCTACCAGGAGACTAGGGAAGATTGTAGTTTTATAGCCAGCCTGGGCAATTTAGCAAGATCCCATCTCAAAGTAAAATTAAGGAATAAGGAAAAAAAAAAAAAGTCTGGGGATGTAGATCAATGGTAGAATGCTTACCTAGTACACACAAGAACCTTGGTTTAATCACCAGTCCCACAAAAAGCAAAACTGGAAGGAAAAAAAAAAAGGATTCATGAGGAAGGGGCTTAAAATCTTCAGTTTATTGTTTGTTCTCTAAAGGGCTGTCACCAGAGGTATCTACTATTTGCTTTTATCTTTGGTAATAAAAGCTTTATTCCTTGTCATTTGGTATGATAAGAGTTAGAGATTTCTTTTTCGTTTTTGCTATTATTATAACCTTTTTTTTTTCTTTTTTCTTTTTTCTGGGGATATATGAGCCACATACCCAGCCCTATTTGTATTTTATTTAGAAATAGAGTCTCACTGAGTTGCTTAGCTGAATAGGCTGGTTAGTAGTATATTTTTGCCTTTTTTGGTTTGTTCATGTCCTGTGTCTGTTTACTATATACATGAGTTTTTATGTTTTGATTTAGTATACATCTTATGTAATTCTTTGTGAGGAGCTTTAAACATTTCCCCTAGTTTGGGTTTGCCTTTAGCCATATTTACAGTATTATTACACAGAATTGTTCCATCTTAATGTTATAAAATTATTTCCTTTAGAGTTTTTGATCTTTTGATGTCATTCCTATCACAAGTACTTGGTAGAATGAAAGTTTTTCATAGTGAAGCGTGGTGGTATATTCTTGCAAACCCATCTACTCAGTACTTTCAACTACTTGGGAGGCCAAGGCAGGAGGATCCCAAGTTCAAGGTTAACCTCAGCAATTTAGCAAGATCCTGTCTCAAAATAAAATAGAAAGGGCAGGGGATGCAACCACGTGGTAGATCACTCCCATTTCTTGTTTTGTTTAACTTTTTTTTTTGTAGTTATAGATGGAAAGTATGCTTTATTTGTTTATTTTTATGTTGTACTAAGGATCAAACTCAGTGCCTCATGTGCTAGGCAAGTGCTCTGACACTGAGCTACAGCCCCAGCCCTTTTTTTGTTTGTTTTGTACTGAGAATTGAACCCAGATGTACTTAACCACTGAGCCACACACCCAGCCTTTTAAAATACATTATTTAGAGACGGGGTCTTGCTGAGTTGCCAAGGCTGGCTTCGAACTCTAGATCATCCTCCCTCAGCCTCCTGATCTGATGGTATTACAGGTGTGCGCCATCACACCTGGCTACCCCCTGGGTTTAATCCCCAGTCCCACTCCTGCAAAAAATGATTTTACATGAAAAATTTAGAAAGAATATACTTTATTTTTATCTTAATATCTATTTACTTTTTAGACTTGATACATGTTCATTTTAAACTTTAGTATTATTGACATTCTACTAGCATGGGGACAAAACTTGATTAGTAAATTATTATATGATTTAAAATGAAAAACAGTGGATCACTGCACTAACCCCTTCCTGCCCTTAACATCTCTCCCCAATTACTTTGAACCATTTCTGTCTTGTATTGTTCCCATATTTCCAAATATCTTTATGACTGTTTCTCTTTGTTGTTGTTGTTTGCCTTTTTAGTTTGCTATTAACTATTCGATTTGTACCCTGGAAGATGAGAATTTCCCTCATTATGATAACACCTCATCCTATAAATACATTAATTAACCCCAATACCATTTTACATTTTCATTCACATGTAGTATTTCATTTTTGCTAGATTAACCTTTCCACCTCCCATTATTTAGTTTTCTAAGGTGTTTATCAGTAATTTATCTTTGAACTCTGCCAGAAGTATAAATCTCATCTCAAAACGTTGATATACATAAGGTTCTTATATATTAACTTTTTTTTGTGGGGGGTACTGGGGATTGAACCCAGGGCAGCATAACCACTTAGCCACATTCCCAGCCCCTTTTATTTTTTGAGACAGGGCCTCGCTAAGTTGCTTAGGGCCTCACTAAATTGCTAAGGCTGGCTCAGACTTTTGATACTCTTGCCTCAGCCTCCTGAGTCACCTAGATTATAGATGTGCATCAATATGCTCAGCAATTTTAACTTTTTTATTACAACAAGAAAATTTTAATCATATCAAAACATGAATACAGTAAGGCATGTAAAGGTGTTAAGTATATACATTGGTGAATTTTCACAAATTGGGACATGTATGTAACCAAGATCATGAAACAAAACAAAACAAAACAAAACAAAACAGTACCAGCAATATAGAAGACTTGTGCTTCTTTTCAGAACTGTCTTCCCATCTGCTCAAACAATCACTATCCTGATTTCTAACAGTATAGACAGTTTTGCCTTTTCTTGAATTTCATAATAGATTTGTACAATGTGTTCTGTGTCTGGCTTATTTCTCTCAAAGTTACATTAATGTGTTTTATTTGTATTTGTGTAATTGAGGATGAGACTCATTCTCATGCTATTATAGTAATCTAGTAAGTAACTAGTTTATCCATACTTTTCCAGCTATCCATTTGGGTAGCTTCAAATTTGTCTTTTTGTGACTGTTTTAACATAATATTTCATCCATCTTGTTGTAGCACATGTCAGAATTTTTTTTAAGCTTAATATTCCATTGTATGTATATCACATTTTCTTTATACACTTGGACAAGTGTACACAGTTTCCATCAGTGGACACTCCTTTCTTTATACACTTGTCCATCAGTGGACACTCCAGTTGCTTTACCTTTTGGTTATTGTAGATAAGCTACCATCAACTCGAATGGGAAAATATCTCTTCAAGTCTCTGCTTTCTATTCTTTTCAGCATATACACAGAAGTGAAATTTCTGGATCATATACTAATCATTTGTCTAATTTTTTGAGGAATCATTGTCCTGTGGGACTTTTTGTTCTTGTTGTTTGGTTGGTTGGTTGGTTGTGCTGGGGATGGAATCCCGGCCTTGTGCCATGGTAGGCAAGTGCTCTACCACTGAGCTACACTTCTGCCCCATCATACTCTTTTTTTCATAAGCGCATGCACCATGTTACATTCCCACCAGGAGTACACAAGGTTTCCAATTACTCCATATACTCAACAGTGTTATTTTCTGTTTTTTGTTGTTGTTTGTTTGTCTAGTGGTCCTGGGGATTGAGGCCAGGGCCTTCTGCCTGGCAAATACACACTTTGCCACTGAGCTACAACACAGCCCCTGTTTGTTCGTTTGTTTATGAATGATAGTAGCCATCCTAATTGTGAAATAGTATCTCGTTTCTCTAATGATTACTGGTGGTCAGCATCTCTGTGTGCTTATTGACCATTTGTGTATTTTCTTTAAACATCAGTTTATATCCTTTTTCTATTTTGATTTTTTAAAATCATGTTTGCTATTGTTTCAATTCTTTGGGTTCTGGATA